>CM021769.1:44214937-44239520 GCA_011076525.1 Nettapus auritus
TTTTTTTTTTTTTTTTTTTTTTTTTTTTTTTTTTTTTTTTTTCAAAAGCACAAACATTGTGCAGAAATACATTAAGGCAACATATGGGCCTGTTAGTTAGCCAAAACAATGTGGAGCCATGGAGAATAGAGATTGCAATGCACAGATGGATATTGTAAAAAATTCATGAGTGGCATAACAGATCTAAAAGGTAAATTTTAGTCAAAATTCAAGTGGAAAGCATAGAAAATGTTTAAGAATGGGGCTTTACAAAAATTTTATGTCACCTGATATGAAATATTGCAAATATTGTATAGATGTGTTTATTCTCTTATTTGATAATCATGTTTCATCAGAGGAATAATTATGTCTGTATAGATATATGACATCAGACATAGAATGCTGATAAACAATAGCACTTTTCTTCTACTTGATGTAAACTCTGCAGTATTAAATATCCATATTATTTCCAGTTCAGTATTAGAAAATGTCAGTCATCGTGACAAGCCTGGCAAGAGCAGTGCATTGAACAGCCCTGTGTATAGTAAAGTGCTGGTTTAAATAATCGCACTTCCATGTTACATTACTTTGTTGGTTAAAATCAGGCTCCATACAGAAAATGAGCAAACAGAGCTTCTCTCCTCTAAATTCACTTCTTCATAACAAAACTAAACAGCTCACTGAAACAGAAGGGAATTGCTTTTGCAATGGGCAACACGCAGAGCTTACCCGCAACTAAAATCTGATCTGATTTTTCTTGGATGTAATTGAGGACAGAATTTGGTATTTAAAATAACATTTATGTTATCTCTGGAACTTCTAGTTTTTATCATGCTCTTTATTAAAGGATTATATTCTATGGAAATTTTTAAAACCATGCTCTTTTTTTCTTCTGTTGTCTTGATTATCCAAATGTGCTTTGAAAATGTGCTAGTCCTAATGCACTAGGAGCCCATTTTCTTCTGTATTAAAAAAATGCTTACAAATTTGACATGCATGAATATACTGATCGGCTATGAGTTAATACTGATGTGTCTTTGTGCTTTGTTTCTACAGTAGGTAATCTCACTGTAAAATTATAGCAGTTGCTAATTTTGATAGTGGCAACAATAGGAGTGATAGTATGGAGAGAAAATCTGGAAAGGCTGGAGAATTAGGAACATTGCATAATCTAAGTCTATTCTAAGCAATGGGAAACCGTGGAAAGGAGACAGGTAAAGGAGACCGGAATATTTCTGTGGTAAACGTCCCATTATTTCTTTGCTTTTTGATCTAAAAGCCTTGCTGCTTGCCCATTATTACTGATAATTGCAGATAGTGAAGGGAATAAAACAGAAAAGGCAACTGATTCAAAGATGATGCTGTTCTAGATTCTTTTGTACCTATGCTATCAATACAGCCTTGGTTAGAGAAGCCAAATGTGCAGAGCTTTCCAGCCAAAAGATGACTTTAAATCAAAAGATTTAGTTTTCTTATGTGGTTACATGTTTTGAAATTATGGATCGTTCACAATTTTTCTTTCTGCAAAACTACACCAAGCAGAAAAGAGGTAAGAGCAAAAGTAATGCAGTACCATTGCAAATGTATACTTCTTGTTTTAATACAGATTTTCTATGAAGATGAGAAACAAACTGATGGGAATCATACACACTTACCAAACTATTTCATCAGTGGTCTGTAAGTTTAAAAGAACTGCTCCCTAAAATTTCTTAGGAAGGCCGTCTCCTCTCAGAAATCTTAACCATAAATGTTGATGAGATAAATCACTTTTCTTAGATTTCAGTGACAAATCCACAGTTCCCATCTGTTGCAGGCTTTACTGTAACTTCATTAGTATAGGAAAACTTCAAGTAGGGATTTGATGTAAAGATGGAAGATGGCATTGTGGATGCTTTTGGAAAGCTTCTATTTTGCATGAAGTGCAGGGAAGAAAATTGCACAGAGTGTTTTGCTGGATAATTTGGATATATTAAAAGTGCTATGATTTGTGGAACAGGAGCAGAAAGGATGTATTCCTATATGAAGTAAAGGAGAGCAGATAGGCACGTTAGTACCTGGAAAAGTATCTTGTACCCAATTTAATATGAAAAGGGTAACAGAGAGAAAGTGGCAGTAATCATGACATTGGAGGTAATGACCCAGGAAATGCATAATTTTAATAGAATTTTCAATAAATAGACAAGGTAGACATCGTTTTGGGGACTGTAAAAGAAGGGATGACAGAAGTCGAGACACATGGTGATGGGAGCCTTGACAAAGTTCTGCTTGAGTAGATGAGGAAGTAAGAAAAGATAACAGGAATGTTATTCAGGGAGACTTGGCAATGTTATGCTCAAATTAGAAGTGAGGAAATGATCCAAATATTTTCATTAGAACTGTTTGTGTATCTGCTTCTCATGGAGAAATAATTTTGATGCTGTTAGCCAACTGTTTGAATCAAGAAGAGATATCTGCATTGTTTGAATTTCAAGGGACTCTTCCCAAACCAAATGTCAGACATTTTCTATGCTGCTGGAAAAGAACAGAAAAATTGAAGTACATTTGCATATGCAGGTGAATATTTAAAAGGAAAAATGTTTTTTAAAATAGTAGCAATAGAATGTCATATTTGGAATATTAAAACAATGATAACCATCTAAATAAAAAACCTATAAAGTTAAGCATGCTCCAAATACAGATGTGAAACATAATTCTGCTAAAACTTGTAGCTGTTAAAAATGGGGTACCTGCAAAACTGTGAAAGGTGTGGCTTTATTTTAAGGACCTAGGCCTTTATTTATATGACTGTTCTGTAGTAATGGACAACTTTGACTGTGACAATAAAATATGGAACTAATGATTTGCCAGCATTCTGATGTCATTCCAGTGGTATAACTTCAGAGGTGGGACTAAAATCTGATTGCTTGCTATTTTAAGATAAGACCATTCAGGAGGTGCTAGCAATTCACCTTCGAGCTCTATGTCAAGATTCTCCCTGTAAATTAAATTATTAATTGGCATGTATGTCTGTTTATTTAATGAGGAGCGTGACAGCCTTTACTGGCGCATATGTGAGAACAAAAACATCACAGTAGGAGCTTCTAAACTGCCCGGCAAGCCAAGGGGTTAAGCAGTTTGATATGCTGAATTAAAAGTAGGTGTTATTAGCAAATGTTGTCTGGCTAGTTGCAACATAAATACCAGAATGTAGTATTCATATGGAAGAAAATGTAGCGTATTTATGCAATTTGTAAGTTTGCAATAAGGATAAAAGTTTACTTCCTGTGTTCTTTCATTTTCACTTATTTGTGTGAAGTACATATTACAAAACACTCATTTTCTAAGTTTAACAGAATTACATCCTGGTCAAACACCAGTTCCAGCTTTGGTTATGGCTGTGTTGGGCAGGGTGGCAAGAGGCACAGATGACAGCAGATGTATTCTGTAATGCGGGAATGTGCGCAGGTCAAAATACAGTGGGACAGAATACTCAG
This sequence comes from Nettapus auritus, assembly GCA_011076525.1. Taxonomy (NCBI): domain Eukaryota; kingdom Metazoa; phylum Chordata; class Aves; order Anseriformes; family Anatidae; genus Nettapus; species Nettapus auritus. Next base: position 44,218,390 of record CM021769.1, read on the forward strand.
AGACCAGCAGTGTAGCCAGACTCCCCCCTCCCCAATTGCAGCAACCTCTTTGGTCCTATTAACAACAGCAGCAAAGCCAGTAAAAAGTTTCCAGGTTCTGTGGCTCCTGGAAAAAAAAACAAAAAAAACAAAAAAAAAACAAAAAAACAACAACAAAAAAAAATCTGTGCAGTGTTCACCTACAAATTACACTGTTTCATGCAGTAACCTCTGTGTGAGGCCACTCATAGGCTTTATTATAATTATATATATATTGATCTTAAATGTTGCAGAATTTTCTCACTTGGGTTTTTTGAATTCCACAGAGGAAGTTGTTGGTTCCTGATCCTGCCTCATTGCAGTCAGGGGAAATTTTTGTCATTCACAAAGACAAGCAGAAGCAGTCCCATTAGCATGTATAAGAAGAAAGAGAATCATGCTGTATTTTGACTCCTCTTTTGAATCTCTAATAAGTACAGTAACTGAATAGGATCTCCCTCATACTCCTGACCCCATTCCCCTATAGGCATATATCTGATAGAATTTCTGAAAAAGTGAAAAATTTATATTGTGTAAGAAATAGAAAATGACTTGTATTTTTAAGGGTCATTGCTGTTTGACCTTCTTTACTGCTTGAATATTCTGATTAGCTGATGGGATTTGGGAAGTATAACTGACTTCAGATTCATTTCTTCTCTTTTCTATTTTTTTTTTTTTTAATGTGTCAATACCAAACTTGAAAAAAACACTCATACATCCAGACAATGGGGAAGAAATCTAGATTATGGAAACATACACATTTGAACCATTTGTATACTGTTACTTTAATCTTTTATTAATATGAAAGAACAGATAACCGTTCTCTTTCCAGTGGTTTCTTGTGCATTCATTGTAATTAAAAAGTTTGTTAGAATATTTCTTTGGAATGTCCAAGGAATAAGTGAATATAAGCAGAGACGACAAAATACAAACTACAAAAAGTATACTGAGCACTGTTAATGTCACAGTAGCATTTAGTAGTTCTGGAAGGCGAATGAAAAGAATCATGTGGACTAGGAATACCAGTAAACTGTCACAAAACAGAAGTTGATTATGAATGGATTCTAGAACAAGGCTGTATGGGGCAGAAGGAAATATGATGGTCTGTGCTACCTTCCATTTCTTTGTTTCTATATAAAAAAAAAAAAAAAAAAAAAAAAAAAAAAACTTGTTAGATGCCATTTCTTTCTGTGTTTAGTATTATATACGTAAGTGCCTGATCAATTATTAGGCATTGTTTCTCCAAATTCTACTTGTTGCTTTATATATTTTCCTATTGAAAATAAGAATGCAGTTAGACTGATCACTCTTAATAGGCACATAATGCCTAAGTGAAGGAAAATGTAAAGATAAGAGTGGTTTTAAAAGAAAATGCATTACCTGCATTCTTATCCAACAGGTTTCACGAAAGCATTTCATTCTTTTAAAAAGTACTTTAAATGAGTATGCCAGTGTACTGCTTGTATATTGGTGGTTTGCTAAAAATAATAATAATAATTATTATTATTAAAAAAAAAAAAAAAAAAAAAAAAAAAAGATGGGCCCTAGCATATGTAATGCTTGTGTAATGCTGGTTTGTCTATACACTGAAAGAGTTTGCCCGCTTTTTTCACATTCTGTTTCAAAGGAGCCCTCTGCTGGACAGCCTGCCTTGATATATAGTACTTGTATGCATGTGCACACGTTCACACGGAACACAAATAGAGATATATAAATATACAGGATGGATTTTCTCTTACCCAGAAGTTTCTTTGTGATTAAAGAAAGCATAAGCAACTTTGAATACAAAATTGGAAAGGATATTTTGTTTTCGTATGGTCACAATGGAACATTCTGAAGTTGTGAAGAACGCAGCAGATTGTGAAACATATTCTTACTAAATTAGTATTAGAGTGAACTTAAGAAGTGAATCTTTCCAAGGATAAATAATTGTTTTAGAAAATAGCATGTGAGTTCTGCATTAAATACGAAGTGTATAGTCTGTGGATAAGATCCCACTAGTCTCTGGATGAGAGCATCGAGTGCACCCTCAGTATGCATGCAGGCAATACCAAGTTAGGCAGGAGTGTTGGTCTGCCTGTGGGTAGGAAGGCCCTGTGGAAGGATCTGGGTAGGCCAGAACTACGGGCTGAGTCCACTCACCTCATATTCAACAACGATAAAGTTCTGGGTGCAGCAGCTGGCTGAATGTGAGCTGGAAGTGTGCTCAGGTGGCCAAGACGGCCAACAGTATCCTGGCTTCGATCAGTAATTATGTGGCTAGCAGGACTAGGGAAGTGATTGTCCCCCTATACTCGGCTCTGGGGAGGACTCAAGTACCTCGAGTACTGTGTTCAGTTTGGGGCCCCCTACAGGAAGGACATCGAGGTGCTCAAGCATGTACAGAGAAGAGCAACCAAACTGGTGAAGGGATTAGAGAGCAAGAATTATGAAAAGAGATTGAGGGAGCCAGGGTTGTTTATCCTGGGAAAGGGGAGGCCTCATTGCTCTCTATAACTACATGAAAGGAGGTTGTATCAAGGAGGGTGCCAGTCTCTTTTCTCAGGTGAAAAGTGAGGGGATGTGAGGAAACGGTTTCAAGTTTGCACCTGGGAATGTTTAGATTGGCTATCAGGAAGTATTTCTTTACAGAAAGGGTGGCCAAGCATTGGCACAGGTTGCCCAGGAAGTGGTGGACTCCCTGTCCCTGAAGTTATTTATGAGACGTGTAGATGAGGCACTAAGGGACATGGTTTAGTGATGGATCTGAGCAGGTTGATGGTTGGACTTTGTGATCTGGAAGGTCTTTTCTGACCTAGATGATGTTATGAATCTATATCGTTCTTACCTTCCTATATTGCATGTAGTGTCTAAAATAGTGTAAATCTTTATTTCTTCTTTCTGCTTCAGAATTAGCTTTAATTTGATCTTTGTTGCCACATGGTGATTTTGTTATTGGGCTGCAAATTTCATTATGTGCAATGTGCAAATACTGCAGAAAAAAAAATAATAAAATAAATAAATAAATACATGCAATACAGAATTAAAGAAAATTGAAATTTACCTAAGTAATACGTTACTTGCAATAAATCATTCTTGGAAATCTGATATCTAGTTTTCTGTTTGTTTCAGAAAATGATAAATAAACATTTTAAATTTTGGAAAGACTTGCTGTTAGATCCAAAGATATATCACTTCCAGGAATGCCTTACTGTATGGTTTAAAGCATTTTTTTTTTCTTCTGACTTAGCATGGAGTGCTGTGTTTTTTACATGTTGGCAGAGTAGCACTGGAGTTGGAAGTGCAAAAAAAGAGAGGAAGTCTTGAGCAGTGCTGCAATAGATCAGCATGAGCTGATCACCCAAATGCATTGTGTGTAGGCCCTGGCTTCTCATTAGGAACAAAAAGTTACTGCAAGATTTTATTTCTCTCTTTTTTCTTTACAGACGATGTCAATGTGACTCAGACTGTGGCCAGAGATAGCTAATCAGTAGTAATTAAGGGCCAGAAATGACAAGGTTGAGAGAAGTTCAATTAGGTAGTGTATTTTTCCAGACAAGTTGAAATAGCTCTCATCTCTATCTCAACATGTTCACCAGAAACAAGCATACAAAATACCCATAGCTTGACAAATTTAACAGATTCTTCAAGCTATAAGATGATCATAGTTTTAGATCTTACCTTATACAAACCTATGATTAAAATGTCCATGATAAAAAAGTCCATGAACCTGCTAATTGGAAATCTAGTTACTAAATTTTCTGTTACACAGTTAACCCTATAATCTAAGCTCCCACAGAAACCAGTATGCTGCTTCCTGGAATAACCTTTTGCAAACATGAGAGAATACTAGCCATGTTGCACAAGGGGAGGTTCAGGTTGGAAATTAGGAGATATTTCTTCTCAGAAGGAGTGGTCAGGCATTGGAACAGGTTGTCCAGGGAGGTGGTGGAGTCACCATCCCTGGGGGTGTTTAAGGAAAGGTAGGATGTGGTGCCTGGAGTCATGGTTTATTGAGTGATACTGGTGGTAGGGGGATGGTTGGACCAGATGATCTTGGAGGTCTTTTCCAACCTTAATGATTCTGTGATTCTATGATTTAATGATCTGTTTGTTTGCAACAAAGCTTACTAAGTTTGTTGATGAAATTAATTTAAGTCACTGCATCCAGCTTTCAAAATATTTAGAAATGAAGTATTTTACAACACTCACACTATATAGAATATTTTTTACTTAGGCCTAAGTGTTTTTTATTATTATTATTATTTCTTTGCATTTGAGGCCTTTGTGTATTTCAAACATTTGTATCTAAAATTAATATAAAATTAAGATTTATCTTCTTTGCCATGTTGGCTGGTCAACTGCTAGATGAGTCAAATAACATAAAAGCATGCTATTCTTTCATGATTTTTCGATAGAAAATGCTTTCACTGCAACTGTTTTTTGCTTTTGGTTAGCAGTTAAAAACATTGCTACTTTCTTTTACCTACCAGCAATATTACAAGTGTTACAGATGCTTTTCTTCAGTTAAGAAACTGGAGTGGATTTCATTACGAATTTGTCAATGTGGCTCCTGGAATGGTCAAGAGTTGATGTTGAGTGACATTACAAGCAGTTATGTCACAATGCTTAAGAGTCTGATCCAAACCCATTGAAATTAGTGAAAATACTCCCATTGACCTCAACTGGCTTTGGATTAAAGGCTGTGATTGTATTGCTGCTTCTTGGGACTTTTAGTCCAATAAAACAATGACAGAATCCAGAAGTCATACCCGTGTTCCTTACTTTCTAATGCAGAGCACAGGATCTCATGCTGACTTCCTTTTTCTTCCTTCATCTTCTTCTTACTTCTTTTCCCTTTGTTATCAGAACTCCACTCCCTCTTCTGGTACACATTTATTCAGATGTGGGCAGGCGTGAGCTTCACATAATGTTTCCCTCTAATCAGTAAATGTAATACTAAACAAGTTAAAAAGGAATTCACCACCATCAGAAACAAAATGCTGCATTACAGTAATCAAACAAAACATGGCATGGCCTACTATAGCGTGCTGACTTCTGGATAACAGTGTACACCTGTATAAGTAAAGAAGTTTAAATGAGCAGTATGGTACACCCTGTAGGATGCTTCCACTGATCTTAAGTCTAACCTTGGGACCTATGTCATAAATTTTCACACAGGGCTAACAATTATTCTTAATTATGATCAGATGCTGGTATGTGTGAACTGTATGTGCAGTCTTTTTTATCCAGACCCACTTACCTTTGCTACATGTGCAGAACTACTTAGGGTCCAAATCTGTGACAAGGCAGATGGGTGGTCCTACTGGATAAAATAAAATATTTACATAACTTAATGTTTCTTCTGTCTTGGGCAGTGGCCAATAGGAAACATTTGGGGAAAAATATTAGTGTAAGCAAGCATATACTAGAATTTTCCTCCTGGGTTTGTCAGTGTCCAGTTTTACTTTCTGAGACAAATGTGATACTTACAATTTCTTCTCACTATATGTTGTTGTTGTTGTAGTTATTATTTTATATAAAAATAAATATTTTAAAGAAAAGTAAACAGTAGACTGCAGTAAGAAGTGTGCTGTAGTCTGGCAAGGCCTAGGATAAAAAAACTCTCCTTCATTTAGACTTAATTGCACTCATGCTTCACTGATTGCTTTTTTTCCCCCAAGTCCTGCTTCAAGGACTAATATATCACAGGTTATCACAGCCATGTGATTCTGATCTTCATAGGCTCTTCATCAGGTAAGTACAGTTACCAGTCTGTCTCTACAAAGTAAGTCTGTTCTGAATATGGCAAGTACTAAGAGAGTGCTAAGGTCTGCTATAAAAAAAAATAAAAAATAAAGAAATAAAAACATTGCTGCTGTGAGTACTGGGCTCTGACTTCCGGAGTGTCTGCTCTCACAAAAGAACAAGTGTGATCCATATTATCCTAGAAGTTCACACTTATTTATTGGCAGCAGAGAGATTCTAAGTGAAAGACAATAAATGAAAGAACTAATCTGGATAGCAACCTTGCATTACACCAGTCAGGATAAGTGAACAAGGAAGCTGGCAGTCTGTCTTGCTCACAGAGAGAAGGACAGCGAGTTCAAGTTTATTGGTTTTGTTGTTGTTCAGTATCATCCATCCAGAACAGAAGCAAGGAGATTAGATTTTTTTAATACAGTCAACTTCATCAGAAATGTGACAGTGTAACTGTGAAGCATCCAACAGCTGGAAAAACTATCATTTAATATTCTCATTTTGTCTCTGCGTTAGCTAATTGAGGATAAATAGGTTCCTAATGCTGTTTTTTACATTTTAGCTATTCCTTGCTGGTGATGCTGGTTCTGTTCACAGAGCACAGAAGCCATCTCTGTCTTAGGAAATACCTGAGCCACACTATGTTGGGAGAGTAATCAGAGAATATATAACTATACTGTCATCCCTCCGCATCTGCTTTTCCCCTCTAATATGGAAACAATAATGGATTAGGTGGACCTGTGGCCTGACTTGTTTGGTGTTCTTATACTAAAGTACCTTTCTCACCCATCAGTATAATAGTTTGGGATAAATTAACCAATATTTGCAAAACTCAGTTTTTATTTAAATGTCCAAGTATGTGGACAGATTTCAGCAAAGCTCAGTGTAAGCTCTTAAAAAAAATATGACTTAGTGTACTGATAAGAGTTGTGGCTAGAGACGAGGCATTTCTCATATAATCTAAATGGAGTTTTACAGGTTTTGTACATACATCATCATATTGGGTGTGGTATATGTACATTACCACACTGTATGCTTCACTGCATTCTTGCAACTTAAATCTCAGAAATCTGCTTTAAAACAGAGTAGATTGTCTTCTGAAAGGTCTTTCTAATTTTAGGCAATGGTCCCTTCCTTTCCCAAGCATCAGAGAATCTGTGCCTCTTTTTAATTTTCTGAGCCTAAATCAGGTGTTTGTACATGGAGATACTGAATCTCTCTGTAAAAAGGGTAAAAGTAGACTGTTTAAGAATATCTCTGAGTTGGCTTATTTGATACTGTTCTCTGTCCCTCAGAACAGATCATTCAGGAGTTCCCTTGACACGTTTGCTTTAGTCTCCCAGGAGAACCAGTGCTGTCATTGCAAACTTCTCTTTATTCCTGATGTGAAAATACAGTGGACTTTCAAAAGTGAGATGGTCAAGGTACTGTGCGACTTTGAATCTAATCATTGCATATACATATTATGAAATAAATTAATTTAAATCAAAAACATGATGGTGGTGGTCATGATTCTTCACACTGTTATTTAGGAGAACATAATGCAGTCTGTTTCACAGCATGTTTTTGAAGTGTTACCAATTCCTATAGTCTGTATGCTGTTCCTAAGGAGAAAAGAAATCTAAAAAATCTCTGCTTGAGGTTTTATGTACACAAAGATGGTATTTGTGAGTTAGCAATATTTCAACTTAACTAGCACAGAGCATACAAAGTAGCTATGAAACAACTTGACTTAAATTAGGAGTGTGAGAAATTTAATATATGAAAAAGCTTGAACATGTTGTTTTAATTTTGATCTGGCTTCTTACTGCAGACTCCACAGAACCACCTCTGTGAAACAAAGATCCCCATCCTGATACTCTTTAAAGGGGAAGACATCTAGAACTTTCTGGCTTCCAAGACAAAAGGGAAGGTGAAGAAAATAAAAGAAAACAAACAAACAACATAGAAAGAAAACAGTCCCAAAGTACATCCCTAATTGAGGCAACCTTTTTTCTTCTTCATACAAAATTAATTCTGCTTTGATCCTGCGTCCAGGTTCTTTTAGCAAATGCTTAGGAATTAATGAGAACGTGGAGCTTGCAATGTGTAATTTATCTCTTCTCCCTCAAGTTTAAACAGCCTGGATGCTATGATGATGGCTGTCTAAGCACTCTTGAGATAGTCAAGAGGTCCATCTAACCTCCACATCTGGTTTCATACAAAGCTTTTCTTGACCCCATTCTAACATAAAATATTCATTAGCTGAAGCAGCCAGTTCTACTTGTCTTCAGTGAAAAAGGCAATAAGTCCAATTCCTTCTCCTATTTCAACAGCGCTTTTCTGTTTTGTAGCAAAATACCTAAAAATACTGTGGGTTATATGGGGTAAAATATCATATCAGGCAACTATGGAGCCACTTGCTAGATGGTGCTTAGATATTACTGAAAATACTGTCATCTGTGTTGAAGAGAAGTATTATTATTTTCTTGATGCAAGGAAAACTTTTAAAAGTTTCCTATCTCTTTATCTTGTCATAGCTGTACTTTTTGCTATTTCTTACAGTTTTGTTGACTACGATATATTTGACCCTATGATTATGACTGAGATGCTTGGAGTTAAAAAACATTTTGTTGAGAGTGGACTAACATGCTGATAAAAATGAACTACAACTACATTCCAGACCAAATTTGGTATGGCACATTTTTGAGGGCCATTTGATACTTTGATATTACAGCAAAGGTCTTTCACGTGTACAACCTTAGTATCTATAGTTTCTGCTTTTTATGAAAGTAACTGTTCCAAAGACAGTTTTATCTAAAAATCTGCTTGCCTTATCTTAATAATAGTGTTGTCCTTTTACCCCCTTCTATTTGGCTTAAAGTGTAGCAAAGATCTATTTGAGTTTAATGTGTTCTCATTTAATTAAAACTGTTCAATACTTGTGCTGTACAGTTCAGTCTGTAGCACATCTTAGAAAATACTCCTTTGGATGATACAAATGTGTAATATTGAGCTGTACAGTGTTTAAAATCTTCTTCTGAAGGAGGATCTGTGCTTTTTAGGACACAATCACTAGCTTTTATTTTAACAACTGAGGCAAACTGAGTTCATTAGTGAGCATAATAGGATTAGACATGAAAAAATGGACCCAAACTTTCTAATCTCATTTGAAAGGAGCCTCTCCAAAAGCAGACAAATGCTTTCTTTTTGCTGCCTTTTTGAAGCACCATTTTACTGAAGCTGACTCAGATTGATAGAATAAGTAAAAAGATGAGTCACATTCTGCAGAGTGACATTATGTCTGACTAAGGCAGTAAGAAGCACTTGCCTTCAATAAAAGGAAATGTATTCCACTTCCTATTAAGCTTCCCCTCTGCTTCTTATTAAGTTCATGTAGGCGTAGTTCCTTGATATAAAAATATGTATCCAACATTGACTTTCTCCTTTGGTCGAGGACACTAACTAAACGAAATGATCTTCAGCGCTGGTGGCTGCTTATTATCTTTCAAACATGTAAGTATAACAGGTTACTTTTGAGTGAAGTGGTATGGTGCCGCAGCACAGCTAACCTTGCCCAGGTGACTGCCTGTGTGCAAAACTCCTGCTCCTTTCCCAGTTGAAGTGTGCTTGATCTCCTCTCAGTCTCCACAGTTAGGGGTCTATTGTTACACTCTCATCTGAAAGCTTGCAAATGACATTTGGGTGTGATCAACTTCTGATGGAAGATTACAACCCTGTGGATCAAAGTGAGCCATACACTGGAAAGGGGCTCTTAAGATTTTTAAAGGTTTAACATAGAGAAGATAATTACACAGTCTGATTTAGAATTGTTTCTGTACTTGTCAGTCATATTCTATGAGCCGAACTTGCACTTCAACTGCACATACCAGGAGTGTTCTGTATAAGAAATGTAATTGTAGCTTACACAAAATTCTTCAGAGACTTCACTTTCATGGAAGTTTGGTACATAGAAGGAAAATCTTTGCTTCCTAATGATTTTTCATCTCCATTTTGTTTAAGTTTTGTACTAATTTCATTAAGCTTTTACATAATGACCATTCACTGATACTGATGTAACTTTTAGAGTCCTATTGTTTTATATTTTGATTAATAAATGCTTCTTTCTTTAGAGCAAGGACTGTAGAGTTCAGAAGTTCAACAATAAAAGCAATTTAGGGTATCTGCCGTTTGAACGCTGACAGTAGTGAAACAGGGACAACTGGCTACAACTTCAGGTTATTCTGCTTGATTTGCAGACAAGATTAAAACAGCGCTCTACGTTTGAGTTGTCTCTGAGAAATTACCTTACAAGAAAAGCTGAGGGTTCTAAAATACTTCTGTGTTCATCTGTTCGCAAGGTGATTTGTAACGGTTTCTAAATAGTTAAGAGTAGCTGCAGTCTTGTCTAACAGTGACCTTAGCACTTCACATGACTGATTTTGTAAGGACCTACATGTAGGTGTTTAGATGTTTCACTGCTTCTGTCTGACATAAACTAATGATGTAGACTGGCTAAACATGGTGACATGATTAAACAGGGATGTTAATTAGAGGCTTCTGTGAGAGACTTGATCCCTCTTTTTAGCAGCATTTGTTATGCATGTACAGAAGTTAGAGACAGAAGTGGATGTTTCCTTCTTAGCATCTGTTAATAGCATTAAGAGTTCAGCAAAAACATTTAAACTATCTAGTAAAATGCATAAGGTCCATCTTCATGCCCCACGGTTGTGCAAAAACAATATCTTTGTGTGAAGAGAAATGGCAATTTTCTGCAGGCAGTAATCATCTGTACTATTACTTAGATGTCATGTATTGATGATCCTATTTCAATCAAACATATCTCATTCAGAGAGCTTTTGATGGGAGGAATTTTTGGAAGGGTTTAGGAAGGTTAAATCTGTGAGACATGGCTTCCATCTGGAATGCATTAGCTACAAAGATTTATTAGTCAGAGTGCCTCTGCATAATGTTCCATGGAAGGCAAAGCCCTGCATCTAATTTCCAGCATGATGTCTATATGAGGAGTGATCTTTGAAATATCATAAGTGACAATCAAGTTTGTTATAAAAATAGTAAATGCACAGGATTTTCATGGTGGCTATTTTAAATCCCTCATGAGGGCTGCTAAGCAGGTAGTTGATTTGTTGACAAATGATGAAACTGTAGGGATAGCAACATGCATGACATTTTTAAACAGGATAGACTCTTTTAGCAGTAAGAGTCACATCAGGAAAATTATCAACGTTTAGTGGTTGCTTAACTCTGTGAAGGATGGCATTAGGAAATAATAGAGGCAACATTTAACTTTCTGTTTCAGCGTTTTCTGATTAAATCTGTTTCAAGAAGTGCGGCTTCTGATCAGCAAGCAGGAAGGAAAGAGCTTTACAGATTCAAATGCATTAACAAAGCTAATTCCTTGCAACTCTGAACTATCATGTGTCTGATGGTGATTAAAAATTACTAGCATAAGGATGGTACTGATCTCAGTTTCACAATGAGCTAAAGGGGGGAAAAAGTGCTATTTTAACTCTGCAACTACAGAAAAGAATTCAGTGATGTGCCTGCTAGACAACATCTCTACACAGAATTGACAACACAAGGGTGTTTGAATTTCAATCGACAAAAGAAAGGTGCCTGTGTAGCTTTGAAAATCTGTGCCAATTTAAACAGAACAATGAATTTCTAAGTATTAACTTTTAGTAGTACCTTGATGAGAATATTGCTTTCAAAAGTCTGGGAGACAGCAACTTCTCTTATGTAAAATCAGTTGCACTATATAGAGTCTGAAGTAAAAAATACTCTCCAAACAAAAATAATTTCAAATAAATAATTCAGGCATCATGATCTATTCCACCTCTGTCTGCTTCTTGACCTCTCAATCATTCCTGGCTCTTCACTTGTAGAATTGATGCAAGTAGAAGAGTATTATACTTATTATATTTAAAATGCATTTTAAACATATATGGAGGATGGAGGAAAAATAAAACCTGACGCTTTTTAGAGAAGGATAAATGTTGAATTAGAAGTGTGAACAAGGAGTCTGAATATCTGACTTTTATTCTCAACTCTACTTCAGAGAGAAAACTTCTGTGAACCTGGATGAATATCTTTAAATTTTCTGTGTTTTATTTCCATTTTTGAAGTTGAGTGGGTGGTGTTAGCCTTCTTTGCTTAGGAACCCTATGCTCTAATTGCATGATGATTATTTAAAGCTTTTTTTAAAAAAAAAAAAAAAAAAAAAAAAAAGTATCAGGTAGATTGTTTTCTGTGCTAGTAGGAAAATCCATTGCTGAAATATACCAAATATTCCCTCTGTCAGACTTCCTTGTTGCTGAGCAAGAGTATCAAAGTGAATATCTATTTCAGATTATTTCTAGTTCAGTTTTTCTCCTGTGTATACGTTTGTATGTATGTATTTCTGTACAGAAGTATATATCAAACCATTAGAAAATACCTTCTGTATTTAATCTTCTCCATACAGACTATATTAACTGAAAAAATACGGATTATCCAATACAGATTATATTTTTAGAAAATTTGTAATGTCTTCAGAAGTCTCAAACCCTGTATAATACCTGGAACATGCTAGTCAAGAAACAGCTCATAAATCTGGTAGTTGCATCAAATAGCACCACTTGTTGACTCATTAGTAAGTGTTAAAAGTGTTAAAAACACAAAGATGGCAAAATGTGAAGGACATCAATAACTATTCAGCTTTGCCATCTGTGCATTTTGGGTCTAGATCAAGGTTTACAATTTTAAATTGCCAGTTCCTTTGGCAAAGTATTGTGTTTTTGTGGTTTTGTTTCTTTTTTTTTTTCTGTTGTTGTTTTGTTTATTTTTTTTATTTGCTTTCGTTTTTAAAATCAATACCACTGATCAGTACCACACAAATCTTTACAGGGATTTTGGTTGGTTCAGCAAAGGGTGTTCAGTTAGTTTATCCCCGTCTGGGGTGAGGAAGGGAAGAACTCTAGGGAGACCACTGACTGCATCGAGAGCACTGAAAGAATGATTCTTGGCAGAGAAGAGCACTTTCTCTCCTTCTTTCTCAACCTCCATTTCCCATTCAGTTGCAATGTGAGGGTCCAAGGGAACAGCTTCTATCTTAGCTTTTCCTCCCTCCCCTCACTTAACATCCTCCTGTGCCACAAGATTAAGGGGTAGTAAAGTTGTTACTGCTTCTGTAAGAATGTAAGATGGTGCTGAACTCTATTTCCATTTTATCTTTGCTATCATTAGCATCTTTGTCACTTATACTTTGTTTTTGAAGAGTTAGCTACAAGTTTATGTCTAAGAAGTTACTTTTCCATAGTTGGGCTCATTACTTCCTTCTGTGTGATCCCTGAGAGTGCAAATAGCAAAACAGGACAGATACGGGTGGAGAAATACACTTAAGCTCTGGGTGTCGTAGGTACAAAGGCACTGCATCTTTAAGTGTCTAGACCCATTCAGGATATATAGAAGTGCAAGTTTAGACAAGAGATAAGGCTTCATTGTCAGTAGGAATGAGTGTTTCTTCATTATGAGTTGTTCATCACTCTGTGGATATGCAAGTTCCAATACAAAGCTGAAAAAGAGAAACAGGGCAGTTTGTTGATGAGTTACCCTTCAAGAAGGATAAGCTTCCCCACTTGCTTCAGAGAGATACCATATTGTCCTGATAGGATGAAGGGAGAGGACTGGAAAGAAAGGAGCTTAGTCCTTTAAGTTGAAATGAAGAATTTTACAAAGTAGTTTTCTATCCCACCCAGTAAAATGCCTGAAGGCAAACAACTGCAGTTGGTAGTCACAGACCATTAGACAATTCATAAAGGTGTGATCACATCTTCAAAATTCACTCATTGTGAATATTTCTTTCACTTGTTTACTGTGGTAAGTACATAGGAACAGATATCTTCAGAACAAGTGAGTTATGTACAGTTAATGCTATATTTTCAGTTACATACCCTATTATCAGTACTTTCTTTTTTTTAAAAAAAAAAGAAAAAAAAAAAAGCTTTTGTTCAGGCAAGTGCTAAGAGAACTCATCCTCTTTGTGTTAATGTGATTGTGTTGCTCCTAGACTGAAGGAGGTAGCTAGAGGAAAAAGAATCATCACAATATTTGTAAAACATTTACAGGTCAGTTTTTCAGCTGTAGAAATTGTGTGGCCATTTAGTCCTTCTTCCCTGTTCTCTACACATTGCATCTGCTACCATCTCTGCTTCTGGTTCTCAGCATCGGTATCCTCCCAAAGCAGAAAACAAAGCAAGGAGCTGACTCTCAGTAATTTATCAGTAGTTTTCATCCTTTGAGATTTTAGGTAGTCTCTGCTGTAAATGTGGCTACTTTTGTTCACTTCAGAATCCCCAAGAGAAGGCAGCGCTGCATCTCAAAATTATTGACTTCGTCTTATGATCAAAGGTCAAACTGAGATGCACGTCTTTAGTATGGAGGGAGTCCATTGCAGAAACCTGAACTAAGCCTCATTAACATCAGCCTTGTTATAAATGGGAGCTGCTGTAGAAGACAGAGTCCATGTGCTTTGTCTATGGTATATGACAAATTCCTTCTACAGCAAGTGGTTTTAAATGTAAAAATGAGTCCTGATATTTCTAGATGTAATGTGTGCTGTAGAGTAGCTTTCAGTGAGTATGTGCTATCAAGCACATTTAGATTTTAAATCAACTGGTTCCTATGTGTATTCTTGTTTTTAATTCTTTCTAGTGGGAATATTAATCACTGTTAGATTGCTGTCTTGCCTTACAAATACATAGATCTGAGATTTGGGGGCATCTGTGTTTTGTTTTGTTTTTGTGTACTGCAAAATCTACCTAATGCAAAAGCTATTGCTAATCCCTCAAATATCATGATCTACAGTTCAGCCAATGGTAGTATGTGGTATGGAGACAAATTTGGCCCTTTGTGACTGTTTACTCATTCAAAATATTGAATAGCAGATACACTGGAGCACAGAAAGCATCCTTTGTAAGTTAGCACAGTGATTGTGTTAATATAAGCAAACCTAAAGCATGTACTGAATGTTTATCAGGCATTAGAATCAATAAGTAGTCTTTAGATTTAAAATTAATGATTTTCTGTGTTCTCCAAAAGTCAAAATCTCTCAAAGTTGTCTTTGTTGTTTCTGATTTCTCCCAAGAGAGTAAGCAGGGTGTGATAAATCATCATACCCACAAAATAAAGTGCCTGAAAAAAAGGACTTGGATTAGATTTAAAAGAGGAAATCCCTTCCTTAAACATTTGAAATATTTTGAAACTGTAGTTGTGGAAATGTAAGATTAAAGGAAGATCTGGTTTAGCTCTAACCTAACCCTATTGCAGAGATGTTAGAAAGAGCTTTAACACTACCTTGACATGGGAATGAGGTCATACTGTTGGATTTAAGTCCTTTGACTGTGTCCTCACCATTTATTTGATGAATCTGTTACAGGTTTACTTAAAATGCTAAGTGATGTAGAAAATTTAAATATATAAAAACATCGGCTGAATTGCTGACCAAGAGTGAAGAGCCTTTACAGAAGCTTTTATGAAAAGTAGTAGAATACATTTTATTTGTGAAAGGCTTAAAATGCAATTAATAAATAAATAAGCATATAAACAAATATGTGTACATGAAGGAAACATGAAAGAAGCCTAGTACATAAAAATGAAACATTGTAAAGGACATCATTATTATGAGTACAAACTGACTTAATGATTTTGAATGTATGTAAAATGCATTTAAATACATACGAAAAAATACATTTTAAAATGTAAAACATATATAAACTCACAAAAGACTGAAGATCTTGTTATAAACTAGCAGCAGTGTCCTTTACCTTAAACTTCCTTTTTTTCAGGTAGCAACGTAACCAAATGTGAGGTTGTCTCTGGATAATTCTGTAAGCCTCTCGGGGAAGAAAAAATTATTACTGATAAAAAAGTTTGTATCATTCTGTAGCATGCAGTGCAGTGCTAGCTATTTTTTTAATGTAGTGCTTCATCCTTGTTCATATTGTAGTAGAATTTCTGTATTCTTCTCTTACATTCAACATTTGTTCATAAATTTGTAAAAAATTTGGACATTTTTGTCCCATTATTTTCTTTCTGAGATTGTCAGACTGTTAAAGGTGTTAGCCTACATTCATATATAGTCAGTCATTGACAAGGAACAACAACATTCGTGGTGTCATAGAATCACAGAATGGTTTGAGTTGGAAGAGACCTTAAAGATCATCTCGTTCCACCCCCCGCCCATAATGCTAAAACATCGTATGCAGATGGAGCACAACATAACCTTTCAGAAAACTCACACAAGAAGGCCTCTGTGCAACACAGCAAATGCTTGAATTTTTGAGCTATGGCCTGTACTGACTAAGAATAACTGAATAATGAATTATCTGTGAGACGTGTACACTCATATTTGGGGAATTTACTGTCTTCAATTGAGAAAAAAAGGAAATACAAAACTAAAATATATTATCACAGATCTGTATAGCTGGAGGAAAAAATCCACCTGTGTGAACTATGAGAGGTTAGAAGGTGAGACAACAAAGTGTCTCTGTCCAATCTAAAATAAACATGTCCAGCCCTGGAATGGTAAACTATTACAGGATTCAAAAAGAATGTTTGGACTAAGAGGACATTTATCCCAAAAGTTACATTCTTTTGAATAAGCTGACAGAACATGCCTCTTCTGAGGCATTTGTAGCCCTTTTAAGCCACAGAGCAGAAGGTGTTATGCTAAGTAAAGCCCTTGGAATGTTTCGATGAACTTCTTGCCTTCTCTTAAAGAAAATTTGACATGTTGACACTCCTTCTAAAATTTTGATCTATGATAATCCACGTAAATCCCACCTAGTCGGTTAGTTGGAGTTTGATTTTCTCTCAAGTGTAGTACCTGATCACCTTTTCTTTTCAAGTGCTGGTGACCTCTGAACAGGTCAGTTTGCACCTTGCTAGTCTCATCTTGGCATACCTCCAAAAGGTGAATAGGTCAGGCTTCGAGCCAAGAAGGAAAGTTCACTCTGAATGCTTAAAAAGAGAATAGAACATTTTGCAGTAAATGCTATTCTGATGCATAGTGGCAAGTACTAGAACTTAGTCTGGGAACTTCCAAGAATGCAAAAACAGAGAGCTCACTGGGGCTGATCACATTCCCCAGTAAAGGCAGCATCTTTACCCATGAGCTCTGAGTGAGTTTCTCAGCTCACCACAGAGGTTTACATAGTTCTGTTCTGCAGTTGGTAACATACAGATAATTCTGATGGACATTAATGGGAGCTCCTAGAATATGCTATTGAGTTCATAAGATTAATGTGATAAATACACATAAGCATCACAGCAAGTCCTGATAATTATTTGTTCTCTGTGTCTCTGCTCCCTGCTTTATCTAAATCTTGGCATTTATTTCTGTGGGAATCTAGTTCACTCTTTTGGAATATGTGGTATTTATATCCATCAGTACACAAACTCCAACTTCATTAAGGGCCATCCTTCTCGGTGTACCCCAGAACAATTTCCAGTGATGCCAGTGTGATGCAGCTTTGGGCCTACAGAGACCCAATAGTTTTATTTATTACACAGATAACTTAAAGATATCTCAAAATCAATTTCTTTTTACATTGATAACAGCAGTAGAACTCCTTGCAAAAAATAAATGGCTCATTGGAAAAGAATTTCACAGTGGTACAAATAGCTTTTTTACTCCGGTCAAACCAAAATACTATTTGATTATTTGAAGGGGAATTTTGAAGACAGCTACTAATCGGTGTCAGATTCAAAAGCAATTGTATGCTCTCTTTACAGATAGAATGCAAAATGTTTTATTTTTCATGTTCATACATTTATTAGTATCTGTTATCATCATTTAAAATTAAGAGATACTTCATGAGGGAACATGCAGAAGACTAGCTAAGCCGGAGGATTCACAAGTTACTGTTTGGAATAGAATATTTTGCTTGTCAGCAAATTTCTGGGAAAGACATATGTTTACATATAGAAATCATTTACTGATAAGTTGCTACCAAGAAAAAAAAATGTTAAGGAAATAAATAATTCTAAAAGCAGTGAAGCTAATTAAGCCTAATATATTTATCATCTGCTCCCGTATACAGCCTGTAGACTCTGGTGTCCAATAACGTGCTTGAGCTTTCTTTGATTTGTGAGCTCTTGCTTCTTAGATCATTCTCCTTCACATAGGCACTTCTTTCATGATACTCATTGGAGTTTAATATCTTTGAGACATCTACCCTTTTCTCAGATTTGGTTTAAATAGGTCAGAAGTTTCAGTGTTATCATGAGCAGCTATAAGAAAAACATAAATACCGTAACACTTGTTTTCTAAGGAACAACTGTATTGTCATTTGGACAACGTCAAAGGGACTTTTATGAATATATTATTGTATTCTCTTTATATTCTTTGTAGATTGTATACTCATCAAAACTTTTTTTTTTCTCTGTTGTGTAGCTGAACTTTATAGATAAAGGGGCAGAAATATGAAAAGAACAATTCCACAAAGAGCACAAGCTTTTGATGCCCCTCCTCACTACTTTTTTGGGGAAGCCAAATATTGCAAAATGCATATGCACTTGTTTGGTGAGTTAGAAAGATTTGTGGTGATAGGTATTCATACCAAAAAGGTGTTGATGCTTCAACTAAAGTATGAATTAGTTCTCTAAGTGCATATACTTAAAATGCATTAAATGAGAAAATAAGGAAGAAGAGTAGAGTCGTGTTGCTAAGAATGACCATGAAACATGAAGTTTGCACATTACATAAAATTATTTTTGACACATTAAAATGCATTCAATCTATGCTCATTGTAATTCACTT
Source organism: Nettapus auritus (assembly GCA_011076525.1). Classification (NCBI taxonomy): domain Eukaryota; kingdom Metazoa; phylum Chordata; class Aves; order Anseriformes; family Anatidae; genus Nettapus; species Nettapus auritus. The sequence continues at coordinate 44,236,946 of CM021769.1, forward strand.
TATGGTGACTTGCTTAATAGCAGAATATATATCATTTATACTGCTATCCTTCATGCTTTTAAACTGTAATATCCTCTCCTCAATGACTGCTTGTCAATTTCACTGATCTAGATTTGATTTCATAAATTAACTAGGCCAATTAAGTAGAGAGTTATGATTAGAATAAGAAGTGAAAGCAAATAAATATTAATCTACCACCCCAAACTTCTTCATTTCAAGATTCTAGCTCATAGTGTACTTCAGAGTTGCAAACAATATTTTTTGTAAATTCACTCTTGTTAGCCTTAGGTTACTTAATCAATGTAGTATTTCATTTCACAAATATATTTTAGGTATCAACATCTGTAGAAACATTGCCATATGAGCACTGCAGCCAAAAATCCATGTATACTTTCATATTGTCCAGGTATCTCTCTGCTCCTTCCCATTTATTCCTTCATACTTGCATGAAGTCATTAGGTGGTGTTTCGTCTATGTGGTAATGGGACCTGTCTTTAGTTCTTTTCTGTTGCTAACCCTTGGCACGTGTTCATGTGGAACACACAACCCATTTAGTGCAATCTCTTCTCAGAATGGCATATATAGGCCATTCATTAGAACAGCTTTGATTGATCTCATGCTTGGAAATTAACCTCTCCATAATGTGGTGGGTTTTGTTGTTTGTTTGTTTGTTTTTAATAATTATTTCTGGTTTTATGTTCTTAGACAATCATCATGTATTCGGACTCGGAGTTATGTCATATGTTGTTTCTTTATTTGATATATTTCCAGGAGACATTTTCTTTAGGTGAATATTTATTCTCCCAGCCCTTTCTTAGTCCTTTTATTGCACACAGCACCACAGGCCAATAAACAATATCAATTATAGATGCAAGGTTATTGCTAGAGAGCCTGGATATTGATCTCATGTAAGTAAGAAATGGTTGAAGGAATGAACTTATTTGTTGGCAGGTGTCCATATCATGAAGCACTCACCATAAATATCTTCAGCCTTTTCTTGGCTTATATTACAAATATTAGGAGCTGAAAAATCAGAATGAAACAATGTTGCATATAGAGTAGGAACACATTAGGTAGCCAATCTGTGAGGAAAAACATGCTATCTCTGTATTTAAAAAAAAAAAAAAAAAAAAAAAAAAAAAAAAAAAAAAAAAGGCTTTTAACCTCTGGGCTGACAGTTTTGTCCTTTAAAATAAGGACAAAAGTGTTAAGTAACACTGTTGTTTAAAAGAAAAAAATAGCTTTAGTATAATCATCTTTCTTATGGTATCAGAATCAAAAATTAATGTATTTCCTTGTAAAGATGCTGAGTGTCAAGCAACGTAAAACAATTTTTCTACTTAAATTTGCTTTACTAAAAACAACAAAAAATGTTTTTGTCATAGATTGTCAGTTTTTGTATTTGTTCTTTTGTTTCAAAAAAAAATATTCAGAATTGAATCCAAATGCTAGACTACTGATATTACTTTGAGACAAGTTTTAAAGAGGGATTGCAGCTGAGCCAACCTCAGTTGCTCAGTTGCAGTTTGGGCAAGTAGAAAAACCCTGATAATTGATCTACCGGGGTGAGTTGGCATCAGTTTGCAAGCCCTCTGGGTAGAGGTGGAACATCCAGCAGGAAGAATTAAAAAGGGAAAGGGAAAAGAAATGTTTATCACCCATTTACTCACATTTTATGGCAGTGTTATGGTAAACTGAGAGATGAATGCCTACATTCATGTATTTTGCACTATTCTGAGGCACTAATAACATTAAATCAGGCTTAATACTTCACACCAAATGTTCAGTAAAATAGGGAACGATGTGAATATTTGTTGATGCTATACACTGCGGGTACAGCATCAAAAGTCGTGCTTGAAAGACATAAAATGCTGCAAAACAGAGATCAGAATTATGCTAATATCATGATAATATAAAAATATTAAGTCACCAAATGACAGGATTACAACCCAACTATCTTCAGTCCCTAGGAACCTTTCAGCTAAGCTCAGGGTAAATAAAACAGCCGGTCCTACATGGGAGTCTGATTACAAATTTAAACATTTGTATTATTAGAACTGCACGAAGCATTCACCTCTGGAGACTGGGGTTAAAATCTGATTTAGGTTACTGGAGAATGTTAGTATGGTTGTCCCAGGCTAGTAGACATTTCATTATGTTATAAAATCTCCTCTCAATCTGGAAACTAGTTGGCGTGGTTAACACGTTCTCTTTAGCAAAGGCTAGGATTGGCATAGCTGGAGAGTAATAGCACAGTATTAAACTAAATCGGCAGGCCTGTATTCAATAACATGCTAATTATTTAATTACATATATATGTATGTATATATATATTATATATATATATATATATATTTTCTTGCCAATTTCTCCACAAAAGTCACTAAGTAGTGTGCTTGTAATCCAGGTTGAGAACTATGAGCAGGCAAAATGCAGGTGTGCATTCAAAGAAAAGGGCACAACTGAAATATATTATAAAGTTAAAGCATGGAATGAAGATCTTACTCCACAACATTCAGCAATTTGATATTAATAAACTTTTTTTTTTTTTTTTTTTTTTTTTTTTTTTTTTTTT
>CM021769.1:44239620-44281867 GCA_011076525.1 Nettapus auritus
TTTTTTTTTTTTTTTTTTTTTTTTTTTTTTTTTTTTTTTCCAGATAGCCAGTACAAATCAGTAGTCTGTTTATTTTTGTGTTTCTGTCCAGGTAAAAACACAGTGGGTCTTATTACATTACCAGAGTCAGTGGAAAAAAAGATCTTTTCCAGTAACTTCTTTACTTCTATTATTGATCCTTTTTTACTATTCATTTCATTTTCTATAACTGCATAAAATAGTGTATATTGCAAGAATTTAATGACAATCTATATCTATCCAAATACTGTAGAGATAATAAAGTCTTTGCTTGTCAATATTATCAATTTTTTTCTCTTATTATATTCCCTTTTCTCTTATTAGATTTTTAGGCAGGCATTTTAAATTCCTGAAGACATAAGCTACATAGAGCCAAGCCATTGTAAAGGCCTAACACATCAGTAAATGTCAGTAAAGTGTCAGCCCTTTGCATCATAACTGCAGTTCATTTCTCAACATTGACAGTGATGCTTATACTGGATAAGGATTGGAATGGGCATATTTCCAGATCTTAATTACATCAGGCATAGGGATGAGGAACAGTAGTTTTCCTCATGGGGAAGAGAGAGTAGAACTAAATTTGGCCATCTAGAGCTCTGTGCATCCCCGTTTATCTAGAGATAATAGGATTAAGTTAAGCTATGGGACTTCCTTAGCTAGAACTACCTTCTGCCTTCAGCAGGGGTCTAATAAGGATAGATATAACTGGGAAAATGGTGAATAAGAATAAAAAAATACACAGTATAAGCAGTATGCTTGTGAATAAATGATGACAAATTGGATTCTGTCCAATCCCTGCAGAGTTGGTTAAAAGACAGCAATACAAATCCATTCTGTGGTGTAACTTTAGGGTGAAACATATATCTTTTCCGTTTCCTAACTTTTACCACCTTGTCTCAAATCTCATACATATACTATCTTTTAAAGCTTAAGGAAAAGATGGTGAAGAGGAATTAGAGCATTTGTTTGGTGTTTTTCAGAGTTTTTTAATGCTGCTCATGTAAGGTTAAAGGTGCCCAAAATGGAAGTGGCTAAAAATACACACTGCACAAATAATATTTTGTGTTTTTTTGACCCATATCCACTTACTTTGTTTAGTCTGTTAACAGTTTAGCATTTATTTTCTTTATTCACTTCTCAAAGAGAAGAACAAACACATTCAATGTAGACCCAATAGAATAACTAATTAGATCATTCACTGACAGATTTCTATAATTTATTTAAATACAGTTCTTCTATTTATTTGTTTTTCTCTTTTAGGGAGAGTAAGTATGAATAGAACGACTTTCAGAGAAAAATCACAGTAGGGAATTAATAATTATAGATCGAAGAGTCTCTTTGTCTTAATTTTCTGTCTTTAAAAATACACTAAAAGCCTTCACTTAGTGTAAAAGACATAGTCAATTATCATTTATGCTTGTGACCTACAATGTGCAATTATGAATATAACAACCTGTGTCAATGAAGTTCCTCTCTTTCAGTTACAGTTGAGGAACAGTCCTATCCATGAAATTTGCGGAGGCTGCTCCAGAGGTGTGGAACAAGGTTCAAACTCCTATTGTAGACTAACAGGGTGTGATACACTTCATCTTTTCATTTTGTGGAGGACTTAAACCAATCTGATGCTAGCAGATCATTAGGAGACTGTGGTAGGTAGAGACAGTTCGTGTAGAACAGGTTTGTCATTTCTGTTCATTCACTCACCCTTTCCTTTGTTTCTTGAAGATGGTCCTGATATTGAGCTGTTGGAGCTAATGGTTGGACTGTCAGATTGCTCCATCCATATGCATTTCGATATTTATCTGCTGAAAGGTTTGCATATACTAATGTATCTCTTATAAATCTGAGCCCATGTTAAAAAGTTGCAGCACCCTATCTGACTATAAAGTAGAGAGCAGCATTAGTACATTTACAAGCAAGGTCACATATTTATTAATAATACTGCAGACAGAGTGACAGAAACCTTAAGAAATCATAGAAAGCCACAGAGGCCAATCTAGTTAAGTGGGGAATAGCAACACAGAGATTACTATGAGCAATAAACTGAAGACTTCTAAGGAAATGTAAGCAGTCTGTTTAGGAGAGGACTGGGAGATCTATGAACCTAAGCAGGCACAAGTTAAAAGGATAATTAGAAGAACTGAAAGAAATACTGAATGCCGCATTGTGGAATATATCAGGAAACGATAAAGGATTCTACAAATATATTTACAGAAGACAGATGGTAAAGGAGAAAATTAGTTCACCAGAAATGAGTGTTGGGAAATAGGGTGGTACAGAAATAGACTTTGGTTTTGCTTTTGTTTTTAGAGGCTCTTCTCAGAGATGTTAGCGTAGGAGTTTTAGAGAGTATGTGGGTACCAAAGCAATGGAAATGGTGTATAAGGGCTGAATTTGTAAAGCAGATGAGTACCAAGCACAAATCCATATTACTGTAGTTAGATATTCAGTGGAAGTTATCTAATGAGGTACACACAGCTGTTATTATGAAGCAGAAATAAAAGTTCACAGGCTGAAGATTACAAGAATAAATGTTGTGGTTTAACCCAGCCGGCAGCTAAACACCACACAGCCGTTCGCTCACCCTCCCCCCTCCCTCTCTGGGATGGGGGAGAGAAACGGAAAAGTGAAACGAGAGTTGAGATAGACAGTTTATTAAGATAGGAAACAATAATAATAATAATAATAATAATGTGTATGAAACAAGTGATGCACAATGCAATTGCTCACCACCCGCTGACCGATGCCCAGTCTATCCCGAGCAGCCGGCCTCCCCACCCTGGCTAGCCACCCCTATATATAGTTTAGCATGACGTCAGATGGTATGGAATACTCCTTTGGCCAGTTTGGGTCAGCTGTCCTGGGTCTGTCCCCTCCCAGCTCTTGCTGCACCCCCAGCCTGCCCGCTGGCAGGACAGTGCGAGGAGCTGAAAAGTCCTTGGCTTGGTACAAGCACTGCTCTGCAACAACCAAAACATCAGCATGTTATCAGCATTCTTCCCATCCTAATCCAAAACACAGCATTCCACCAGCTACTAGCAGGAAAACTGTCCTAACTGAAACCAGGACAATAAATAATCTAGATTCTAAAATATATTGGGATCTCTGGTCATAGTTTTTTTGAGAAATCGAACACACCTATAACAGCATTACCTTTTTAAAGGAATCAGGTAATAATTATCTATCTGGTAGGGGACTCAAATCAGTTATGCATCAAGTAGCTTCACTTTAAGTCTGGTGTTATAGTCTTCCATGAGCAGTAGTTCTGTGTGTACATGTTTAAATATTGGGGTGTATATATATATATAGGGATATGCTTAGCCCTACAGAAACTCTCAAACCTTTGGAGTTACTGCTTTCACAACTTGTGTGGATATTAAGTATTGCTGGTGTGGATATTAAGTATTGCTCCCAAATTTGCAGGTAACTCAGTGTTCAGAAAATTTAAGGTCAGGGCAGAGAATTAATTTCTCATGTACATTAACACGTTTGCTTTTGCAGTAGTCACTCCCAGAAAAGTATTGTGAATGGTTTGTTTAGAAATGTTTACAGATTACTGTGTAAAGGAAAATGTAACCAATTAGTAGAGCTTATCACCTGAAAAGCTTTCAGCCTCTGAGATCAAAATCTGATCCCATTGAGTAGGAGTTCTGCTCTAGACTAGAGTGGAGCCACAATTACATCCATAGTAGTTGTTTTTTTGTTTGTTTGTTTGTTTTTTTTTCCCAGTTAACATCAGTAGAATGAAAATCTTGTATCTTCTTTGATCTAGATCTTAGTAATTAATGTCTTATATTTTTAAAAAAGAATTGTCTTGGAAAATTTAATGTGAATCGTTAGTCTATCCCTTATTATCTTTATTCTCAATAGGGTGATGATAATTTCAGGATAGTAATGTAGGAAACAGATTTGGTTAAAAATAGTGTCGCATCAGCCAGCATAAGAAATAGAATAAATGCAGTGAATTCGGTGATTTGATTATATCAGAATTCTTGCAACTGATTTGCACCTGCATTCACCAGATCTGAATTTAACCCAAACTCTTAACATACTTGTCTCTAAACAACTTAACAAATCACATTGACAAGAAATCCTGTATCTTCACTATGAATCCCGGTATAATGGAATCACATTCACTACTTCACCAGCTTTTTATTATCTCCTTGGATTAGCTTCAGACTCAAAATTAGCAAAAAGACCTTTCATTGGGATCAGTGGAGTTCCAGAGGTATAAACCTTAAGAAAGACATCTGTGTCACTAGGGAAATTCTTGTATTTCATTGAGCTATAGCTGAAATATCATTTACCCAATTTAAAGTTATTTAAATTTATGGTATCATCAAGGACTGCATTCCAAAATGGCTCAATAGTTCCATTCATAGTGCTTCACTGGAACTTTTTACTAATTTTTCCTTCTAATTCCTACTGAAGTAATTAAAAAATTTGAAACTTAAAGAGAATTTCATCTAACTCCACTTGTCATCTGCACTCCATTGCAGTCTCCTCCAAAGACTGCTCTTGAGCAGCAAACAAATCTTTCTATTTTATATGTGCAATGAAAATTAAAACTCATTTTTTATTTTATGTAATTCTGAGATTTCTTAGGTTTTTCACAACTCCTTCAGCTCACAGAAGAAAACCCGTCTCTCTGAATAGCTTCCTAAACCATGTAAAATTCAATAATAGCATCAGAAACTAAAACAAGATCATAATGTTATCATTACCTTAGTAACATTCAAAAGCTGGACCTTGTATTCGAAAGCATGTTCTTTGATTATACACAGTTTATATCTTCTGTTGCTGTCAGTATTATTATAATAGGAGCACTGAAAACTGTGAGTATGAGTATAGTGCTAGGTTCTGCATAAGTATGGACCACCAAATGGCTCTGCTCTCGACTATATGCCCCAGAATAGCTAACACCATTATACCTTATGTAATGTCATTTTTACTGGTCTTAGGGGGCTGAGAAGGCCACTTGACTTTCCAGTAAAGCTTTATGCACATGCATTTCTGGAAACAACTTTTATTTTCAATATTACATCTTTAGCCATTGTTACCACTTTGTCCCAGAATCTCCGTAAACCAACAGCTAAATGTACTGGGAAGCTAATAAACACGTCTAGCAGCCAAGCTATCAAGATTATTGTGATGAACTGGGAAATGTTTTTGCAGTTTTATCTTAGGTTACTAGTGGTACTTGGTGCCTATTACCTACAGGCTTGAATGTGTACACACAAAGAGAATAAACATCTAAAAGGTTTAATGATACTTGTGAAGCAGTCAATCATTATTTCACTCTGTCAATTTCTACTACCTGAAAGACTCAGGTTAATATAATGATTGAGTGCTTCCACTTTATGCCATATGCAGTCGTGGCATTGCTCTGTATATCATATGTAATATTATCTAGCAGTTGTAAAGTGTTTTACATGTACACTGTGCTTTATGACCATTAACTAATTAATGCTCACAATGGCTCAGTGAGGTAAACAAGTAGGTGCTATCACCCGCTATTATCACATGGTTATGCTGTCATGCTTTGTTTATGAATTTATCTATTTACTTTTTGTTTGCAGGAAACCAGTTTAGATTCAGAATCTTGAAAAAAATAGTGTATTCAAATGCTTTCTTTCAAACGCAAGCATCTAAATACTGTTTGAAGTTACATGGCATAATGGGTCAAACCTAGCAGACTTTTTGTCTCTGCTTAGGAAGAGTTTTCTGAAAATGTTCAGTATTCATAGAGGTACCCATATCCATGCCGAGTTGTCGGTGAATCTACTTAGATTTTTACTTAGTGTTTTACTTAGACTGGGGGTGCAATTTTGAAGTGATTCTCATCATCCCCATATACCATGTTTTTCTCCATGTTATGGAGTAGTCCTGGAACACCTGAACTAGATTCCCTTTGGATGAAACAAAAGCACCTGAGTTCCTCGAGTGTTACCTGATGCACTCGGCTGTTAATGGCTATTATTCAATTCATAAGAACAGCCTAGATCTGGTGTGAAGTAAAGCCCTCTGAAACAGGTTAAATACAAGGCCTTCAGCACCACCTGTTTTTTCCTACAGAACTCTTCTATTGGGCTGCTTGGAAATACAGACATAGCTCTGCCAAGAGCTGCAACTTTAAGTGGCTTTCAGCTCTGTGTTTCTTCCATTATAATTTTCAGAGGATGCCGAGCAAGTTTGTTGAGGAAATCCTATTGACATTTAATAGCATTTAGGTTTTTAATTTTGCCTGCCTTCCTCTTACATGTTCAGCATACTAATGTTGAAAATATGTTGCTTTTTTTTTTGTTGTTGTGATCTTCAGATAAATACTTGGTGTAAATAGGTTGATTTTTACCTATATATACACTATTATACTATATAATAGTGTATATATATACTACATATATTACCTATATATATTTACCTATATAACACAGTCTGTTTACTTACAACTGCCATGTATCTGCTGTGTGAATTCAAATTTATTCCAGTTTACATTTAGTATCAAGTCTTCATGGGATTTGTTTTTTTTTTTTTTTTCTCATGGTTCTTTGTTCTTTTAAAAAATAGGTGGGTTGGCATGAAGGAGTTTTTTCCTGTTGAACACTAATAACCTCTTCAATATTTCCATAAGTGTTTGGTTGTTTAATTCTACAAGGCTGTTGTTCTACACTAGAAGTTGCTCGTATCAAATAGCACCTCCTTAAATAAGCTTTAAAGTAGAAAGAAACTTGATGATAGCCTTCAGTGTCAGCCAGTGTGGTACTATGGGAGCTGGTAGTCAATTAATGTACTTCTAAAACAATGTAACAGGGAACAAATGTAGCAAAAAGAGGAAAAAATGGCACAAATTCTGAACATTAATGATGTTTATGCTGCTACAATTGTAAAAATATTGTATTTCATGAGATGTTCCATTGGGGTGTACTATAGTTTGTATTAGAATTGTAATTGTATTTTATTTCTCTGCAACAATGACATTCACAGCTGAAAGTAAGTCATAATTTTTCACTTTCCAGTTTGGCAGTGGTTGAGTTAAAATAGTATTTTGCTTTGGGATCCAGCACACAAGAAAATGCTACAATTTCAAGCTTAGAAAAGTAACCTCAAGAAGGTTTTATAAATTGGCTAGGTTCAGAATAGGGGTGGATGATTAGATTCCAGTGTTTCCTGCTGAGTGGTACATGCTTCTTTTACAATACTGTTTTGAGTCAGAGATTCAAACAGAATGTGCAAATCCTATTCAGTCTCTCAGCATTGTTGATCTGCTTTTTATTGATTTTTCATCTGTGAAAATCCAGTGCTCTCCATATATTTCAGAAATGTTATAGTAGAATACTGCACAATAGGAATTTTAATTAGAATTACTTCCAGTTCATCAAAATAATTAACTGTTTTTAGGAAGAGGCAGCATTGTTCTAGTTTTACTATATCCATACAGCCCCCTTTTCCAAGGGGGGGGGGGGGGAAGTTTCCTTTACATAAAAAAAAGACAGAGTAATAAGATACTATAGATTTTGTGTCCACCCTTTGCCAAAGACAATGACATATGCTGTGTACATTTGTTCCACATCCAGGTAAACAACATTCCATTAAATGTAGGGATTTTTTTTATTTTTTTTTTTAATAAGCTTTCATAGCTTCTGTATTTTGTAGTATTAAATAACAATAGGATTTTGGCATTTTACTTTTGAATAAATTTATTAAGTATGTTTACAGGCCTGAAACTGACTTCGGGGGGGGAGTTTATTTTTCTGCCTATTAGTTTTCTGTGTTAATTTTTCTCCTGGGTCTGTTGAGTACTATACAGTGACATTGTAAGTGGGATGTATTTCCTCACATCAGTGCCCTGTTAATGCTGTTCATTAATCTAGAACCACAAGCTTGTTCAGAGGAGGTTAGATATTCCATATTTCTGTAGGGTTTGAGGGAAGGGTGACAGCTCACTTACAGCATCAGAAACCAGATCTCATTGCATTGTCATGTCATTTTTAATACTGATAAAATAGCAGAGGTTGCATGTGAACTCACAGCCTGTAAATACAATTGGAGTAATACAACAGCACAATCCAAAATAAGTAATTCCATCAACTTCTAGTAAACTGAAGCTTTGAGAGTTTTAAATAGGTTTATTACTGCATGACAAACCTATGAATTTTGTTATACAGCAGGTTAGGTTAGGTTTATAAGAGGTCATTTCTGTCATAAAATCTGCTACTTTTTATATTCATTTTTAAAGTACTGCTTCACATTATTTGTGTGTCTATAGTGCATTGAGATCCCTATAAAGATCAGTATCTCATAATCCACATGGAATACTCTGATCCATTATTCAGGCAACTTGTGCTAATGTGTCCATCTTCCTGGTCTATACAAAGGTTTAGTATTAAATTTCATTTGCATTAGGATCCCCACATAATTTTAAACAGAACTGGTCATCACAGATTTATCATCATAATCACAGTATTGGAATTTGAAGGTCATTTTTAATATTTAAAAATGATATTGACATTGACTTTATTCACATTTTATTAAGAAATTTGCATACCCCAGTGTGAGTTTGTTTTAATATATAGTTTTCATTATATAGTTTTTCCAATATATAGTTTAAATAGATAAAGCAATCTGATCTTTTAATTTTGCTTATTGTTGGAAATTAAAATCATAGAATGATTTGAGTTGAAAGAGATCTTAAATGTAACCTAGTTCCACCCCCCTGGCCTTGGCAGGGACACCTCCCACCAGACCAGGTTGCTCAAAGCCCCATCTAGCCTAGCCTTGAACGCTTCCAGGGATGGGACAGCATCCAAATTCAAATACAACTATCATGTTCTTTAGAAATGAAAATAAATAAATCCCTTTATGTCATTATCTCTTCTACTTCAACCAAGTCGGGAACACTGAAGGAGAAATAGTTGTCATTCTGTTTTCTGATAAACCTAGGCGTAATTTTTATGACTGACTGGAATTACTGCAATGTAAAACTACCAGTGAGAACTGCTTCTGAACAGACCAGCACACAGGTTTTTAGCTATCCAAGGAACTAGTAAAATTATAGCTCTGACAGCTAGTGCTCGCTAAACTGCAGATCACGTGAAACATAAGACAATTATAAAAATATTCAAGTGTTTAAAAAGTGATGTTATCAACCATACTGTTATAGATTGAGAAGATGGTACAGGGCTAGATCTTCAAGTGAAGTGAATTGATAGAACTCTGTGGTGTTCAGTGGCGCTGCACTTACTCATTCCTCCCATAGACTGGGCTGTTAGTCCATTGACAAAAACTCTACACCTCCTATGGATAAACACACACTCTAAGATGCTTCTGTGCTTTTCATACTTCTTGAGGGGAGAATATTAACTGCATTTTAAACAATACATTAGGGAAAATTAAGCATCAAAAATACCAGAAAGGTTTCTTTTAGAAGGAACGCAATTTAAATTTTACTGAAACTAGCTCATATTCAAATGGCTATCCTATTCAAATGAGTTAGACTTTTTTGATACTGTTATGTACATTTATAATAAAAGCAATGTGAAAATAACATTCAGAGAATTTCACAGTAGGGGGTTATAATTGTGCTCACTTAGGGATCTGCTCTGCCATTGATACATGTGCAGAACTCCCATTAACAGTAATAGGAGTAACGCATGCTTTTTGATGGCAGAATGGATTCCTACTCTTAGTGCTACCATATTACTATTCCTACTGTGATAATAGCAATATCATATTGCCATGATAATAGATGCATCACTGGAGCTAAATTAAGATTCTCAGAACCAGAACTATGTAAAGAGAAGTAAGAACAACACCTGAATGGTAGCTACTGAGAGCAGTGTGTCTATACAGGGCCAGAACAGATATAAAAACTTAAGATAATTGGGCAGAAGACTTGCAGGCCAGTGATCCCTTCTATGCATTTTTTGAATGTGATCTCTAAGTAATATATGGTAAAATGGCCCAGCTCTGGTCAAAGATCACTGCTTGCCTTTCTCTGAAGCACGGGTGATGCTGGAAGGAACAAGGAATGCTGAAGTAGTCAACACGTTATTATGTTTGCTTCGCATGCATTCATGGCTAACGTGGACAGGGGCTCTGTCACATTCGACAGACTGACTCTGGCCCATCCACCTGCAGGATAAGGTGTACTTTTGACCTTTCCTGTATCTCAGTGGAGCATGCCCAGCAGGGATCGGGTCACTGCCTTATTTTCATTCTGGAGAGGAGCCATGTTACCCTCTCACAGTGCAGAGCCCCAGGTGCTCCTAGAGCTGCTCTCCTGGGATCCCATAGCAGTGCTCCAGATATTTATTTTTATTTTTTTACTGCTACAAGTGTGCATCTCCCTTTGAGAAATATCATTAGTAGGCAAGAGTCTTGAAATCATCATTATTTATTTATCCTTAGAAATACAATGATAAGAGATGAAATCAGTTTAATAAAGTAGCTTTTATACACTTTACCTTCACCAACACTTAATGTTTTCATCCAAGTTTAGACAGTCCCACTGATCTTAGATAACCATATATCAGGGGATGGGGTTCAGTCTGTTTTCTTGCAGTCAATGCATGTCCCTTGAGCTTGACAACTCAGATTTTTATCTGCTCAGTTCTTTGTTTCAGTTTTGCCTACCTTAAGCCCTCTTCCCCTGTGGAAAGGCATTGTCTGCCTTCCTGTGGTCTTGCAGAGAGCTCCTGCAGGGTTTAACCCTTTGAACCATGTAGCAGCCAGCATAAAACCAATCAGATACGCAAAGAGATACATAATATGCATTCAAATATTACTTGCAGCCACAACGTTCTTCATACACTTGCTACACCCTGCGTCTAAAATCCTCAGTACAAGAATATCTATAATCTGTTCCGTGTTTTAACATGCAGAAGTTGCCACAAAATCAAACCTGAGATTTATGTATCTGCGACTGCCACAGGTAAAATAGCGTTCCTAATAAAGTCTCTACTGGTGTCAGACATATAAAAATCCTTAAATCTTTGAATATACCTGCTCAGAATAGGATTTCTCCATGCCTCCTTTTTTTAGATGGTTAGTATGCTCTTATGTACCACTGTGTGTGATGGAAGTTGCTTTGGAAGGATATTTGAATGCTGTATACAGTCTGGAAGCATATTTAAAGCTGTTGCTTTCGATTTTTCTTTTAATTCCTTGATACCACTGCTAATGTAAAGGACATGGATTGAAGAGAGGATCTTCTTTTCCTAGGCAATGTGTTATTGATGAGCTGGCATTTGCCCTGGGGCTCTCCCTCAGGATTGCTTACATCTATTACTCACCAGCATCGATTGGTTAATTTGATAATTCTATCACCAATCAGCTTGTGCCTGACCTTTTGCCATGGCAATGATGGCAGAGTCTTCATTTTTACATTGCAGACCTGCTAGATTGACCTTTCTGAGGAGAATGTCAAGACATCCCCTGATCTTAACCTGTCACTAAATTTGTTAGAATTACACTGTCCCTTAACCTTGATCTATTGTGTTTGTAATGTTCAGGATACACAGTTGATGTTGAAGTATTCTTAAAGTATTCTTAAGTTATATCAGTCTAAGGATTTCATAATTAAAAATCAGCTTCCTGTTAAGAAAGCGTACATTTTGGAAAGTTTTCCTGCCATTTTACTTCCATACGACTGTAGTTCTCACTGCAAAGAAGTCTAGCATGTAAAAAGTACCTTCCCTGCAGTGACCACTTAGATGAGAGGAATTTTCCATACCTGCCTCTTGCAGGTTGGTGATCTAACAAGGTTTGTTCAGACACCCAATTAAACCCAAAGGAAATTTTTCAACCAAGGTGAAGATGAGCATTTACTATTTCACTGTCCCCTGACAAAGTTATATCCATCTCCCATTGTGCCTAAAAAATAATAAAAAAATAATAATAATAAAAAAAAATCTGGAGAATATGAAAATCTTTTTTTTTTTTTTTTTCCCCACAGATCTAGAAAACTATGTTAACTTTTTATTCTTACAGTCTCGTCATTGCACAAAGCAAAGCTCTGTGTTATTCTGTCAGCATACTGAGTTTATATCTCAAGAAGGAAATAGTCATGTGAAGTATGTCTCTTTCAATGAATCTGTGTGTTAACCCTGCTTCCAAGAGTGCTTTTGGTAACAATGGCAGCATTTTGCATGTAGTAAAGCGAAACTCTCAGGATGCAAAATATCAAATATGTATTTCATAAAATTTATCACACAGCACCAAGGACAAAAGTTGTGTGTTTTTTTTTGTTTGTTTGTTTTGTTTTTTAAGATATTTGCAATGTCTCTGCATTTGAAGGTCAAGTCCTTCCTTTCTATTTCCCTTTCCCATTTCCTTTCTCTAAAAATGGTCTTCTGTTCTCCTTTGGAGACAATTCAATGGCACAACTTTGTGACTGTTTGCGTTAATTTAGTGTTCAGCTCAACTGAAGGGAGAATACAAAGAAATCTGTTTTTGTTCTCCCCATTTTTTCTGTGTGCACAAGTATGTAGGTAATTCTGTTATGTATAAGGGAGCTAGTTTGGGCCATTCTGTGATTAAAGGTCTTCACTTTAAGTAAAAAACAGCTCATAATAGGGGATGCACTTTCTGCTTTTTTGTGTGTGTGACTAACACTAAGGAAATCTAATTTCAGTGAAATTTTGTAAAACTGATAAAGTGTTCAGAAGATAGGGACTTTCCTACTAAAGTGAAGCCAAATCTGAATGGGCAAGTTAGAGGGGCTGTTTTGTTGCTAGAAAACAAAGTCTTCCATTTGGAAACTGAAATTATCTAAGCATATAGTTTTAAACTGAGATTGTTGTCATGTCTTGTATTTATTTCAAGAAACAAATTCAAAATGACTTTGAGGAATGAAAGCAATGGTTTGCCTGAGCAATAACAGTTACATCGTTACAGTTAGCCGAATACTATCTGCATTGTAATACAAGCGATCAGCATTCATACTAAGCTAAAATCCAGCTTTTAGTAGTTACTGAGTCCAAAGTCAAATAGATTGTTTTGCTCTAGTTAATGCATAGTAGTCATGCCACACAAAATCAAGTGGAAAGTTTATAAACCCAAAATTTTAGGTTATATTGGTCAGGTTTCTTTACAGCATGGGATTCCAGCTAACAAGGCAGGTAATACAAGTTAGAGCACTTCCAGTTCTAGTTCTTGACTATACATTGATGCATCTTGCCCTTTTGATATGCCTAAAAGATGACATGAGGACCATGCATAGCCTGACTGTGGGAGGGGGGTTGTTTGTTTAAATATTTATTGGGCTGGGGGTACACAGATGGGGGGAGACACTTTTAACTAGCTAGTTGAACTCTTATGGAAGTGCAGGAAGTTTTAGCTGTATAATTCCCTTGTTTGTTTGTTTGTTTCTTCTGGGAGGTATGTTATCCCCACGTTATCACATACCACCCATCTGTGTATGTTTCCTCATTGTATATGCTTTTATGTTTGCATTACAGTTTTTGAGTTAATTTGAAATTAAACATGGTACTAAACAGGTACTAATCCAAAGCCATCTTCTTTACACAACTCTGTAAATGCAACTTCTGATGCCTAGAACTACTTCTAATTCAGCACTATTATTCCTTTGGGAAAAATCTGTGACGTTTGAGAAACTAGTGTAGAGTGATTTTGTAGCGAGACCGATTTTTGCTAAACATGAAGATGAGACCAGCTAAACTCATTTCACATGTAATCTCAACCAAATTCCAGTCTAAACCTCCAGAAGTGAAAGGTTACTGCATTAGCCACCTATACTCCCCTTGTTCACAGAAAATTAAACTAAAACTAAATCTCTACTTAATATGGACTGAACATGTGCCATGCTAATTTGAAGCAACATAGGAAGACAACATAGTTATCTCTCTCTTTGATTTACAGTTATGGAAGCGATCTTTATTAGCTCAATGTCTAACCTTAGCTGAGCTTGTGAAAAGACATTGGATAAAAAAATAAGATTTTAACTGTGCACAGTGAGAGACAGCAGATAGTACCATATCTGAAATTTTAAATGATAAGATTGTATATAGCTAAATAAGAAAGAAGAGGGCATAGATGGAGCAAGAGGGATGCACTGGCACCCTGAACACAAACTATAGTTGAGGTGATAGTGGAAAACCACTTCTTGCTGGTTGAAAAATGGGATTTAATGCTCAAAGCCACAGGCTGAAACCATTATTCACAATTGGTGTTCACTTTTTGATCTGAAAGAGTAATAGATTTCTCTATAAACTGATGACTGTAGTTCATATAATTCTTATTTTGTACCCATTAGAAAATTGAAGAAAAACATTTCCCACCTCCCATCTACCTACGTGCTTTCCTGCTATTAGAACAGGTTCCTGACCACTTCCCTTCTGCCTTCGTTCCTTCCTTTCCTCTGCCCCCAGCCCTATAGTCAGGGCTTTCATTGTTTCCTCATCTCCTCTCCAAAGCAGGATTTCATCAATCATGGTGGTAGTAGTCTGCTCTTGTAATCAAGGCTGAGATCCATCAAGTGTCATGGCTGTAGCAGTTCCTTTCAAGCTCCACGGCAGCTCAGGTTTCTGGGCCTTTTCTGAGGTTCAGTGCCCTTGTAGTGATGGCTCAGTGACTCAAAATATCTTCAGCTCCTTCTTACAAGGGGATTTGCAATTCCCATTGAAACATGGTCACAGCAGCCATTGTACGAGAAATCACTCAGGCTCCATACAGTGCCGTGATGTCTTATTGATCCATGAGCGCTATTGAAAAAAGGATGTAAGGAAGGAGGCAAACAGGAGAAATTGTCAACGACATTAGTGCATATGAAAAGAGCAAGGGAGGAAGGTGGAAACACGGGGATTTGCAGCAGTCAGAACCTTAATGTGCTGGCAAACTGGATTCAGAAGTGTAAGCTAAATGCTGTTGGCTACAACAAGCCCTGTATATAGGCACCCACGCACATTGCAGAATGTTTTAGGGGGTCTGAGGCAGCATCTTGGAGTACTATTTTAAAGGCTGCATAAAGAAACACATGGCCTTGTATAACCAACTTGAAATTACAGAAAAGGAACAAACAGATTTTTATTCCTTTTTTTCTTCCTTTTTTTTTTTTTTTTTTTTTTTTCTCCTCCCCCTTCCATTTCAAACTGCAAGGACATTTCTTTAGAAAATGCTGGAGGAAAGCCCACTGATAACTCAGAAGGTAAAATAACATGAGTTATTAAAAGGTCTTTTCACAGAAGTGGGATTAATTTCCATATCCCTTAGGAATCCCTGCACATGCTGTTATCACACCAATGGTGTTTTGGTGGGTGGGTTAAAAATTAGTTAATAAAATTAAATTTTAAAAAGCTAGGGCTATAGTTCAGGAGAGCTAGCCAACACACTTTAAAGAATAAAGCCCTCAACAAAGTCAAAGCAAAATCTGTAGTCTTTTTTTTTAATCTGAAGATATTATTTAATACATTTTTTGTACTGAACATTGATAGCTGAACATGCATCAAAATAAATTCTGATTCGATCTTGGCCTCCAGTAAGAGGCTGCACCAGAATTGTTCCCATTTAAGTAGCACAGGAAAAAGCACAGTAGAAAATTACATTCGCTGCAGAAAATATGTTACTGTGGCAAGGTTTTCATTCTTTGTTAATTATAGAATAGGGGTGTGAAAGGCTGCAGTAATTCTAACTTTATTCTGTCATTGACAGTATAGGACTTTAAATTATTTTGTGTATATGTCTTTCATGCAATTTTGGGACCATTTATTCACAACTATATATGTATTCTACAGTACCTGGAATAATCTGCACTAATATAAACATCATTCTTGTTCAGGTATTATTTTTATTTATGTAGCTTATTATTAATGCTCTTAAAAGCAAGAATTACCACCAGCTCCTCGAAAAAGAGATAACTCACACATCTTTCCAAAGCAGTGGAGACTTCTAAGGACTCCATTAGGCCCTATGCTATTTCTTGGGACACCATTCTACTATAATAACAGAACAGTTTACTCAAAATTGTAGGACTGTGGTGCACAAGCTGATATTTTCAAACACTGTGTCGGCTGGGACGTGATAGAGAATCAAGCCATTTGTTCTCTGTGATTTGTTTTCCCCCAGTGGCCCTAGTAAATAAATACTCGTGCAACAGCAAACAGAGAAAGATGTTGAGATTGCTATCTTTCATGAGGATTAAAATGACAGTGGGTTGAAGAGAAGGCAAATAAAGCTTGAAGATTTGGTATCTGTTCTTTCGCAGTTGATGAGGCCGCAAACTTTTTTTTTTTTTTTTTTTTTTTTTAACATTCCCTGTCCTTTGACTGTATAAAGTGTCTGTGGACCCTCCCATTTTCTCCTGTTGTTACACTGCAGTTCTATTTCTTGTCAAGTGAAACCAGACATTTCTGTCCCTTTTTTTACTGCATCCCACATGGTAACAGGTCCTTTTAAGCTTTCTTCTTCATCTAAGATTCTGTTTCAGTTCATGTCTTACCAGACTATTTTTCCCATGCTGGTGATATGCTTCAACCATATCAAATGATGTTTCTTTGCAATTTTACAAGCCTGCAATTGTCCAGTTCAGTTTTTCAAGTTCCTTCCCTATCAGTGACCTTCTGTGTCCAGCAAACACCAATTATACATCTTCTTTTAGACATTCTGCTCATCACCCTGTTTTGTTTTTATTAGACTGATAAAACCTTTTTTTCCTGAACAGACACACAAATACTAGAAATAGAAAATAATATATGAATCTGACAACTTGAGTCTCCAGTATACAATTAAGTTGCATCCTATTGATGTTCATACCTGCAGATTTTCCTTCATCTATTTTCACTGCCCAAGATGAATATCATATTTCCAGATGGATGGCATGAAAATATTGCTCAAGGCAGTGCTAGTTACCACAGGAACATCTGTCTTACCACTGCCTCTGTTGGATCTTAGTATGGACAAGACAGCAGCAAGCAGAAATTGTGATTTTGGGGGATAATTTCAAATGAGAACTTCCAGCACTACCACTTGTTACCCCTGATATATTCTAGAGATCCCTAGATAACACCTAACTGTTACTAAACCTGACAACTCCCATCTACTTAGGCTCTTTCTGGTCAAAATTTCCTACCAATTTCCTTAGTTATCTGTTCCCTATGTCCACTTCCTTCCATCTTTCTAGTCCTGTGAAAAGCCTTCAAATATCCCATCATTCACACAACTAGGATCATCATCTTTCAAATATCTGTGGGAAATATATAAAATGGATAGCAATCACCAATTAGGCAGAAGTGCAAAACTGTATCCTGATTGCATTCTAACTGTATTCCAATCCTACCACTGACTTGGAGAGTTTATGGTTATATACAAATGGTTATATACAAATTATTTGCAAATATATACATTGCTTAATATTTAGATTTAGCATCAAATACCATATTAAATTTCACAGTGAAAAGGTTCCAGTCACAGTATTTGGGTACCTCCTTGCTGCCTCCTTTGTTGCCCAAAGTGTCTTTGCATTTTCTCTCTACAGAATGGCTCTACTAATGCCTTGCTCTTTGCCACCAGTGAGGTGAAGCCAAGAGAAGAATGTCAGCCTGACAGCTAGAGAAATTTTATATCAGTCTAAGGAGAGAGAGCACTCATATCTATGTAGTTCCCACTGATGAGAGTGAGACCATGATGCCTTCTGCTGTAGGCCTAACATCACGCTTGACCAGCTGATAACCAGCCTCAGCAGAATCATCCCATATGTTTCTAGTATGGTATTGCTGTAAGGAATGCTGTCAATTCACCTCTCCTTTCTCAGATTTTCTTTAAAGCTTCTTGTGTTCTGAATGGGAGGAGGATATGTTAAGAAAATGAGTCAAAAGAGTTCAAGTCAAGTATTTCTAAAAAGTCAAAAATAGTTACTTTTGAGATCACTGACAACTTTAGAAAATGTCTTCAGTTTACATGGAAAACCACTGTTTATTAGATGTTTGAAAAAAAAAATTATTTAACTTCACTAAATATCCTGCCCATTTCCTCATATACCTCTTCTGTTCATGAGAAAGTAACAAAGAATGCTCCCTCCTATAGGGCAGAAGAATGAGACTGATCTGATCTATTTCAGCACTTGGTTTATCATAAAAAAATTTTACTGAAGTTTCCATTAAGCCTTCTGGCCTGTAATACAAACAGTATTGTTATTGGTTCTGCTGTAAAAGGGAGATTTTTATGCTTAGCTTTGCCATCTGTTTTAAACTGCATGGCAACACCAGGCAAGAAAATCCTGCCAAAGTATGTTAACATTTACAACAAACTTGCTTCATTAAATAACCTAGTTGGCCTTTTTTTCTAAATAAAATAAGTTCTGTTTTTATGGTCATGAGATATTAGATGACTGCTGATGTGTCTTGATTCTAAGAAAATATAAAAAGGCTAGGGCCTGAACTTCTTCGCTTGATAGCAAAGAGTGAAATAGTTCACGAAAGATAGAAGGAGATGCAAGGGGAATGGAACGGGACTGCATAAGATCTGATAAGCTGGGGAAGGTTTAGTTTCTCGATACAAGGAATGAAATAATTGTAAATCCCAGAATTTACACACAGGCTTTCTTTTTCTCCTGAAAAGTGCAAATAATTTTGGAGTAGGCTTACTCTTCCAAGGAGGTCAGGACAAGAGTAAGTGCACTGATTGGGAATTTTGTTGGTGATCTATTTCTGTTGCTCTCAGAGGAGCTCACTGGACTGTAATAGAGTGCTCAAGCAAATCAGTGTTTTAGGAGAAAAATGAAGGACACCAACCTACCTATGTTATAATTTTCACAGCATTCCTAAAGCCCTAAGATAAAATACCAAGATATATGAAATATATATATATATGGCTAGACAATAGTCTGAGCTTTCCTTAGAAGAGTAGCTATTTACTGGTTTGATTACTGATGTGTCCAAAAGTTGAAATTAAACTAGACATTCTAAGCATGAAATACTAGTGAAGTTGGCAACAAAATGGTTAAGGCCATAGAATCAGAATTTAAAGTCAGGTGTTCACCTGAACTTTGAAAGATATGCATCTCAACCCATCTTTTCCATCCACCTACTCCCAGCATGTTTGTTGGTCTTTTTTCTTATCCTAACAGGCCAGAGCTAGAACAGCTTCGACTGGGGACTAATCTCACAATGAATTTTCTTGTGTTTAGTAGGTGAGTAGATACTTCTTCCTTCTAGTAGTCAGGGTTAGGGAGGTAGGGCTTATGTTTCTGGAGGCTTCATTTCTGATGGGTTTGGACTATTTTTGGTTGCTTGCCTTTTTCTTTTTAATTAAATAAAAGAATTTAGAATATTCTCAAAAAAAAAAAAAAAATCTTATTTTTAGTTTTGAAAATATAAAGTTCCATGTGCTTATTTTAAGCTGATGGTCTGTAAGTGCTATGACCATCATTACTATCTCTTCGTGTTCTGGTCAGATCAGAAAGTTCTTCTTTCTGTACGAAGCACTTTGTGTTGTTGCTGACATCACCTAAGTGCATAAGAAGTGGAGCAGAACTAAACTGTTGACCCCCACAAGTTCTCCAAAGTAATTTTTTAAGCTGACAGCAGACATTTTATATAACGCTTCTGGCTACAGAAGATCTAAGGATATTCAAGCATGTGATGGATAAAATGACCATATTCATGGCATAATAGATGGCATATAAATAAATCCATATATTTCTTTATACTTATCTATAGAGACAGAGATACAACTCTTATTTGTTTGTGTCTGTGTACAGAAATCAGGAAAAAATGCTATATTGACTTCAGAATACTTTTGTATTCTGAATCTTTTTATTGCAAATCCAGGCCTTCAGACTCAGTGTGCTGCTTTCCACTTAATTTAATCATTGGTTATTTCATCCCACTGTTTTATTCGAGGAAAGCCCCAGGAACTGAATTATTTGCGTTGTAAATAACATAAAATGCGTTCATTAGTTTGATCGCTTTTGCTTCTTTCAACAGGTTTGATTGGATTCAGTCTCTGGCCATTTAAAAACTGCCATATAATCAATAGGGAAGCTGAAATTCTGAATGAGATTGATGAGGAAAAGATCCTTGGTAACAAAATATTGGTAACATTTTCTTTTAGGCTGTTGACATACAACTTTGCACTATCATAGTCTCCTGTTGGTCATATGGGGAACCTGTTTGTAGAAGTGCTCTTCAGTAGCTGCCAACCTTTTGTAATTTGCCAGCCATAAAGAGCGGGAAATGAACATTGTAGATTAAGTTCTACATGCTAGTCATTCCTTATACTGTATAGATCTTGACCAAGTGTGTGAAAATACTATCTTTACAATTGTGTTTTTAGAAAGCAGGCTATTCAGGCAATTTACATTATAAAATGTCAACTGGTGCTGGATCTACAGAAGAGTTCACATCACCCCTCTGTTATCATCATGTGCTTTTTCAAATATATGCTGAGAAGATTGCATTGTAAACAAACTTTAAAAGTACGGCAAAACATTTTCACACAGGTTAGATTAGCTTTGTTCAACAGAAACAACAGTGATACTAGTGAGTACTTTGGAGAGAGTTGATGATTTAGGCTCAGATTTATAATAAATGGATGAATGCACTGTAAATGGACTATTGTCTGTACCTTCTGTTTTACTTGAGTGGCCTGGCTGAGTCATTTAAATGGACATCAGCAAATCTTAAGCATTATTTTGTCAAAACAGAAGTTGATGCCCGTGACCTCAGCCTTGCATTTTCATTGATGATTACATAGTGGTCTGTGATTCTGTGCTGTGCTTAGAGATTTTTTTTTTCAACAGTGTTTTGTTCACAGAAATCTGAATTTGAGATGGAATTTACACATGTGATATAATACTTTTTAACCTTGCCCAGAGGGTATTGAAATCACACGGGAAAAAAATAAAATAATGGCAGGAGTCATTGCCGTCTCACAGCTGTCTGAGCCCTGAAAAGGGAGGAATGGTGAGTGGAAAATGGAAGCTAGTTCATGGAAAGGTTTAAAATATAAAAGTGTTTTAGACGTAGCTTATCAGGGCAACTTAGTATAAACTGTTTCTAAAGTGACAGTGAACTTTACTACAGTATCTTCTACCAGCTGTCAATATGTAGAAGGTACATTTTGGATCTTCAGATGGCCTAATGAGAAAATCTATTCTTCTATAGTAATAAAGCAAAATGTGTTTGTAGGAAGTGAAGGAAAAAAAATATAATTGTGCATGTCTGGAATTGATTGCATTCATGCTTCAGGGAACACTCTAGAGAAACTGTTTAAGAATGGTTTGTTCTAATAAAATTATAATGATAAGACACTGGCTTCAAATCTGAATAGGACACAAGTGTAACGAGTTTGGTGGTCTTAGCTAATCCATTTGGAAATTTATCCACTTTACAGTCTCCCTGTATGATATGACACAACTCAGACATTGTTTGTCTCTAGTCAGTAGAGTGTTAGGAATGAAATTATAGGTTGTTTCATCTGAGAGCAGAGATGGAGAGACAGACTGATTGCCGAAACTCACAGTGACTTCTCCCTATGTTGTTTCTGTATCAAGATAATTTTACAAAATAATGATTTTCATGTGTCCTAAATTCACCTTCACTATAAATATAATTTTTTCCCAATATCTGAGTTAATTTAAGTAACCTTACTTCTAAGTAGCCATTGTGTAAGTTAGGTTTGCTTGGAGAGTAGGGTGCTATGTGCACTACACGCTTCTGAACTCTTTTAGTTTTTTTCTTTTAACATGAAGCCATTTTCTTTGGCCAGTTGTACCAGCCTTATCCCTTCTGCTTTGTTTCTGGTCTGCTTTTTTTTTTTTTTTTTTTTTTCTTTTCCATGTTCCCCTAATGACATATTGATCACATTACCCCTGGGAAGCTGAGAACTGAAATATCATGTAAGCATGTACACATTTTTTTCATAACTTGCATCAGGGATTATGCATAGAAATTTAACTGGCTTTGAAATTCAAGTCATGTAAATAATTCAAAACTGAAGACCTACAGAGGTGTAAATGGGGGACAAAAATCATCCTGCATCCTACCCTTGGAACATGAGCTGCTGTGGCTGTGAGGAAGCGGTGTGGTGTTACATACATCTTGTGACTCCAACCACACAACCCAGATCAGGCTAGGATAGAAGGCAGTTGGCTGGCGATGAAAGACCCTGACTCGGTGCCAGTGAGCAGTGTGTTGCTGCTCTTCTCCATCTCCTGTCTGACCTGGCAAGCAAGTATAGTGCACGGCACTTGTAAGCCTCCTGTGCTTATGCACTGGCGTCTGATTTGATACTTGTTCCAACATGGTAGACATAACAGATGCATGTGACAATTTATTTCTGAGCTCTTAGGATCTGACTAAATAGATTTTTAGCAGAAAGCACAAGTGCATTTCAGAGAACAGAAATCAGTATCATGCATCGTCGGTGTTTTATCCTGTGTAATCTAAGAAAGACATTGAGATTTTATTCTTTGTCTTCTTTATTCTGTAAATTTCTGTTGAGAGAGGAAAGCCATGAATTTTTCTGTGATCTGCTTGTGGAAAAATATGAAAGGAAATTTTTTTCACGAAGTATTGTTTAAGTTTTGTTGGCTGCTATGTCATTGATGAGCTAGAAAACAAACAAAAGCAACATTTTTAGTTCTCATGCTTATTAACACTGTTAACTGTATAACTCTGTTCTGATACCAAAATTAGAATATGCAAAATCAATAACAATATTTTGTAGTCATAAGATAAATTTCTAGCTTTTTTTTTTTTTTTATGTTCACAACTTCTGTCTCCAAAATATTGCAAGAATAATCGTGTAACAGTTGCAGGGTAAATAAATGCCAGGTATTAGTACAAGCAATGAGTGAAAGGAAGAAAAATGTTGTCATACAGGATGTTTTCTGTGTGGTCTGCCTGTTAATCAATAAGCAAATCCTAAATGCAGGCAGATAATTATTTATCCTTGAAAATATACGCAATGATAATTGGATGCTAATGTGGTAAAGTTTTTCCATCATTCATTTAACCCCTGCTGGTGTTTGTAGCAGTTTTTTGGGGAATTTTTGTAGTTTAGTTTTGATTTTATGCTGAGATGTCTGTTTTTGATATCTTTGATGTCAGTATCTAATTGTTACTATTTTAGGATACAAGTGGATTTTTGGTTTTACATTTCATTACAGATGTTAGGTCTTAGGTATTCAGTACTAGTGTTTATTTGTTTCTGTTAAACTGGATAGTGGTTTTTGAGGTGCTTTTCCATTCTTGAGAGGTCTGTGGGGCACTTAACCTACATGAGACCTAAGGGGTCTGAGGGTTCTTCAGCAAACAAAGAATTTCCAGATACTTTCCTTCAGGATGTGTCAAGGGCAATACAGACAAAAGACTGATGTCTCCTTTAACAGCTTGATAAGTATCTTAGGATATTCTGCAGGAATCAGTACTGTTTCTGCAGTGCACTGTATTCCCATCCAGCATAATATGACTCAATAAGTGTACTATATGTGACAATGGTGAAGACTTATCTTTGCCCTGAGGGCTAAGTGCTGTAACACTTCTCAAGTGATAGGCTTGATAGAAGTGATGATTCAGAGGCAATGATCTGCTAAAAAGTCACATTAAATATGTGTGAGAATTAAAAATATAGGTCTGTGTTTATCTTGATTTTTATTTTACAAGTTTCAAAGCCCTATTTATTTCCAGCATCAAAATCCCTTGTAAGGTAAACTAAATCATTCTTGTATTGACCACTTTTTCATGTTGTTGTATCGAGGCATCTTCCCAACTGAGTTCCTTATTGAAATGTATTTCTATGAGGGTATTGTAGGTTAGCAGCACATTTTTATGGTGTGCAAAAGAGACACCTTCTGAATTTCCAATGCCATGCATATTGTTCCCTATAGAAGAAGAAGCTCCAAAATACAGAATAAATCAAAACAGAAACAGTTGGCTCTTGACTTGCAGCTGTTATTTTTCTCTAAGTTTACATTTCTAAGATAGTCTATTCTTCCTAACTTTCTTAGAGGCTTCTATTATAATAAACACATCCTTTCCAGAGACATTTTCAGCTATGTTACAGAGGGCTTGATCTGACTGATGGAAACAAAAATATAATTTAGTGCTAAACCTGTCCAAATACACCAAAAGCACTGTCTGCACACTACTAAACTCCTTGCCTAAAGTTGAGCTTCCAGTGTCACATATACCTTTATAGTTTTATGGTAGGGCTAGCATTCTGCAGTTTTTAAAGGAAATTTTCAACAGAAATGAGTATGGCATGCTATTAGTTTTTTGTTCAGCTGTTGCTAAAGTTTAGATTACAGAAAAAGGTTAGCCTTAGGATCACTTTCCAATAGCTTTATTAGTTTGCCTTGCAGAGTCCCTTAATTAAATAATACAAGTGAAGTTCATAGCCCGTTTTGGTGTGGTCAGACAGAAGGACATAAGAACTGCTTACTGCTGAAAAGAATTTTCTGGACTGTGTCAAGGCAGTTACTTAAAACAGAGCACATGTATTAAACTGAGCTTTGTCATTCTGAAATTATCTGGGATGCAAAGGTGTTTATACAAGTACAATAAGGGGTGCAGGTTTGGGCGTCTTTTGTTCTACATTTTCACACATGCTGTTCTCCGGGCTGAAGGATCTGTATGCTTAGCATGCTGTTAGTATTTAAGAAATACATCTAGTATTTAAGATTTTTTTATTTTATTTTTTTTTTATTTCTGAGTTTAAAACTTAGAAAGCATATTTCACTATTTGATAGTAAGACAGGCTATGAAACTGTGGAAATAATGAGTTTAACACAAGTGAATTGAAAGATCATGGGACGTTATAGGCCAAAATATTAGATGAAGAAAGAAGAAAGATAAACACATAAGAAAAGAAATTGTGAGTTATTGTTGTTGTTAAATAAGTTGTGTGTTTTTACACACATACATACCCCCATTCTTGTGAAGAAAGCTCTGCAGTTCATAGCACTATCATGCCTTCTTTCCCGAAGGATAGACCTCAGATCTAGAATTTGCTTCTTCACTCGTGACCTTTCATAACTACCAGGTATAAATGATTTTCTTTCACTTATACCCAGGTTACCTTTGAAGGTCTCCATCAAGAATTATCAGTAGATAAACCTGATCTATCTCTAAGTCATTTATACACAGTAAAGAAAAGAAAAAAATATATATATTGTGTGTATACATTTCTGTGTGAAAACCTCTGTGTTTTTTTTTGTTTGTTTGTTTTTTGTTTTTGTTTTTGTTTTGTTTGTTTGTTTGTTTGTTTTTAATAATTCTTTCTAAGTAAGGAGCTTTGAATGTTATGGTATTATTACACTAGTCCTTATAATAATCTTGTCAGAACATACACTCACCTTTCCCAAGTTGAAACTGTAAAATAATGAAGAAAACCATTGGTGAATTATACAGCTTGTTAGTCGTGGAGAATTGTTGGGCTGAATTCTCCAGAGGTTTAAAATAGAGGGTAGTGGCAATGAGATCAAGAAAAATCCGGTCAGTGGATACTGAATATACATTAAAGCACTCTTTGAATGTAGTAGAGAAAGCAGTTTCATTTTAGTACCTTGGTAATTTCGTAACTTTCATGTCTGGATTCCTGATCAGAATTTAGTTTAAATGAATTAAGCAAATTGTTCTGGACAGTTAGTTATAATGAATGCTACAATATCTCACCAAGAGCAAATAAGACACTGAGATTGTCCTGTGCTATATACTACCATTTCTTGGTAAGGACTATATCCTATACCTTCCAGCTACAAAACAAAGATAGCATAATGAGCATTTGAATTTTGGTTCTGTATCATATTTGCAGTATTCTTGGGCAGAGTGGCCAGGTCTGTTTTTTAGTTAAAGGAACATGTTGCAATACTGCAACATCACCTTCATTCTGAGATTTTTATCAGGCTTTTTAACCAACTTCACTTGTCCTTCAACTTACCTATGCTATGTCTGCCCCACAACTCTTCCAGTTATGATGCTTTCTTTTGACACTGCAGTGAGAAGATGGAAACTCTCAGTGAGTTCTCCCCATTCACTGTGAACTTTTCCCTCCTACCTGCCTCAGCTTTGTCTATCAGAACTCTGTAGCATTTCATTGCTCTTGATCTTAACCTCACAGAGAGGTAATGAGAATTTCTTAATAGACACTTTGGGATTGGTATGCATAAAGGAAGTCATATAATAATAATCTTGCATCATCAGAATTTTCATGATGTGACAGTTAGAAAGTAACAAAATTTTTCAGCTTTTTTAGTAGCATTGTCCACCCAGACATGTTGTTTTGTATATGCTGTTTAAAGTACTTTGAAAGTGACTTTGAAAGTACTTTCAAAGTGACGCGCTGGGTGGACGAGGGAAAGGCTGTGGATGTGGTCTACCTTGACTTCAGCAAGGCTTTTGACACCGTTTCCCACAGCATTCTCCTCAGGAAACTGGCTGCTCTTGGCTTGGACTGGCGCACGCTTCGTTGGGTTAGAAACTGGCTGGATGGCCGGGCCCAAAGAGTCGTGGTAAATGGAGTCAAATCCAGTTGGAGGCCGGTCACTAGTGGCGTTCCCCAGGGCTCGGTGCTGGGGCCGGTCCTCTTTAATGTCTTCATCGATGATCTGGATGAGGGGATCGAGTGCACCCTCAGTAAGTTTGCAGATGACACCAAGTTAGGTGCGTGTGTCGATCTGCTCGAGGGTAGGAAGACTCTGCAGGAGGATCTGGATAGGCTGCACCGCTGGGCTGAGGTCAACTGCATGAAGTTCAACAAGGCCAAGTGCCGGGTCGTCCACCTGGGACGCAATAACCCCAAGCAGAGCTACAGGCTGGGAGATGAGTGGTTGGAGAGCTGCCAGGCAGAGAAGGACCTGGAAGTGATGGTTGATAGTCGGCTGAATATGAGCCAGCAGTGTGCTCAGGTGGCCATGAAGGCCAACAGCATCCTGGCCTGTATAAGAAACAGTGTGACCAGCAGGGCTAGGGAGGTGATTGTCCCCCTGTACTCGGCTCTGGGGAGGCCGCACCTCGAATACTGTGTTCAGTTTTGGGCCCCTCGCTACAAGAAGGACATCGAGGTGCTTGAGCGAGTCCAGAGAAGGGCTACGAAGCTGGTGAGGGGCCTGGAGAACAAGTCCTACGAGGAGCGGCTGAGGGAGCTGGGATTGTTCAGCCTGGAGAAAAGGAGGCTCAGGGGTGACCTTATCGCTCTCTACAGGTACCTCAAAGGAGGCTGTAGCGAGGTGGGGGTTGGTCTGTTCTCCCACGTGCCTGGTGACAGGACGAGGGGGAATGGGCTTAAGTTGCGCCAGGGGAGGTTTAGGTTGGATCTTAGGAAGAACTTCTTTACCGAAAGGGTTGTTAGACATTGGAACGCGCTGCCCAGGGAAGTGGTGGAGTCACCATCCCTGGAGGTCTTTAAAAGACGTTTAGATGTAGAGCTTAGGGATATGGTTTAGTGGGGACTGTTAGTGTTAGGTCAGAGGTTGGACTTGATGATCTTGAGGTCTCTTCCAACCTAGAAATTCTGTGATTCTGTGATTCTGTGAAAGGATTCAGAAGATGCTTAAAGACTTAGACAGTCTTCCTTCTCAAAAAAAAAAAAAAAAAAAGTAAGAAAAAAAAAATAGAATTTTTGTATTAAATATTTTTGACTTAAAAAAAAAAAAAGAAAATCAAAATGTGACAAAATGAAACATCATCTAATATGAGAGAAAATAGGTTTATGTGACTCTAAGTGGGATAATTGTGACAGGTACAATTACCAGATAGTAAGTCTTCACTCAGAAGCTTCATGACTGATCAGAGAATCAAAATATTCTCCTACTCCAACAGAGGGCGGTAGGAAATCTCAAGGCTGATGTACATTGTCCTCAGTAGCATCAGAGAGATCTGATCGTATCTGAACTGAAAGCCAAATAGTTTAACTGAGGAAAACATGACATTTTATGAGACTTTTCTACCTCATGCTCATTTTTCCATCACTAAATCCAAATAACTTATTTTGAAGCCCGCAGTGACTGCCACCTTAGAATGCAAGTGAAGTATCTGGAGCACATTCCTCTTTAAAGACAGATTTCCAAGCCCCTACAAAACCCATGATCCACGCACAAGACTTATTTCCACTGGTGCAGACTCTGCCACAGGACTGCGTGTATTTTGCAATATTGAGCTAGTATGTTAAGAATGTAAGTACAGTTTTTGCATGATGCAACTCACAGCCATGTTAAACCAGTCTATGACAGCTGAACTTGTTTGGGGAAGCAATGATTCCTGGGTCCTTAATCATCTTGGAAAAGTCAAAATGCAGCCTAAATTAATTCCTTTCTGCTATGAAGGGAAGGGTGCGGTGTGGTCCATGAACAGACTGTAAAAATTCTGTTTGCATATATGTAGATGAGAATGTTTTTATTTCTTTTGTAGCATCTGTGTAATTTCATCTGGCCAAAGCCTTCCACTCTGGCTGTGGGAGAACAGGATGTGGCTGATTCATACAAATAATAATTCTGCATGGTGTACCAATTAAAAAGTGTAACTACTGCTCTCTTCAGATAAAGCTGCTCCAGGACAGGGAATTATCTCACAACCTAGTGACAGTTACAACGTTAAAGCAATTCTAGTGTAATCAAGGCAGTTCTTTGTTTTTAACATAGCTAAAACAGATTTCTTCACCTTGAGTTTTTAGGAAATGATTCTCTTCCCAGCTTGTCTTTGGATGTTCAGAGCAATGACTCGTTTGTAGGGCCAGTGTTTAGGTGGTTGTTACATGTTGGTCTAATGTGGGGAAAAAAAAGATGGTCCTCTCATTGCATGTGGGTTGGAGTCCTGAAATACCAGTCTGCACTGCTTGAACTAGATAATAATGTCTGCTGCTGGGTACTAGTGTTAAGATTAATATGCCACATAAAACATAGCAATAATTAATTATGTAGATGTGCAAGTTTATTCTATACATAAGAGGGCAGTAGAACTGGTGACAAAATAAATCAAATAGTTTGTGCATTAAAAAAAAAAAAAAAAAGATTGTAATAACAGTACTGAACCATTACATCACAATTCAATGACAAACTGAACAAATCCTCAGGATCCAAATGACTTCAAATTTCAGATATAAGATAGATCCTGTACAGGCTTTATGCTAGGCTGAGGCTGCAGGAACAATGATGATCATAAGTCACAACTGCAAGATCTACAGGCAGTATTCAGACACCTCTCTGTTACAGCACTGCCCAGTGTAGCTGGTATAATTAAGATGTATAGAAATGATTCATTAAAATGGTGACAGCTTTTTGTATCTCATAGTTAAGAAAAATAGATGAGCTATCTGGAGATACCAAATGAAGAGATCATTTCATCATCTCAGTGCCACTTCAAGCCAGTTAGAGAAGGTTCATGAAGAGTTTTGTCTGTTAAGGACATATTGAAAGATACGATGCTTCAGATGAATTTAAAATAAAATATTAGACTCAGCTATAACTCTTTTTCAAAGTGAATCTGCTGCCTTTACTCCTTTAGAATGCAGACCCAGACTGTGGGCATGGAGGGATGTATTAGATCTGTTTGTGGATTTGTATTTGTGATACACAAGTTGAAAAGCTTTCTGTTTTGTATGGCAACATCTGGACACAGTGCTCTTTTGATCAAAAAACACTGTTAGCTTTTAATATTCTTTTAAGTGTGTGTGGGGGGGTGTTGTTTATATTTGCCAACTATTCCTAGAATCCTTAATGGATATTTTTAAGTTTTGGAAGCTGAAATGGAATAAAAAATGAAAAAGTCATTTGTGAATATAATTTTTAGGAGAGAAGTTTCAGAAACAAAAATATTTATTGTTAAAGTTTTAAATGGCATGCCAGATCTCTGCAACTCAGGGCCTGATCTTACCAGTTGCTGTGTGCCACCGACAGTCACCTGTTGAAAGGTGATGTGTAAGTTCTGTACATCTATGCAAATTCTCTCATGTCGTGATTTAAGCAGTCAGTGCCTTCTGTGGGAGCAAAAATTAGAGGAGGAGCTCAAGTGACTGTTCAACCTTAAGTGGAGTAAAAAAGAGTTGTGTTTAAAAATGAAAACAATAAAGCCCCATCTGTGCTTTTAACAGTACAGATTCCATTTAGTCAAAGGCAATCAATTCTTGTCCATTTTTGGTTTTCTTTTTTGTACAGGTGTTTTCCAGTTCTGTCACCAAGGAACTACAAGCAGCATTTGATAGCACAGGGTTGCTTCCCCTTCTTGCCAAACAACCAAGCAATAAGAAATATCTCCAGGCCTTCAAGAAAAAAATAAACCAAAACAAAGCAAAAAGATACCCCAAGAATAATCTACCACTCCTCGTCTTTTTTGTTTTAGTAGGAAAAAAATCAGAGTTTTCAAGGCATGGGTGGTACTGATCAACCACTGTGTTGTTAAATCTGTAGTTTTAAAGCTATAGTTTACAGAGAAAGAAAAATCAAACATATACACAAGCAAAGGTGTTGTGTGCTGGTAGGGAAGAAAAATGGAGTTCTGTAGAAAAAGTGGCAATTTAAAAATTGCTTCCACCCCCAAAATGTTTGGATGTGGGTAAAGTCCTAACAACTTCTGAGGACTCTTTCTAGATTATAAATTGGACTGGAAACTTGTATTTAATACTGCACATTCATAAATGGTGGTTAGAATTGGCAAGCTAGTGCTGAAAGACTATCATATATTCTTGGATTAATGAATGAGAAACAGAAGGAGTAGAAAAAGTGGTTTTGAATCATGCTCAGAGTCTTCAAAACTGAGAATCAGAAAAAAATACATTAACTATTGTCTAATATCTGAGGAAAAGGTTTTATAAATCTTGTCTCATTATTTTGTAATAGTTTTGCTGGCACCTGCATTTTATCATGCAGTAGGTATCTTTTGCTCAGATAGAAACAGCTTTTATAACTGTAAACTATTAAAATTGCAAGTTTTATTGTAAGATAAATTCATTATGATGCTGTTGTGCTACTGAGTTTTACATGCTGCTGCTTTGGAGGTTTAACTCCTTTCGTTTTCAGTATTGTAGTTAGTATACCAAGGTGCAAGCAGAGCATTGACGCACACCCTGCTGCTACAGTATAAACTAAGAGGCTTGCCAGGTTAGTCTGCATAGGCTGATATTATGTCTTCCATTAAGTGACATGGACTGGATTACTGATTTTGGAATTGATGATTGAAACCACTCAGAGATGACATTGCTCTAAATTTGTAATACTGAGATAATGGAGTTTTTCTCTGTAATGTTATAGTAACGGGCACTTCCCAGAGACAGACAGAGAAGTAAAGATTAGATTTTGTGCCTGTGCGTTGAGGGAGGTGTAAAGGAAGAAATAACCACAGCTGAAGTTCAAATTAAGGTTTCAGAAGGTGCTAAATATGTTGAAACAAAAATAGAAAGCTTCTTCACCTCAAATTCATCACCGAGCACAGAAGGATGGTTTTATAATTGAGTGTCAGCTCTGCAGTACCTGTCACTTTATCAGTCTGCAATATGCCATACACTTTTATAGTGATGTATAAGTAATAATAATAATTTTGTGCTTGAGGCAAAAGATATGGATTTAGACAATCCTTTTCATACTGATCTTTGGCAGAATTTTTTTGTGTGACCCACAGGCGAGTCACATTTCTGCGCCTCAGTATACAAAATGGGATTTATACTGTTTCTTTCTGAGGGATGTTGAAAGTCTATGTCAGTATCAGAAATTTGTTGCATGAGACTGAGCTGAAGATATCCCAACTGCAGAGTATTACATTTGCTCCCAAGTCTTCACAGGGACAGGCTTTCACTTTCAGAAGTGGCATCAGGTGCTGACTCTTGCTCTGGTTCTGCGGTTAAGCACCACATCCCCAGCCTTATTCTGTAAACAGATTTTACTCACTTGAAAGTTACAACTAAAAGTTCAAAAAGTAGGTGTTGTGAAACAGATTACGGGGATGCAGAACACATCTCTCCCGCTCAGTGAACAGGCCTTGGAACAGATGCCTCAAATTTCTTCAAATCCAGAACATGCTGTCCATTTTTCAGTAATAAACAGAATTTTTCCTCTTTGTCACCGAGCATCAAAGTATTATCTTTAATGCATAAAATATGTAAATTCTTAAAGCATCATTTTGCTCTTTAGTGAGTTTAGATATTACAAAACGGTTTAATTATAAAAACAGACAGACCTAGTCCTGGGACCTGTGCAGCTAGAAATAAATGTGCAATCAAAACTGCAATTACCTGCAGAATTTAGTGTAAACAGATCAGCAATCACATAACAAACACAGGCTAGTTTGCATTCTGATATGAATACAGTTAGATCCAAAGCAATTTTCCTTTATTTATCTTAGCTGCTCAGCATAAATAAAGCAAGGGCATTGAAGCAATTAGCATAATTAGAGTATCGTGGTCAGGTCCTGTGTGATTTCTAGAGACGTTTCACTTTAGAATTCTTTCTCCCGTACAAGAGTTTCCCTGAGCCACTAAAATATCGCTTTGGGCATTTTTGTATTTCAAATTTGCAAGTTGTCAGTTTGAAAAACCCTTGACACACAGATGTGAAAGCATCTCTCAGACAACCACAGAAGGTATACCCTTAGCTTTTCATTACTAAGAAGCTGGGGAATTTCCTTTTTCAGCTCTTTCTCCTCCTTGACGTTTTAACCCTGGAAATGTCAGGTTTAATTACTTCAGGTGCTGCCCAGTAAATCCAAGGGTTAAAAGCAACCTGTTCCCCCAAAAAGGTGTGACATTCATGCCACTTCAGGGGTTACATGCATAAGGAGAACTCCCAGCTTTCCCATGACACCCTCTCCAGTTTTTTATTTACCTGTCTCTGCAAGCTGTGGAAGAACTTGTGCAGGTGCTTTTACTTTCATAGCACCTAGAACCGGCTTTTCACCACTGCTTCTTCTCTTCTGATAGCTTGCAGAGTGCTTATCTAGTATGATACTGTGGAAAAAAATATTGCTGGAAATTTTTAGGATAAACAAAGTGTAGGGAAAATGTGGAAAACTTGTATTTTATAACAGGAGACACGAACTGTGTACAGAATGTATGGATTGTGGGTGTCAGGTCAAGCATGTGTCACAAAGTACCAGTTGTAGCTACTGAGGCCAGCTACCAGTGTGGGAATGAAGTGGCCATGAATGGGAAAAGAGAGAACCTATTCTTTTTTCCCCTCCCATTTTTTCTTTTCTTTAATGAACATTTCAATACAGAAGTAATGAAGAAATTACAGAGGTTTTCTTTCATCATTATAAATTCAAAAGGCACCCACTGTTTTCAGTAGGACATGATGGATTTCAGGGCCAAGTTGTGACATAATGGACTTCAAGATCATGGGCTGGCTACAGGCATCATGTATACTGTGCAATTAATTGTTAACTAGTAAAGAGATTTTGATTATTAAATTATGTATCCTATAATTTTTAAATTGTCTTTGTCAGTGCTTTGAAATCTTGGCCTCTTACATAGGGGAACTTGTGACCTCGTTTATCACATTCCTCTCCCTATTAGCACATGCTATGAGAGGTACAAAAAAAAGGCAAGTCTAAAAGGCAGGATCAGAGTATGAGCCACAGACTGGGGGACAAAGATATTTAGACTAATCTGATATATTTTAAAAGAATGGTGTTAAATGAAGAACTGCAAAAATAATAATAGGTCCGGGGTCAGGAACACTGTGATCCAATAACGCCTTCACCAGTCATGGAAGTGCTTTAATTGCAGTATCTCTGAACGTTTCAGGATGGAAGTGTCCTTCTGTCCCTGTCCTTTCATGCCCTTTCAAATGCCTCCTACACAGTCTTAAACCTAGTTGTTTTTACATGTTTATCATTCTCTCTATGAAAGATGGAAAAAATAAATAAATAAATAAATAAATAAATAAAGTTTATCCAGGCCAAAACGTTATTGCTCAGATGGTAATAATCCTAGCAAATTAATGCCAATACTGTAGAGCCTATAGAGAATTTGAGTAGCTAACACTCCTATAGTTTTTGAAAAGAAAAAGCTTTAAGTACAGAAATGTTCCATCCTTCTGACTGCATTTATCTTGCTGATTAGTGATAATGGAAAGCCTAGCAACAGTTTACCACAGAATATTGGAAGGCCCTCCAGGCAGGCAACAGCAGAAGCAAAACCTCCCCAAAATACCATATGTACGTCTATGTGTGAGTCAAGGGCAGTATAGGATATTAGTGAGGAGCTTAATAGTTAAAGGCACTAAAATAAGTCTCTTAATGACAGGGATAAAGCAGCATGGCATCTTTAAACTGGGCTGTTAGATGAATTTGTTTATTCTTTCTTTACAGTAACTTGCACAATGCTAGAAATTCTTTGAATATCTTTTTAATCTTGTCAAAGACAGTTTATATGAGTGTGTGGACTGATTTCTCTATTTCATATATTTGTCTGCATTATGTGTATATATAGAAGTGAGGGTACAGATGAACAGGTTATGAGTAATTTTTCTTCCATCTACTCTTTAGCATCTGTCTTTTTTATTATAATCTATTGTAGTGAAAAGGCCAACTATCTAAGGGTGAAATTCTCTTCTCTGCAGCAAGCCAACAGAAAATCTGCACTCTCTGAATGTGCAAGTCCTTCTTTGTTTTCATGTTTTCAGTTGATTCTGATTTGTGATTCCTTTTCCTTTGGTGTAATCTTGGTTGTTTTTTGTTTATTTTTTATATCATTTATAGTACAGATATTGCTATACTGAATCAGACTGTGCTCCATCTAAACTAGTGTCTTGCCCACCAAATAGCCAGCAGGAAGTGCTTTACAAGAAGTGCAGGAAACGGCACGTTAGGTAGACTTGAGTTAATCTGTCCTATGCTAAATTTTCCCCAAAGTCTTTATATTCAAAGGGTATCTTAAATCCTGGAACAGAAGGTTAACATTGCTTAAAAGAATTGAGTGTCCTATCCCCAAGTGAATTTGATCCTTCATATTTCACTGTGTGTTAAGGTATAGCTCCAAATAAAGTTGTGAAAGGGTTGAATAGGGTGAGTAGTGCTTCTGAATATCCCTATTCTGGCAGTTTTCCAAAAGGAAACTAAATGTTGGAAATAACAAGGGATTGTTATTGAAGGTAC
Organism: Nettapus auritus; assembly: GCA_011076525.1. Classification (NCBI taxonomy): domain Eukaryota; kingdom Metazoa; phylum Chordata; class Aves; order Anseriformes; family Anatidae; genus Nettapus; species Nettapus auritus. The sequence continues at coordinate 44,274,672 of CM021769.1, forward strand.
TTTTGCAAATTTGCCTGTAAAATTATGCCTGTGCCACTGAGCAGAATGTGCTATATAAACTCCTGTTAAAAAAAAAAAAAAAAAAAAAAAAAAAAAAATCAGATTGGTTATGGTTGATACTTAGACTGTCCAATATTGTGCCTTTTGGTGTTTCTGTGCCAGGCAATGTAAAGATAAAGATGTAGTGTGCCAGAGGGCTAGCTCTGAAAGGCTTAGCATGTTCTTAGTGGCTGCCTGGTGCCCCAAAGATTAAACAGATGAAAAGCTGAAAAGTTGATTTCGATCACCACCTTTCTACAGAAAGCTTAAATTCCCTAATTCTTGTTCAGTGCATAGCTAGTGCAGGCTGTTTTCTTATTTATTGCCCAGTGTCTTAAAGAAATAACACATCCAGTCATGTCATAATTCTTGCTCAGCATAGTCTCCAGCATTGCTCCTCACTTTCTTGCAGTTCATACAGTATTTAGCAGCACATTTTCCTTTGGGATTTAAGCTAACATGGTCATATTATGCCCACTCTCCATTATCTACATTTGATCCCTAAAAATGGAAGATTGATTTTAACTTCACCCTGCTGCTTTTAAATCCCTTAATAGTGTCTATGCTGGTTGCATCTGAGACCTCCTGCTCGACCCTCATCCTTTTGGGTACTCAGGCTATGACACCATTCGCCTTGTAGGGGATCCATCATCACTCACATATTACTTTGGCAGGTGAATTGTGTTTTTGCTCTCTTTTTCCAGATGGCGAAGAACTTTCCCCTTCTTAATTCTGTCTTTTAATCGTAATACAAATAAGTTATTTTCTTCTGCCAGATGAACCAAAGCTGGTTTAGCTGGAGTATTTTCCACCTTTACATTCAAGAATATCTGTCTCATTTTAGGAAGATGGTTAACAGATTTTTAACTAGGATCTGTGTCAAGGCCTCTCTAAGTATTGTTTTCAACATTCAGTGTGTAATATGATTCTCATGGATGAGAAAAGAATGAGCTAAAGTTTTGTTAGTGAATCAGAACTTCAGGTGCCTGAAATGTTAACTAGGTGCCTACCTAGATGGTGTCATGCTGTAATGGGTCTGATTTCTGTAGGTGTCAATCTGCTTTTTTGTCTGAAATTCATGAGTTCTGACCATGTATACCATCGCTAGAACATCACCCCATTCCTTAAGAAGACAAATTTTAATCTTCCCATATAGTTGCACTGATCTGGTAGAACTTCATTTTTTCTTGTGTTTCTGATACTGCAAGTAATGAGAATGGATCAGGTACCTAATATCAGGCAGCTGAAATAAAAACATGGGTGTATATTTACATTACGGCCTTTATGTTATTTTTACTATCGTTGTTGAAGCTATGAACATCTATTAGTTTTGAAGTTACAAAACCTCAACTTGCCCTTCAGTCTTACATACCCTGGTTTGTGCTTCTTTTCTTTGGGTATCCAATTATACCTGCAAAATTAGGATCTTTATCTAGTAAAGCTAATTGTTGTATTCAACATCGATCAGTGAAAATAATGATGTGGGTACTGTTAGCGACCATATCTTCTCTCTTATTCTACAACCTCACAAGGTTATTGTGGAAAATAAATTAATGTTTATGAAGCACTCAGATGTGGTAGTGATGAACATCATAGAAAAGCCCACAAGGAAACTTATAATTCTGTGTTCAGAGCATGGTTTGCATAGAATGCAGTAAATAAGGCCTAAGGCCAAACATTGAACATTGAGGAGAAAACAAAATATCAAATAACTGTTCATTACAGAAGCATTATCTATCACGTGCAATGAATTAAGAAGGAATGCTACTGGATTTTTTTTTTTCTGCTGTGCAGTGCTCAACTTTGCAATCTTAATGTTTTTCTTTTGCATTGTTCTGGATGTATATGCTTACAAATGACAACAAAGTCAGAAAGATGGTGTCTTGCTGAAACCAGCATAGTTCTCTGATAGACATGTAATTTTAGATTAATTCCATTCACGTTTCCTATTTAAACTAACAAAGTAACTAAAATCAATGGTTGTTTCTTCTATGTACTTTAGCACAAGAGGAGGATATCCTTTGCCAATTCACTGATAGCAGAAGGACAGTGGGAATCATGGACACTATTCCAAGTTTTGGAGGGAAATTTGATAGTGGGAAAATGTCTCAGTGTCTAAAATATTCTGTGTCTAAAATAGTCTACCCTTCTTTGCCTCATTCTCTTTCTCCCATAAATCCTGGTTTATGTTTACATTCAGACCAGGCAGCTTTCTTCTCCAGGCTACCAGGCAGATCTCTGAAAGGCAAGTGCCAGGTCTTAGTTCTGGTTGTGACATGCCACTGACCCAAAGCAAACTAAAACTGCAAAAACAGGTTCTATTGAAATGCTGACAACTCATACCAGGTCTTCTGTGTGGCTTCAATGGAATCAAGGATTTTTGGTAACTGTGCTGTAGTAATTTTCTGTGAGACATGTAAATTGGAGTTTTATTTAAAGATTCATTACTTGGTTGAATGACAATAGATTTGAATAGGAGAGTCTAAAGAAAAGGTCATAAGATTTTTTTTTTTTTTTTTTCACATGGGCAATGTACAACATTTTTTCCTGGCATGACTTTTGAGAACTAAACCAATTTGACTGAATTGTTCCAGGAATTCATCACACATCTGATATTGTAGAAGTAACAGATTTGAAATCTTGTTTGCAGAATGGAATGTATGCTACTCTAGAGTTATTTTGATTGTTTGCTTTTCCCTAAAGAAACAATTTACTAAAAATACATCCTTTCATTCTACGTTATTCTTTGCAGTGATCTCTTCCAAAATGAATTTCCATTTATGTTGATCAATATTTTTCTAAATGATCGTAATATTTACGTAGAGGCCATCATGACAATTAGTTACACCAACAGAGCAAGGTGAAGAAAATTAAAATCTTCCCTGCAGCTCATGTTCTGGACAGATCACTTGAGGACTGCTTCTTGGTAATTCTTGCAGCTTGGCTACTGGAAAAGAAACAGTCACATAAGTTTCCCACTAGTGTTATGAGAGACTCAGTAGCATATACATCATGTGTATAGTGACTGGATATCCTTCCAAAACTACATCAAATTTATTTCATTATATTAGAAGACCAATGTCTGCTGTTCCCATTTAATTCTTATTATAAGCCAGGTGAGCAGGCTGAATCCATTTTAGGGAAGCATGTAGCCCTTGTCATTTATGTTACCCTGGAAAGGGTTGACTAACAAATTGTGCAGCAATGTCATAAAGGGATAGGACTCCTGAATACAAATCCCTTTTCAAATCACACCAATTTTCACTGGTTAACTCATTTCATGGAATGTAAAGTTCATGTTAATAATAAATACTAAGTACTTGGTGAGTGGTGGAAAAAGGGAAGTATATAAACGCAGTTACTGTCATGTTTACTTTGTAATGCTGGACAGGTGTGTGATCTATAAAGATCTAGATATCAAACAGGAGCAGATATGGATATAGATAATTATAGACATTTTTTGACGTTTATAACTACAAAGTGTGGGGGGGAAGGTATTCTAGTATAAATTGGAAAGGTCTAAATTAGACATTAAATGTTTGACTGATTGGTCAAATATAAATTTAAACAAGAGTGTATGCTTCAGATGCATTGACTTTTTTGTCATATAGCTTTTCAAATACTGCATCCTTAAGCATACGCAAGGGTCTTGGAGAGAGACCTAGTACGGTGGCTGAAATGCCTTCAGCTAACATAAACACTCACCAGTAAATTTCCACATCAGTGATATATATACATAATGTGCAAAATGACTTCAAATGATATTAAGGTAAGTGGGAAAGCACTTATCTTAACCAAGGGAATGTATTTCTTCTATCTTCTTTATTACTTTTAGGTGCTTCTTATAGAAGTATTCCTTGAGATCTTTGTGTGGTGAAGTGGTTTGTTCTGACAGCAGATTTTCATACTGGATGACCTAGTATTTTCTGCTGACAGCTCTCTGGTGTTGACCACTGTAAGAGCAGAGTCCTTTAAGCATGTTTTCTCTCGACTTGCATACAAAAGGCTTTTTCAGGGTTGCACCTTGGGCTGCCAAGTCTGGACAGATTCACGGCTAAAATGCTTGAGCAATATTTTTTTAAACACTTCAGAAAGTATGAAGTAATTTCCAGGGGGAAGAAGAAAATATTCTGCAGGTATGTCCAGGGACATTCTCTTACAGGAAAATGCTGTGGGAAAATTTATCATTTGGTGCGGTCTAGCATCTTCCAGAGACAGTATCAGTCTTTGTAAGCAAAGAATAAGTTATCACTGGCAGAAATAGGTTCATAATGTAAAAAGTTGGGAAAAAGGGTCCTTCATAGGGAAATAAATCCTTCTTCATTTCTGCTTCAGTTCAGACATTGATGAACTGATATTTTTCCTGTTTTTTTTTTTTTTTTTTTTTTTTTCCTGTGCCTTTGCCATGTAAGCTGCTCTTGAGGAAAATTTGTTATTTTTCTGGTACTATTCGGATCACCAAATACTTTCTGGATAGCAAATCTATAGTATTCACACAGTAGTCTGCGATAGGCTGACGTTCTTCCTAAGAAAAAATTTACTGGAAGTGCAACTTAGTGTTTTCTCCTCAGGCATCAGTTTTAAATCTTCCATAATTGTTAACAGGAACTTTTTATGCCTCAGTCTAAATAGATATATATTTTTTAACTTTTTTTTTTTTTTTTTTTTTTTTTTTTTTTTTTTTTTATGATGATGATGATGTATAAAATACCCCAAACCCAACTTGGTATATTTGGTTATGACTGCATTCCATGCTTGCAGACTCTCTAAAATGCAGCAATCTCAGGCTAATTTAGAAGGGTTAGTGTTGTCTACAGGTTGTTCCCATGTTATAGACAAAGAAAACATAAGCATGTAAACATTTGAAGAGTAATTCACACAATAAACAATGAAGAAAGGCTCTTCTAGTCCTCTGACATTAACTTTGAGCTTTGAGAAGGCAACAGTGACCAATACCTCCCAACATTTTTTTTTCAGGTAAGATTATTAGAATTTGAGGGATAATTTGTAGAAATAAAAAGACTTAGAATAAAATAGTTCAAAATAGTAAGGCTAATCTGTTATATTTGTTTTCACCAGCCCTGCAGTTCAGACAGAATCAAAGATTAAATATCAAACTGATAGGATCTAAACAGTTTTTAAAACAATACTTTTGTGCTGAATTTTATTTTTTAAGATGTGTTGGGTAATGATTTGTCAAATTCTATGGCAAACCAAACTCATTCCCCTTTTTGTTCCTTGAGATCCAAACAAGTGTTATTAATATGTTAATTTGCATACAGAATCAGAACACATGTTGGACACCAAAAAAAAAAAAAAATGTTGCACTACATAATCATATGAAAGACAGATCTTAGTTTCACATGTCCCAATCCTGATGTAAAGAAAATCCCTCTAAAATGAGGAATAAGATAAAGCTTCATATGTTCTTCCCTAGTGTTGTTTTGATGGAGATGACCAGTAAGATTGTACTTGGAACTATGATAACTGTTTTCTGGAATCACATTACTAAGGCCAAACAGCAATTACAGACAGGTGAATCATCCTAGAGGTGAGGAATGAATGCCTGTATGTAGTTTATAAAGAAATTTTAAAAGTCATATTGGTTTTAGGAGGAAAGTAACTGCAGTGGGACTGATCGTCAAAGTGTTATTTGAGGTCTTGAAAAGATGGGCACTGAAAAGTAGTGTTTTAGTTCAATATAGTTGGACATACACTAGAAGTCATAAAGAGGAAACTTAGAGTAACCTGTTTCAAGATTTTTCTTCATATTCAAAACATATTTTCCAGAAATTTGTATTTGTTTTTAAACACAAGTGTGCTTGCCTGCTCCCTCACACTCACACATACATGCATGCCTTTCATATTTTTACTCAGGATGCTGTGTGAGCCATTCATTATTAACTTGTTCATTCTCTTTGAAAGAATATCTGCCCACACAGTTAAAAAACAATTCTCTGTGGGCTTCGTCCTCTTCATGCAGAGTATGTGGGTGAGGAGTATTTAACCCAGCGGTAAACTCAAGAAAATAGCTATCAATTCCCTCACTGCTCTGGACGCATTCCGGAGAAGTATGAAAATTTAAAGGAAAATGGAGAGTTTCCAGCTTGAGAGGGACAATGGAATGTGATGAATTCCCAAGATTATTGGTGTGTTTTGGCTGTTTATGCTATCTTCCATCTGAAGCATGATTTGTTTCCATTTGGCTCAGACTTTGGCTGATCACATCACTCACTAACAACTATTGTAGCTGGACTCCAAGTTGTGTCAAGTTTTGGGAAATGGGCAAATAGCTTTCAGAACCCCTTGCACACATTAAACTTCCAAAGGACAGCCCATGTATTCCTTGTAAACCCCAAACTGCAAATAATGTAAAACAAATTGTTAGCAGTATTTTGGTACAGGGGAATGTTTCTTCATGGTAGACATTCCTCTCTGCTTCATGCTGCTATTTCTTACAAGTCATTTCCTTTGCTTACAAGGGTAGCAGAACATAAGCTTACAGTCAGTTGAGCTTGCCTCTTGTTTCCTAAAGAGATCCCACAAACATGTTTTCAAGTCCTTGAATTTGGGTTGTTGGCCATGAAGTTGCACATGTTTATCTAATATATGTCACTTTTTTCCATCTACTTTTACCATTTTTTTCTCTAGAATGAAATTGATTGTATTTTCTGTTTGCTATAAATACACAACTCAGCTGTATTTCTATCCTTTGTGTCAACATTAAAATTCCCTTGTTCTATGTTTAGCTTGAATAATTACCAAAACATTTGCAATTAGAACTCTAGGATATAACCTCACACTGATTTATTCTGTTGTTTCTTTCTGTATTTAATGCATTTCAGATACTGAAAATACCAAATCTTTGTCCTTTTATTTTGATGTTTATCAGTAATGGAAACATTCCAAAACAATCAGCCAAATACCTATGCTTTGTTCATTTATTGCCTTCTCTGAAGATAAATTGACTGTACTCAACTCTCTTCAGCATTTTTCTTCACCTAGATATTATTGCCTTGTGCAGCCACCCCAAGGTGACTGTTATCACTTAATTAAATCCTTGCACGCTGGGAAGAAAAAACAACATTGTTCGTTCATAACCCCAAGGAGGTTTTTTTTTTTTTTTTTTTTTTTTTTTTTTTTTTTTTTTTTTTTTT
>CM021769.1:44281967-44304467 GCA_011076525.1 Nettapus auritus
AAAAAAAAAAAAAAATGTGGGCATTACAACAAAGGAAAAAATGGGATCTCTCCAAACCCTGCAATTCTAGTAAAGGTCTGTGTAAACATCAAGCTAGTAAAGAGAAACAGGGGAGTAGCAGAAAGGAAATGAGAAAATAAAATGCAAACATAAAATTGGAACAAGACAAAAAAGTAAGATGACGTGTATATGCACAGAGAAACTACTGCAGTGCTAAGGGAAAATTGGCATAAGGAATAGCATTTTTGAAGAGAAAAATATATCAGGGCTCTTTATGTTACTGTCTAGGGTGGCATCTTTTTATTAGCCTCTTGGTTAATGTCCTCTCTGTTTATTGATTTTAGACTACACAACACTGTGCTCTTGCTTTTACCTTTGCACATTTTTTCCACAATCCTACTTGAAAACTGTAAGAGGAAATATTGCAGATGAGCCATTTGTTGAATATGTGAGACCCGTGATTTGCTTTTATGTTGTTTTAAGCACAGCACTCCATATGAGAAAGTTCACTTGAAGCAGTGAGTTGCCAGAATATGTACAATGATTTAGCTGCCTTTTAGCTCATTTCTAGTCCATTAAACGAAGGACCAGAAAATAGGTTTATCTACTCTAAAATTTGGGCTCAAGCAACCATATGTATTTGTTCACGATGCTAAATCATTTTGCCACCTGCTGTGTTCAATGAGCATTTAGAAATAGTAAATGCTATTTAAAGCTGTAAAATTTGCAGGAACAGTTTATGCTGTGGTATCATTTGTATGAAAAGTGTAACGTTTTAGTGTGTGATAGGACACAGCTTTTAAGTAGTTGGGTAATTGTGATTTCTGAAATATTACTACTTGTGACATATAGACTATAATTATTGTAGGTCATAGGCAGTAGTATATATATTTGTACGTGAACTACAAAATATTGCTGGATTTGTATGGATTTGCTCCAAATCCAGCATGACTGCTGTATGTACCAGTAGATAGACTCTAGAATGTCCTTGTTCGTAATAAACTTTCATCTTAAATTGTGATTTGTTTTCTCTGTGCATTTGCATTCTTGTCGGTTCTTTCTGAATCAAATAATTAATTTTACAACATTTATACAGCTTAAATTTCTCCCTTTCTTATCAATAACAAAAATCTTTTGGTATAGATCCAGCAATCTGAGAAATGCTTTCCAATCTGTGTGCAATGGATTTGACATCCACAGGGATTTTAACTCATACTCTATGTTGTTGTCTAATCTATTTTACCTTTGAGGCCTCTATACTGTCTACAGATCAATCTGCCCATCTTAACGAACATATCACAAAGGTATCTGAACTCCCTTTTATTTGGAATAAAGGCAATAGCAAATGTATCAGTTATTGGGATTTTAGGTTTGGTTTGGTTTCAAATAACCCTTACAGAGCAGTACAAGAAACAATAATTCTGTTCTGGTGTCAAAAAGGTGAGATTCTTCAGAACGAAGTCTGGCATCAGTAAGAGCTTTAGGAGCGGGCAATGAACAGAATTTGATATTTAAATTTGTTACTGTAGGCTCACTAATAGCAAATAGCTGCAGTAAACGCATACTTTCGAATTGTTTTCCAAAACTTTTTTTGTTGTATTTTTTCTTCCTTTTTCTTATGTGTTCCTAACTGGAAATTCTAGGTCTCCATTTGCATTATTATAGATGACTTTTCATAAATGATTTTAATAATAGCTTGTGATATTGGTGGGGGGGCATAGTGGCTTTACTGCAGGATTAGGAAACAGCACAGGTAGCTCATGAGGGAGAATTTTATTCCAAGAGTGTACAGCTAGAAAATGTGGCAAGATAAAATGTTGTATAAAACAAGGATACTTTATAGTTTCACGCAACATTAATGTCCATCTTTTAGGGTCAAAAAGTCTTTTGAATTTCCAAGTGTTCCTCTGTGTTTATCTTCTGTTGAAAACATAATTGAGGAATAGAAACAGCTTGTCTTAAGTGCAATTGTAAATCTGCTCTAGGAATTTGAATTGTAATCCCACTAAGGATAGTACTAGGCTGAAAAACTGTTTAGATTCAAAACCTTAACTCAGAACTCAGACGGTCCTCTCAGATGTGGAAAACATTTGGTTGTATTTCTGCTGCAGTTATTCTGTGTGTGTGCTTCTGCACTTTCCCATCTGGTTTCAAGCCAGAATCAGGGAAGGGCTGATAAAAACAACATTTATTTTTCACTATAGTGGCTTAAAACAGATTGAAGAAATTCAGATAAATGTCGGAACTCATTTAAGCATGACCACTTAAATTTATTTATTTTAAGTGAGAAGTGTTGCTGCCAATTAAAATGGCAAATTTACATGCAGAAGTCTATCTATGCTGCTTGCTCTGTTGTACGTCATGCAGCATATTCATTTGGGCAAGGTAATAGAACAGAATCTGAACTAGAAAGGCATTCACACGGCAGCGTAAAAAGCACTGAAAGCATTTAGTTGCCTGTGTGATTTTGGCTCAAGGTAGGTTTCCAGTGATTTGAGAAGAGGAAAGGCAAATGGAGAAAAAAATAAGCTACTGAGAGAGGTAACAGAAATTTTGAGGAAATTCTGTGGATTTTTTAAATGTGTTTTTCAAAAATGTTGAAGTTAACTTGTACAAGAAGTTCCCACACAGATAATCCACAAGTAGGAGTTGAAAGTGAACTGCACGAGGGAGAAGAGACATTGTCAAAATGCCGCATTACAGGACCTTCAGGTAGCAGAAACAGGAATTTAACACTGCACAGTAACGATGCCAAGATAACTGAAGACAACTGCATGAGATTTAGAGAACCGAACCAACACATAAGGTAGTGCTTACGGTCTAAAGAAATACATTGCTTAAGGCAGGAGACAATAGCAGATATGTGATGTTTTAATGGAGCAGAAAGAAGAAAAATATCACAATGGAAGCAGGGAAAGCTAGGATGTTATACTCACACTGTGTGTTTAAAACATCATAGAAGAAATTAGAAGTGTTTGCTTAGTTTACTTTGGGTGGTTCTGAATAAAAATAAATTAATGCTAACATTTGGCAAGAGCAGAGGAGTTTTCTTTCATCAGTTCCATAGATAAAGGCAATTTTACCACAGTTGTCTTAGTGACAGACTTTAACCTTCAGGTTTGTTACAAATTGGAGTGAAACCAATAGTAACAGTGCGGAGCAATCATGTCAGTTCATACTCAGGACAAGGGGTACAACATATGGATTGTTGACACGTGCAATAAATAGCATAGGGACCGTGTTGTCAAGACTTACTTGGGGCTCTTTAGGTAATGTGGTGAATGGATTATTGGCAAAACATACAGTTCCTGTGCTCTGCAGTGTCAAGGAAATTTTGAGCACCCTGTGATGACCAGATTATTGATACTTTAAGCTGCAGCTGCTCCAGGGGCCCCCTTAAGGGCATATCGTGACACTTTAGGGCTGTGCACTCAAAACGTGTGGTAAAAATATGGGGGAATTTTTTCACATTGTTACTGTGAAACTGCTTTTCTAAGAAGAGAAAACATGATCTTGGTTGAAACCTTGTATTTCTGGCTTTTGCTGGTGGTACATGGACAAATCATAACCCAGTGTACTGGGTCTGGGTGGGATGTTAACTTTCCCTGCAGCATCCCATACAGTGCCACGCTCTGCACTTGTAGCTAGAACAGCAGCGTTATCACACCAGTGTTGTGTCTGCTGCTGAGAAGTGCTGGCACAGTATCAGGACTTTCTCTAACCCTCCTGGGGGGTGGGCAAAAAGTGAGAAAGAAACATCACCAGGGCAGCTGACCTAAACTAACCAAAGAGATATTCCATACCATATGATGTCACACTCAGCAATAAAAGGTGGAAGAAGGAGGAAGAGAGGAGGGGTGGGCTTTCGTTGCGAAAATGTCTGTCCTCCTCGCAAACACCAGCTATGTGCGTTGAGGTCCTGCTTCAAGGACGTGGTCAGGCATCGCTCATTTGTGGAAAGTAGATAATAATTTCTTTCCTCTGCACTTCCACATAGCCTTTACTTGTTTTGTTTTGTTGTTCCCTTTCCCCCTCTTTTTTCCCCTTTCCCCTTTCCCTTTTTTTCTTTAGTTGAATTGTTAATAAATAATATTTCTTAATTTTTTTTTAATTACATTATCCTTATCTCAACCCATGAGTTGTTCTTTCCTTTACTGCTTCCCCTCCTCATCTGAGGAGGGGGAGTGAGAGAGCAGTTGTGGTGTTCAGCTGCCCAGCACAGTAAAACCACCGCACCCAGTCACCCCTCCCCACCCTAGAAAACAGAGTTTTATTATGGAAATACAAACAGACCCTTAATTATCACAGCAGTCAGAGGTGCCGCTTTAATATATTAACTTGTATTTATAAAATAATGTAAACCTTTTTCACTGAAAGAGCTCCTCTGTGCTGTTGATATGCTTGAATTTATGCAATGAACTGGTAAACAGCAAAATCTGTACTTAACTTTACCTACACAGACACTTTCCCACTTTTATATGAAATACACTTCTGGAGTGATACAGTCTAACCTCAAAACACTTGAAGGAAATACTGCAATCCAGCATAGACATATTGACTTTACTGTGTAGAATGCAGATGTAGTGGACAGTTTCTGAAATACTTCTATTATTAATGAAGTCTTTAACTGGTTTCAAGAAATTGTTTTTCTGTTAGTTCCACATATTCACTGTACTGCCGTGTTCCTTGCTCTCAACTCCACAGCTGCGTAAATGGAAACCAGCTCTTCCATGGCTACCAGAATTGCACAAGAGAATTTTCAGTAGACTTCCATCTTGTCTTCTATGGACTTTTGTGTCTAAGGCAGTGTAAGCTGGCTGAGGCTTTTTCAGTGCTCAGGCTGTTTTAAGGTCTCTCTGCTACATAAATGATGTGGTATCTGATACTATAGGGACTCATACTCCAGCTTTTACTGCTGCAAAGGCTACTGGAGGGTCTCTTCTGCATTATCTGTCTGTTTTCAATGAACTTGGAGGAATATTGCCAAGACTTCTGCCTACTGTCAAATCTAGCAAAAGGTATCCATGGATTAGAATGCTGTTAGTAGGAAGTCAGACATGTAGGGCAGAGGAAACTATGTTCAAAGTTGGAAGAACCATTTCTCCAGCCAGACCTCAAAGAGATATAGTTATACTTTTTCATGTCTATCTAAATCTCAGTTTTAGTAACTGGAAAGTTTTGTTAATGGCAGTCCAGATTCTTTTTATTTTGAGGGTCTCAGGACTATGGAATCAACAGTAACAGTCCTCGAGAGATTTCTGTGCTGGTCTTGACTCAGCAAACAGCTACTTTAACTTAGTCCAGCTGTAGATGGATCTTAGAAGTCTTCAAAGTGGACATCTATGGAACTGCTACACAGTCCCATAAGTGGAGGAAAGAATTGGTATAGAAAATGGATCTCCTGCATTGTTACTAGGATTAACGACAGATGGAGGAATTCTCAGCTGATTAGGACCAGGTTCTGCTTTCTTTGTATTACAACATGGGATAAGAGGCTGAAGATAAGAACACAGGTTTTTATTTATTTTTCCATGTCTCTTTAAGGGTTTAGTTAGAAATGGTGCTGGATTGAATGGACTTTGTCTTTGTTCTTAATATCCTGTGATCTTATTATTTCTATATTCTGTTGTCTATATAGTATTCTAGTCTATAAAGTATTCTCAACATGTTCTTATTTCAAGAAGAGTATAAATCAGTATGATAGGCTAGCTAAAGGACTCAACTCAATTTCTCATTCAAATCTATTTTGGTTATCTGTATTGCCATCTAATAGAGTAAAGATGCTAAACATAAGCCCCTCGTCCTGTTTTTCCCTGAGCACAGTCTTTCTGCTGCTTCATATATATGAAACTGTGTGATGCAAGTGAGAACACATGTACTCAATTCTAGGATGGAGGGCTATTTCTAGCAAGCCAATTGTCAGGATCAATCACCAGAGCATTTGAGCACCCACTGAGTGCAGGTGTTATTTTAAGAGTACAATTAACTCTATGTCACAAATTCTTCCCTATAATTTATTTTTTTCACCTACTTTTTTAGGCAATAAACACTTGGATAGCTTTATCTGTTAACTTTCACATAGTATCTGATTGTGTAGATTAAAAGAAAAGCTTATCAAACAGGCAGGAATGTAGTGAATATGAGTGATCTGGAATGGACCTTACCTAAGCTGAAATACTCATACATAACACAGAAGGGCTTTAAACTTGTTACTTTGGAAACAATGTCGTCATAATAATACTTGCAGCTCCCACAGTCAGTTGTGCTTGTATAGGCACTTATATCAGCACTACATTCCATTCAGTTCAGATTCCCACAGTCTCTTGCCCTGTGATCAATCTGAGATGCAGATCTGGGGTTTTAGCCCTCATCCTACCAACACCTGCCATTTATCATATCTTCATCTACTGAGTCAGTTTACTCTTTTGATTTTGGCACTCATGGAAGTAAATAGCCAAGTGCTTACAGTATCAAGCCCTTAGGGCAGCACCTCTTGGTGCACAAGTGCATATATGATTGTAATACTTGTACCAACAAAGGACAGAAAAAATCTGATATTCATATTCATATTCAGGCAGCTGACAGAAGCTGTGAAATCGTCAGCCCTTGTTCTCGTGGGGGACTTCAACTTCCCTGACATATCCTGGAAGCACAACACAGCCCAGAGAAAGCAGTCTAGGAGGTTTCTGGAGAGCGTGGAAGATAGCTTCCTGACGCAGCTGGTTAGTGAGCCCACCAGGGGTGGCGCCCCGCTAGACCTTCTCTTCACAAACAGAGAAGGACTGGTGGAGGATGTGATTGTCAGGAGCTGTCTTGGGCAGAGTGACCACGAAATGGTGGAGTTCTCTATTCTTGGCGAGGCCAGGAAGGGGACCAGTAAAACCGCTGTATTGGACTTCCGGAGGGCTGACTTTGTGCTGCTGAGGACGCTGGTTGGTAGAGTCCCTTGGGAGGCGGTACTGAAGGGCAGAGGAGTCCAGGAAGGCTGGGCGCTCTTCAAGAGGGAAATCTTAATGGCGCAGGAACGGTCTGTCCCCACGTGCCCAAAGACGAGCTGGCGGGGCAGAAGACCAGCCTGGCTGAACAGAGAATTGTGGCGTGAGCTTAGGAGAAAAAAGAGGGTTTATAATCTTTGGAAAAGTGGGCAGGCCACTAAGGAGGACTATAAGGATGTTGCGAGGCTGTGCAGGGACAAAATTAGAAAAGCCAAAGCTCATCTGGAGCTCAATCTGGCTACTGCTGTTAAAGATAACAGAAAATGTTTTTATAAATGCATCAACACAAAAAGGAGGACTAAGGAGAATCTCCATCCTTTACTGGATGCGGGGGGAAACTTAGTTACCAGAGATGAGGAAAATGTGGAGGTGCTTAATGCCTTCTTCGCCTCAGTCTTTAGCGGCAATACCGGTTGTTCTCTGGATACCCAGTTCCCTGAACTGGTGGAAGGGGATGGGGAGCAGGATGTGGCCCTCACTATCCACGAAGAAATGGTTGGTGACCTGGTACGGCACTTGGATGTGCACAAGTCAATGGGGCCGGATGGGATCCACCCGAGGGTACTGAGAGAACTGGCAGAGGAGCTGGCCAAGCCGCTTACCATCATTTATCAGCAGTCCTGGGAGATCCCAGTTGACTGGCGGCTAGCAAACATGACGCCCATCTACAAGAAGGGCTGGAGGACTGACCCGGGAAACTACAGGCCTGTCAGTTTGACCTCAGTGCCAGGGAAGCTCATGGAGCAGATTATCTTGAGAGTCATCACGCAGCACTTGCAGGGCAAGCAGGCGACCAGGCCCAGTCAGCATGGGTTTATGAAAGGCAGATCCTGCTTGACGAACCTGATCTCCTTCTATGACAAAGTGACGCACTGGGTGGACGAGGGAAAGGCTGTGGATGTGGTCTACCTTGACTTCAGCAAGGCTTTTGACACCGTTTCCCACAGCATTCTCCTCAGGAAACTGGCTGCTCTTGGCTTGGACTGGCGCACGCTTCGTTGGGTTAGAAACTGGCTGGATGGCCGGGCCCAAAGAGTCATGGTAAACGGAGTCAAATCCAGTTGGAAGCCGGTCACTAGTGGCGCTCCCCAGGGCTCGGTGCTGGGGCCGGTCCTCTTTAATATCTTCATCGATGATCTGGATGAGGGGATCGAGTGCACCCTCAGTAAGTTTGCAGATGATACCAAGTTAGGTGCGTGTGTCGATCTGCTCAAGGGTAGGAAGGCTGTGCAGGAGGATCTGGATAGGCTGCACCGATGGTCTGAGGTCAACTGCATGAAGTTCAACAAGGCCAAGTGCCGGGTCGTCCACCTGGGACGCAATAACCCCAAGCAGAGCTACAGGCTGGGAGATGAGTGGTTGGAGAGCTGCCAGGCAGAGAAGGACCTGGGAGTGATGGTTGATAGTCGGCTGAATATGAGCCAGCAGTGTGCTCAGGTGGCCATGAAGGCCAACAGCATCCTGGCCTGTATAAGAAGCAGTGTGACCAGCAGGGCTAGGGAGGTGATCGTCCCCCTGTACTCGGCTCTGGTGAGGCCGCACCTCGAATACTGTGTTCAGTTTTGGGCCCCTCGCTACCAGAAGGACATGTAGGTGCTTGAGCGAGTCCAGAGAAGGGCTACGAAGCTGGTGAGAGGCCTGGAGAACAAGTCCTACGAGGAGCGGCTGAGGGAGCTGGGATTGTTCAGCCTGGAGAAAAGGAGGCTCAGGGGTGACCTTATCGCTCTCTATAGGTACCTCAAAGGAGGCTGTAGCGAGGTGGGGGTTGGTCTGTTCTCCCACGTGCCTGGTGACAGGACGAGGGGGAATGGGCTTAAGTTGCGCCAGGGGAGTTTTAGGTTGGATCTTAGGAAGAACTTCTTTACCGAAAGGGTTGTTAGACATTGGAACGCGCTGCCCAGGGAAGTGGTGGAGTCACCATCCCTGGAGGTCTTTAAAAGACGTTTAGATGTAGAGCTTAGGGATATGGTTTAGTGGGGACTGTTAGTGTTAGGTCAGAGGTTGGACTTGATGATCTTGAGGTCTCTTCCAACCTAGAAATTCTGTGATTCTGTGATTCTGTGATTCTATGTATTCAAAGCAAAGCCAGTCCACAGCCAGATATACATTTAACTCTGACCTGAAAAAATCACATTCTCAGGGTAAGAGATATATAACGTAATCTCTGTATGAAAATTCTTATCCTAAATAGTACAGTTGATTGTATTAGATTGTATGCAGTTACTGGAATTACAGTCTACTGTCCAAACAGTCTGGAAGCAAAACTGTGAATCCTATATAATTGAAGGGTAGGAGCTCATCGGGAACTGGCATCATAAAGATGAAAGGTCAGTGCTTTAATATACAACTCCCACAAAATTGAATTTTAATTAAGTGTAACAGTGTTGAATTCCTCCCTCAGGAGTCCTTTTTCTTCCTTTTCTTTACACTAATATATATATCCCTTCTATCAGAAAAGAGAATAGCAGAGAGAAGATAAATATTCTGCCTAGTAAGATTTTAACTTCAGATGTTTTTAACAGTGGCTAGTATAGCATATACTAATGTAAATCAGTATTTTTGTTCAGTAATGAATCATTTATGCAAAAGAATGGAAAATGAACAGTAGCATTTGCCAATGAGAACAGCAGTTTTTTGTCTTTTTATTTTGTACTAGTAGACCCCAACAATTGTCCACTGGTGGTTTAAATGCTGTGTTGAAAATTTAATTCTGTACATAGTAAGCTTACTTTTCTTAGTTGCCTTTCACAGATCTCTTCAAACAGCTCAGGCTGAAATTGCTCAGACTGAATAACAGATTATTCAGACTGTTAAGTAGTTCAGTTTTCAGATTAAAAAATTCAGGTTGAAATCAGTCAGATTGGAAACCACAGGCTGGAAACTGCTGAGGGAATGCACAGTTTATCACACATCTTCTTGCAATAAAAATTCTGTAAAACTATTTTCATTGCATGTAAAAGATTACTTATGGTCTCCCACCTGCTCCAAAAGAAGCAAAGAGAGTAAACTCCTACTTCCTATCTCTTGCTAGTGGGTACTACTCACCTAAAATATTTTACTCAAGAGAGATTGCCTACTCCCCATCACTGGGGTGAAAAACAATTCAAGCAGATTCAAGAATTGTAGCAGATCATCAGACTGTTAAAATCTTAATGCCATGGAAGCCTAGCATGTAAGTTAAAATTACCTACTCCACTGGCTGACTTCAGCTGTGCCAGCACTCTACTATGTAACGCATCAGACCACTTCCTACAAATTGTTTAATTCTCTCATAGTACATCAGTGTCTCTACATGAAAACCTGCATGAAGAATTCCAGCAGTTTATCCCAGTAATTTAGATCAAATAGAAGCATAATAAGGAGCAGAGATGTAGAGGATATAGCAAAACAGTGCAACTACTTGACCAAAAAAAAATCACAGAGATAATTAAAGATCATCTGGCTTCTGTTAGTTAACTGAATTTTGTTGTTCTTATCTGCATTTTGGCTTTGATGTGATTCTCTGCATATTATAGGAAAGGTTTGGCCAAAAAAATTATCCTCTGACAAACTGGGTGTAGAAGCTCTCTGTCCCAGAGTTGTATTTTTATTATTATTATTATTATTATTATTATTATTATTTTCA
This sequence comes from Nettapus auritus, assembly GCA_011076525.1. Lineage (NCBI taxonomy): Eukaryota > Metazoa > Chordata > Aves > Anseriformes > Anatidae > Nettapus > Nettapus auritus. The sequence continues at coordinate 44,292,588 of CM021769.1, forward strand.
CATTAGTGAGCCTCTCTATTTCTTTCTGGTAATAGCATTACAATATAACCTAAGGATATTTTTTCCCCCTACTGTGGTACCAACTTTTCAACAAGTCTAATAGCTCTCATGGTGTGGTTTTGTCTGTACAGTCAGGATGGCTTGGGACTTTGCAGCAATATAGAGTGCCCTTACAGAAAAAAAATAAATTACAGTCAACGAGGCAGAGATCCCTTAAAGTCATTTATTGTTTTTGCATATAACAATTGTCAAACTCTTGATCTTTTTTTTTTTTTTTTTTTTCCTTGAACTAGCATAACTCTGAGATTTGTAACCTCACTGTGATTCTCAGGCTCATCTCTGATAATTGTCAATCTATTATCAGGGAATACACTTGAGAGTACATCTTAAAAACCTAGCTGCCAGCTTTCAAACATTATTCTTGCCTCTAAACTTTTCTCCTCTATACTTTCCATTTGCAGTCATCCTGATCTGGAACAAAATCTCTTTATTTATTTTAATAAAGTAGTAAATCTGCACCTACCAATTTTTTCTGCTTTGGTTACATAAACACAGTTATTCCACAAGTCTGGTGAAAGATCCATCAAGGGAATCAGTAAGTTTACTCCTTTGTTTCTTGGCTTCGATCTATAAAACAGATCTTATAATTGACACGTTTATTTTTGACACTTCCTTGTTGTCATAAATTGCATCCTGACCACATGAGCAAAGAGCACAAAGATGACCAGTTAGGAAGCTGGCATCAAAGTAATTCCAACCACATCCTTTAAGCTCATACTCTTGCATCATCTTTTTTTCCTGCAGTTGTTTTGTTGCCAAATAAACATTGCTTTCTTGCCAAATATGTGTCATTGATTCACAAGGAATCTATGGTCATATAACCATAGGACCGTTATGGTGGACTGTAATTAAAAAATGGCAGTGGTATGAGAGTTGAAAACAGAATTTTCTGTTTGTTGGGATTTTTAAGGTATAGTAAAAAACTTGTAGCCCAAGGAACCCTGCAGTAAGCCCTATGCCTTTTTATTTTGTTCAGGCTTTGTTCTTGTTCTTTGCAAGGTATTAATAAGACTAAAGAGGAGGAATAAAGCTTTTAGAAATTTTTGTGAGTCAGCAGATGATCAAACTTCAGTCATTCATTTTTTATTGGTGTATCAAGTACATCACATCTAAAATTGCATTTCCAAGAATAATACTCTAGTTGTCTCACAGTACTTATTTGTGAAAGCCCAAGGTCAGATTTTCCGCCTAAGTAGTTATGCTTTTGTATGTTGGTGTTGCTGGAGAATATTACTCTGATGTCTTAATAGTGAGAGCGCACTGGATGGGCACTGAAGCATTGAATCCGAATTCTCTTAGCCACTGTTCATGCCATTTATTTCATTTGAGACCCCTGCCCAAGAATGGCTGCCATTTTGAAACAAAACTCACGGTTTTGTTGTTGACCTTAAGCCATGCTATAACACAATAAATACATTATGTAATGATATGTTTATTGCAAGAGAGGGACTATTTGCTTTAGTAAGTGTCAGTTGCATCTAATACTGCCTCTCGTTTAAGCAGGAGTAAAATATTTTTGCTGTTATTGAACATTGTATGTTTAATTGGTGACAGGCTTTGTCCTCCAATTAGTGCCTAGCTCCAGTTATAATATCATTATGTCATAACAGTGAAAAATTCTAATTAACATGATCTGTTTGCCAGGAAAAAGTTTAGTATATCAATTAATCTATTTTATCAGGGGGAGTACTCCCTACCTCAGCCCCTATCTCCTGATCGGAGCCTGAGTTATGAGAAAAACATCACAGATGCATGCTGCATTGGACAAAGAACACATGCATGCATTTAAATCATGTATATCTTACTTTTTACTGATGTAATTGTGAAATATGTTCTTTTTGCATTCATAATTAGGGGGTGGAACAGATGGTGAAGGCTTAGTTTAAAATAATCTGTCATTAAAATAACCTAGCCTACTGGTAATTCTTCACTCTAACTGGAGTTTAGGTCAGGGTAACAGGGTTTTTTGCAGTGTTGGAATACACTAGAAGGAATTAGGGACTTCATGGATAGTATGAAATATGAGGATATTCTCCAGAAGGACACTGTAGTAAGACCCCAGTGAATTAAATTTGTCTGTAGTGGGAATATGCAAAAAAAAAAAAAAAAAAAAGGCAGGAACAAAATTCCTCTGACAAATATAAATTCATTTAGTGCAATGCATTATACATTAGCACATATTCGGTCAAAGTGGTACAGTGGGTTTTATATCCTGAAAGGAAATAACCTCGCTATTCTACAACTACTGTAAGAGACACTTAGTATTTTGGGTTAAAATCCAGTGCTTTACATTTTCATATTATTCTGATGTCAGGGGACATAAATTATAATTATTGGCATTATTATTCGGAGATGCTGTAGGTAGTGACTTCTGCATTTGAGTCTCACTTCCTTCATGTCTACTACATTGACTTGCTGGTATGTGACAAAAGAAATCTTATATCAGTCCTGTCTCTCTAGTTTAGAACAGTTTTCAGGAATAAGAAAACCAGCTCAATAAATCAGATACTTGCATGTCTTTAAAGCATTTATTTTAGTGTTTCCTCTAAGATTTCATTCTCTACCAGCTTTGAAAGAAAGCATATAGATTTCAGCATGGTATTATGATAAATCTTCTCAAGGAGGGGCGAGCATTAACATTTATGTCGGTTCTTTTTCATCTTAATCCAACCTTGGTTAATAATCAGAAAATTCTACATAGTGGGTAAGAAGATGTAATTAACCCTTTGACCCCAGAATCTTAATTGGCGCCTGTTGAAAACAGTGGGGCAGTTTAAAAAGAAAAAAAAATAAAAATAAAAATAATAAGAATAATAATAAATAAATTTAAAAAAAAAAAGGAACCTGTGGTGATTGAAACAGCATAATATAAAATGGTTTTCTGAAATCAGAAGTACGGGGGAGCTTCAGCTTTAATCACATTTTGCATATAACCAGTAAGAGTAGGTTTAAAGAAGAAGTTGCCAGTCTTCCTTAAACTGAATTGTGCTTAAAATTGACAGGTGGGGTCACCCTTACCATTTTTAAGGTACCACACTAGATGGGGTAGCACTAAGTTTGTGAAAATCAACCTCATATTTAAAAATAAAAACAAAATGAATTCAATAAGACTTTCCTAACAGAAGATGCTATACCTTGATATTCTCTTCCAATGAAAATCAGCTATGTAATGTAATAATATTACCAGCTATGTAATATAGTAATACCAGTTGCCTTTTCAGGACTTATTCAGGATTTATCATCAACTATTTGTATAGCTGATGATAACTTCAGAGCTGTGAAACAGACCAGTAAAACTGTTCAGAAATTCTAGCAGGAATTGACACTATGGTGCTCAGTTTAAAAGAGGGGCTTAAAAGCTGACTAAACCCAGTACACTTCTCACATTTGTTGTCATCTTAGCTGTATAAATGTAATATGAATAATGCTTCCAAAGATTTTTCATTAAAACAAAATTGTTTGTAAATAGGTAGTGTGCAATGATATCATATACTCTTTTCAGTGCATAATATAACCTTTGTTGTGTTGTCTACCACCTTTCTCTGAAGTCTGTTGCTCTCTTGGCATGCACAAAGGACATACGCTTTATGAAAAATTGAAAAATTTAAACACGCATTACTTAAATAATAAATATTCATAAATAATACCTATGAATAACGAATGAGACAGTCCTTCAGAACTACTGTTTGACCTGTATAAGGAACAACAACATTGTCACAAAAGTGGTCCATCTCAGCCCTTTCATACTGGAGGGAGGAACTGCCTTGCATTGGACAGTGGCCATTTCTTCCCCATTTTTTATGTTCATTTTTCTTTTGTATGAGGACTTGAACTTAGTACTTCTAATTTCTTTGCATTTGGGGCATGGAAGTAGTTAGATGTTCCATTAGCTATCAATCAGTGGCTTTTTCAAAATATAATTGATCTGTCAAATTGTCTCTATTGAACAAAGTGCTGAATTATGTCAGTATTTGTACTCAAACGTAACTTCAGGGAGCAAGGAAACGAAATGGAGAAAGAAGGCATGACTACCACATAGTAGTCTCAGTTGGCTTAATGAAGTGATTTTATGATGTGGGAAATGACTAGTCATGCATGAAGCCAAAGGAGTAGCAGGTATGCTCACTCTCCCTGCTAGTCTGTCAGTGATGTCTTCTTTGTACCTCACTTGTGAAACCAGGAGGTGAGTAAGGAATAGTCTGCCAGAAGGAAGCAGGTGAACAGAATAAAGAATTAAAACTGTTTAATGAAAGGAAAGATTTGGAGTAGATGAAATGGAAAAATAAGAAGGGAATGATATTGCTTAACACTTCTGACTTTAAGACTCTTCCCAGTTGCTGGTGACTTTGCAAATTTAAACTATGAAAGTTGTAATTTCTTTTTGCTCTTGTGTAGACCTGAAATTAATTTATTTATATTGTTTCCAGCAAAACTGGTTTTAGACAGTTCCAAGACAACACTGAGGAAAACAATTATGCCTAATCAGTGTTAAAAGCTTTGTACAAACTTGTTTCATTAGGAAGACTGAGTTTCTAAAGATGGTGCTCACTGAAAAAAGGAAGCATGAAAGCCATTTTTGACTTGGAGAATTAATTTTTGCTGTTCTCACAGCAAAAGATAATTACACGGTAATATAGTGTACTAAACAGATCATAAATGTGCTGCAACTGTATGGACCCTTTTTCCAGTAAAAGAGCAAGGGGACCACACAAATTAAAAGCCTGGATATCTAAAAAATGAGACAAGGAAAATTGTTTTTATATGATACACAAAAATCGATGAAATTTCTTTCTTTGGGATATTAATGAGCCAACAAGATAATGTGATTGCAAAAGACAGTCTTTAGCACATTAGTTAGAAAAGTAATTACAGGGAATATCACCTGTCATGGCCATGCCAACTTGTAACAACCTGAGGTTAGAAAGAAACTTCTGGTAACTTCATTACCTACATAGCCAGTATTGGTATTTCAAATCCCTATTTTGAATCATCAAGTTACACACTAACAGATCAAGGAAGACCAGTGACTGCTGATAGACCATTAGTCTGATTCAGTATGGCAATTTATTGTTGCTCTTGGAGAATGGTGTTCTAGTAAGGACATATATAGGTGGCCAGGGAATCAGTGTGACAGCCTTCTAACAGAGAATTAAACCAATTTCCTCAAAGGAACATAGGACAGAGTATCAGGAAAACTTAAACCAAGACCCTTAAAGATTTACTCTTCTGGTCTTTCTGTGACAGAGAAAGTGGGTAGCAGCAGAAGAAATGATACATAGCTGGGGACATCAAAGGTTTTGATTGTCCTTGTATAGATCTAAGTTTGAACTTCACTGCTCCAAGTTTTCCACCTGTTATTGATGTTAAAATTCAAGGAACTGATGTTAATCATTTGAAAAGAAATGATGATGATTTATAAGAGGCCATGAATGGCTTGCATAATATAAATGTTTTTACATGAAGGAAATCTATGCAGATTTACATTTTTATTAATTCATAAATATAAATTAGAGTCTTTTTTGATGCAGTAAGAGTTTGTATTCCAATATGTGGTAGTTTCTTTTTAGAAAACACATTTGTACTAATTTCACCATCTACTATATCAGAAAGGGGAGAACACTTCCCAATTTCTGACCAGCGTTGTGTTAGAAATTAATCAAGGAGCAGAAAAATCAATAAAATTAAAAAGCCTAAAAAATCACTGTTCTTTATGTGAAAAGGAATGAAAAAATTACATGTCTTTGTTGTCATATTTTTTTTTCAAATTTGTGTGCCTGTTACCTTTTTTATTATTATTATTATTTTTTTTTTTTTCTCTCCAAAATTGTGTTGGTCTCTCAAATGGTACAATTATATTTTTGCTCTACCTTTATGCCAAAGGAATGTTTTGAATGGGATGTTTTGGGATTGTTTCTTGCTCGTCTTAATGTTTGGGGAGTTTCTTATTCCCTGAGCTATTTTAGCATTTGAAGTTTCTATGATTTTGTGATTTTACTTTTTCAGTAGTAAATACTTTTTTTTTTTTTTTTTTTTGCTAATAATCAAACTCATAAAAAGCATGAAACGTACAGTACATAAAAACAGCTTCTTCCTATTGAAGATTTGCTTATGTTCCTAGAGGTATATTTTCGTCTTGATGTGCAGTGATTTACTCCACATGTCGGTTTAGAAGAGAGTCCTTTGTTTATTAACTACAGTCATGTTTCAAAAGGTATGCATTAATCTGTGCAGTCATATTTGGATTTTTGCAGTTGCAATGGAAACTGCATGCAAAGACGTGAACCTGTCAAAATAAAATCTGATCTAGAGTTTTACACCAAAGAGATGAAATTCATAACATTTCTGTAGACCTAAGCTGTAAACATATTTGACAGTAATCTGCTGATTGGCTTTGTTTGTTGTCTCACAAAAGGAAAATGGTGGGTGCGTGTGTAATCCTCAATTAATTAACAAATTATTGAGGTCCATAGTGGTTTGAATTATGGTAGAATTTTATTTTCTATTTTTCAGATTTTGTAAGTGAAAATTCTCTGCTTTGATTCTGGGGGGTGTGGGGGTGATCTTCTCACATACTGTTTGATTGGAAGGTTATTTGTTTCTCTTATTTTTCTTCCTGTTAAAAATAAAATAAAATTGAAGAACACTTTATTTTTCCACATTCCTTCTATATGCAAATGAGATAATTTTATATAATATATGGCAGATGTAAGCATGACAGTAAGTCCTTGAACTTTGGAGTGTAATCATATGTTGATTTTTAATATGTAAATTCTATAAAGGAATTGTCTAAATGATTCAAAACAAAAACACAGGAATCTGAATATTTTGCTCAATTTGTTCTGTGATCCAGAATCCATTTTGAATCCATTTCTGTCTGGAATTTGGAATTTTAATTGATCTATTCACTTTTCTTTTCTTCCTCTGCAGTCCCTGGATGGATTTGTATTTGCACTAAATCAAGAAGGAAAATTTTTGTACATTTCAGAAACTGTCTCCATCTATTTAGGCCTATCCCAAGTAAGTACATGCTTTCAATTCTAAAGTATACTTGTGTGTGATGTGTTCTTCTGATTATCATTCTAAGAGAAATAATAGCCTGGTTTCTGTGTTTTTCATGGATTATTGAATTAGTTTTTTTTTCAAATTGCATCTGGTTCATTCTGAGATGCAATTTAAAAATTTGTCTGTCAGTATTGGACGTTCAGATACGATAAACTTGTGCCTGAAAACTTTTTGCCATGAAGGATCATTATTAATTTATTGAGAACAAATGAAGTTTCTTTTCTCAGTTGTTTTGAACTTTAAACCTCTGTACCTGATAGGAGAGGGACACACTAATAGTACTTCCCTTGTGTCCTATTACTGGATGTTTATGGAGTACCCTGCATTATCCAGGGAGCTGACACAATGACAGGGAGTCATTTGGAGTCAAGAAATGCTGAAAGAGACCATTAAAATGTCTTGCAGGGAGTGTTCGAACAAGGACACATTTTGCCGCTTCCACAAATGTTCACTAATACAAAAAGAAAAAAAAAATTATAGTAGTGTGTTTTTGTTGTTGTTGTTGTTTGTTTGTTTGTTTGTTTACATTATTGTTGACAACTGCTTTTCCAAGATTAAAAGGCGAGACAAAAATGGAGGGAAATTTGCTTGTTGATGCTTATTCCTAAACCTGCTGCATCATACATCTTTAGGTGGAATAGCTTCTCTCTACTTGGGCTTAGAAATGGAGCAGAAACTTTGCATGATGATTTTCAGGGTAAGATATCTGCTTCTATTGTGGATACCCATAGGAGAAAAAGTAAATCTTATATAATATTTATTTCAGCTCCTTTAAATTGGTACCCATACTGCTATGATGAGGCAACTATTATCACTGGTAACTATTAGTTTTGCTGTGCCTCAACAATAACAAAATGGGAAATTTTATCTTTTGCTGAAGAAAAGGACTAATTTTAAATATTATCTGGTGAGAATCAGAAGAGAGGTTCATTAACTCCTCAAAGAAAGTGCAAGCAATTGGCTAAAATAAGTTCAGTAATCGTTATTTTGTGCTGGCTTTAGCAAGCCAAATAATAGAAATGGAAACAGAGCTGTTTTTAACTCATATCCATATTCTTGTCTCTCATTAACATCCCTCATTTTGTAATAGACTAATCCCTGTCTTAATCTGTTTGGGAGTTGGTATCAGGAATCTCAGATTTTGAAATTGGTGTGCCACCATGTTACTAATACAGTAAAGAATCAGAACTTTAATGTTTATTATTGTCTTATGCTCATATTAATCTGTTTTATGCATAGTATCCAACAAAGTTTAATAAGCCAGTAAAGAAGAAGGATGGATAATTAGTTTAAGCAGGTAAATGCTAATTAGGAAACTCCTGAAAGGCATCCATTATACACTAGCTTAAAACAAATTTTACAGCCCTGGTTAGTGGTGTAATCCAAATTCTGTCAAGGCAACTGCATTTTCTGTAATTGAGATGTGTATGTTTGCTTTGCATAACAGATGGCTCTGTATGCTTAGACTGATAGCTAGGAAAATAATAATTGCATTATTCTGGCCAAAAGAATATTAGCTCTTGGGTTTTGGCCATTTCAGTCAGTCCTCCTGCCAGCACAGCATATGCACATATATGGATTGGATTTTCAAGGAAATTGATGCATCTGGAATAGTGTGGCCATCTGAAATATCATCTGTTCAAGAAAAATTTGGCTTTAACCCTATGCTAGTCTCTTGTTAAAAGCATTTACTGCCAGTGCCTTTTTAACTGTAGGACTCAGTAAATCTTTCCTTACTCTGAACTTATATCATGCTGGTGAGGCTTTACACTTCATCTTGATTCCCGTATACATCTCAAGCAAGGGTTCAGATAAATTAAGCAATTTTCTTTGCATGTTGGAGTATTTGATATATCAGTACAAATGTTTCCTTGCATTCACTGCTGAGGGTATTGATGGAAAGACTACAAAAAAATCAGAATCAGGACTGTGATTTTAATACAATAATAGATTCTGTCTACTGAGATTCACTAAAATATCTGTAATTTTCATTGTTTTTCTCTTCTGTCTTTATGGAGATACTTTGTATTTCTCAGACCTATTGTATATATTTTTTATGTATTTTTTGGTTGGTATACTGTTGTATAGCTAGGTCTTCAGCAATGATTAAAGGAATGCTGTAACTACTTGACTGTAAATCACTATTCAAAGTGATTTTTCTTGAAAAAAATATTAGCAAGAATATCCTTAAAAGCATTCCTCAGATGGTACTTTGAAATGCTAGTATGTCCACTACAATAGTCTTAATTCTCAATTTCTGGAAAGGTGCTACATAATACATGTGGTATTGCATTTTCTACACTGCATATAAATATTGACAGGTCCTGATCCTGATACAAGCCCCCACCCCCCTATATTTGTATGGAACTTCTAGACAATTCTGCTTTGCTGAAGGTATGAATCATCATCTTGAAGTCCTGACTTCAGAGTTTTACTTCTAGTCAAATGCCTTGTTAGAGGCTTTGTCTTTTTTTTTTTTTTTTTTTTTAAACTAGTATTCATGGAAATAATTTGTAAGATGTTTCATGCTTACAAGGAAAATACCTAATGTCTCTTAACTAAAGGAAAATAGTCAATGTACCCAAACTTTGCAGGTATAAAGAGTTTTTCACAGAACCCAGTTTTTCTCTTTTCTGAACATTGAAAGCCAGCAGTAGAAAACAAATGGATGCTGATATTCTAAGATAGCTGTAAGGCTAATAGTAAGGAAATCTGATAAAACAATATCTTGGGAGGTAGTCTGGCAATGATGATATTAAAGTTACTTCTGGCAAAAATAACAGTATATTCAAACAGTAAACGAAAATTACAATAAACACTCTTCTGACATTACAATGGATGTACCTTGCATGTAGACACATAGAGGTATATGTTTTGAACACTTTATCTCCCAGCTAAAGCTAACCAAGAATTTTAAGTTATTTTGGCAGACACTGATTTTGGTTTTTCAGAGCATTTCACTGTGGGACTGCAATCAGAGCAGTTTCAGAGGACACAAACACATTTTGAAGTAGAGAAAGACACAATATTAGCTGAAAATGAGAACTGAGAGAAGGAAGAGAATAAAGAAAATGGGGGGGGCAAAATCTCCTAGTTATATATTTAGTCTGTATAAATTGCCACAGATAATTATACTTGGGGCAAGCCAGAATACTCCAACATGCTTTCCAGTATTCAGTAGTTTCAGGATCTGCAGTGTTTGCTGGAAAACCCAGGCATGACTAGAACCATGCACTGCAACAAGGATTTCTTCCCTTGTTTGGGCAATGTGACTTGTGACTATGTAGTTTATCCTTGTACCAATGCAAACAGCTTCTTACACTGCACCTCTATAGTGATGCAAAAATGTTTTGTCTTCATCTGCTTTCTCACATTTTCAAGTTAACAATTATTTTTTTATATGAAGAACAGCCATTGTTTTGAAAACCCAGCTTCAGGTTTCCTTTAAGAAATGGCATGAGGCACTCGAGCCACTCCTTTGGGCACTCAGAAGATAATATTAGGTAGTACCTACCTAATTCCAATTCTTTTGCAAAGTCTCTGTATTTGAGACTGAGTACAAATATATGCTGATACAAGCAGTAAAAAATGGGGAGAAAATTTTGTCTAGAATAGAGGATAAAATTAACAGACGTATGGGGTTTCAGGGTCAATAAAAATTATTATGGACTGATAAGCTTGCTAGGATACTTTCGTTTTCAGGAAACCAATTCTTAATCATCTCTCACCAACATTTGAAATCGACAAGTGTATTATGCATTATTTCCCTACTATGAAGTCCACACCCTAAAGTAAAATATTTCCTACCTTTGTTCCTGCTTGTACAGAAAACAGGCCAGGTTTTCAAATTGGCCTGTTGAAAAGAAAGCTTGCTAAAAAGGAGCAGTGCAGCTGCAGACATAGTAAGAGATGATAGAGGTGAAGAAAAAACAGTAACAATAAATTGTGGAGATTTTGTGCTTTTTTAAAACAAAGCAGGCAAAGCCAACAGGTATTTAATGTGTGTACTGTGTTACTAATAGCATAACCTATCTTCTTATTTTGGGTTTCTGTGCATTTGTTCTATGAAATGGGAAATAAAATTATAGCCACGACACAAGTACAAGGTCAAATAAATGACAGTACTCAGTCTATTTGTGAAGCTATTCTGAAAAGGAACCATGGTGCCAAATGTGGTTTATTTGAATAATAAAGAAGAATTAGATTCCCCTGATAACTTGGCTGAGGGCCAATAAATCACTGGAGGTTAAGAATGCCTTGCAACAGCCATGTATTTCTTTTTCTTTTACGAAGCGTAAACCTCAACTACTATGCTCTACCTGTTTTTCAATGCAAATCAACTTGAGGTTAATAGATGGTTAAAGGATTGCTTTGTGCTCTGTTTGCTTAAAAAAATCTGTAAAGCAAAATTTGCACTGATTCTGTAGGTTCTACCTTATTTTTCCACTGTACCATTACCTAAATATAAGTAATAATAATAATAAAAAGCCAGGAACTCCACAGAAAAACTACGTTTCTTTAAGCAAATTCAAACAGTAGCCAAATGAGAAAAGTTGTTTTTTTTTTTGTTTTAGTGTTCTAAATTTATACAGTACTACATAGAATGATAACTTCTGCTCATCTAGTGAATTGTTGCACTAACATTGATAATTTTTGAATAGCTTGATCCCTTTAAAATTTATTAAATGAAAGCCTGGGAAATTCCGTGTTGGTCATACATTATTAAAGATTTTTTTTTTTTTTCTCTGCATGTTCAGC
>CM021769.1:44309467-44359467 GCA_011076525.1 Nettapus auritus
CAGTCTGTACCTTTTCACACTGCATTTCAGTAAGTTGTTTGGGGACAACACTTATTGATGTGTAATTAGTAAAAAAAATTAGTAAATTAGCCATATATGTTCCTGGCATTCCTTGAATGACATTGTAGCTATCCATGTGTTCTTGTTAAACTAGTATGAAATATATGACGCATATTGTAAATGTATCTCTTTCACATATTGAGGCATCATGTATGTGTTATGACTTTGCAGGAAGAGATGCTTCATTTTCTACATTTAATTAATGTAGTTGGAGAACAAGTAGCTTTCCCTCTTTTATGTTCCTCCTTGCTTGACATGAGTCTGATCCACAGCCTGTAATCAATGAAAAGTGTTCACTGGTTTTTGAATGGCTGTCGACTTATTATATATTGTCAACATTGTCAATATGGTGCTTATGTCATACTGGGTATAAAGAGGTTTTTTGAAGCTGTTAAGGAATATCTCTCTTCCTATAAGGAAATAGCATTTTGAATAAGAGTGCGTGTGTGATTATTCTCTTTTTGTTCCCTAAATTGGTTATAAATTGATTGTGTGTTTGTAAATGTTTTGGTCATAAGATAGCTTCATTTCTTTGTCCTGTCTCCTAGTGCATATACTGAGATTGAGTTAACTTGAATCTTCACTTCGTAAATGCAATTTAAAGAATTCCTACATTAATGCTGTATACTTTATTTACCTTGACATTATTTATTATATAGATGAGGTATTGTCTAAATACTGAGAAAGATGCTTACTGAAGACTTGACAATTTTCAGAGTCAGAGGGGTTGTCTAAAGCAAAATAATAGAATCACAGAATCACAGAATTTCTAGGTTGGAAGAGACCTCAAGATCATCGAGTCCAACCTCTGACCTAGCACTAACAGTCCCCACTAAACCATATCCCTAAGCTCTACATCTAAAAAACCTTCTACATCTAAAAAACCTTCATAGAAAACCTTCTCTATTGTGATAGGTATATATTTGATTAGTAGCATGCTTGGGAGAGGTGAACTATTATGATATTTTTTTTTACTTTAAAGTCATCTGTTTCCCATCTTGTGATTCAGTCTGTCCTCCTTGTTAGTTCCAAAATTCAATTTTGATGTGTGTTGCTTAAGCACATAGTGCCTTCCTTTCAGAATGTAATTCTTGAGGACAATGGAAAATGTAAAGTAATTCACTCACTGAACTGTACATAGGCAAATTTCAGGTTCTAGAGAGAGCTTCATTGAAATGGGCCTCTCTTACATGCTCATTGAAAGTTTAAGGTTTTATCTTTCCTGCATTTTGGCAGAAACAGTTCTACAGAGAAGGTTTCATACACTTCAAATTGGACGAGCTAATAAAGGATGTTCCTGAAGTTTTGTTTGGCTAAATTAAAGCTAGTTACTTAATACTGGTTCTTTTCTCCTCATTTGGTATTATTTCACTCCTCTTGATTTACCTACATTTGCCACTGTGAAAGAGTGATCTTATACATTTGTTGAAAGGCCACTGAGATACATAGACTTAAAATATCATGACACAGTCACCATGTTTATTCTGTTCAAGGTGGTTACAAACCATTTAAATGGTATAAGCATGTTATAAAGCTGTACTTAATTTGGGCAGTGATATTGCCAGTTCTGACAGTCCAGTCATCATCCTCATAATTTTCTTGTGATACGTCTTTGCAGATCAGGAAAGTCTGCAGCTTCCCTAGTAAGTGTGCAAATTCATGTGAAATAGGAAAAGAAACAGGAAAAAATAAAATCCCAGATATAAAAATGCATTTTTATAGCTTGTTAATTAAAATTGACATTGCACAGTTTCAAGAGACTAAGAAAGGACACTGCCATTTTAATGTTTTCAAACCTTTTCAGTTGAGCAGACAATCATATAATTACTGGAATTCATTCAGATCTTTAGTAAAATCATAGGTCTTCAATGTTAAATAGCATATATAGAAATTGAAGAAGCTAAACTGTAGATATTTCTGAAATGTCACAACTGCTTTGTTACGCTAGATGATATGGGCTATCCCTTCATTGCCATCTAGAACACCTGGGAAGGTGCTGTAGAAATAACAAAGAGTCTTTCAAAATAATAGTAAAAAACAAAGATTTTAAAGGAGATTATACATACATTCTTATATTTTCTGTTTTGAATCAAGTTGTTGATGCACGGTATGCTTTATTATAGCATTAGCACCCATGTCACAACAGTATCAGAATTTGCATATAAACAATCAACAAAATGGAAATAAAAAATTCAGGGAGTATTATTATTTTAAGTAAAACGCTTACCTATCCTGAAATGCAAATATTTATTCTGTGTGTTTGTAATTATAATATTCTCATGATAGTTGATAATTTTCTGATTCTGTTTTATAGTCTCATTTAACTCCCATTTATTTTCTTGCATCCGTGGTCTTCATTTAGCACTGGACATGTTAGTGAGCTGTAGTACAGGGGTTTTTTGGTTTTAACCTTCAAAGGAATTTAGCTGAGCAGATGCTACGTTGAACTAGTCAGAGTAGAAAGGAAATGATGTGGCTTTTAAAGGGCACATCTAGCATATCTACTGGGCTAAAGTAATTCTGGCAATGCTTCAAAGGATATAACTTTTGATGGTAAAGTAGGTAGGCTACAGAATGAAATCACATATGGCAAGCTGTCAAAGTCTTCCTACACATTCAGTACATTTATATAAGTGCAAATGGATGCTGCTTAGATGGAGTTCCTAGCAATTTCCTGTTAAATCTGCTTTAAGATTATCTGATGTTATTTGACTAAATTATCTGTGTAAAAGCTGAGGACAACGTTTATGATCAAATATTTAGAAATTAGTTTTTCTTTTTGGCAGATAATCTGAAATATGAACTGCAATTGTATTAACACTTGGAAGCAGAGGGCTTTTGGTATAATAGCAATTATATCAAAACAGGGATAATGAATTGCTGTATATCAACTTGAAGAGGACGTATTTATAGGTCAATGATGTCAATAGCTATAGTTCTCATAGACACCTCATTCTTACCCTTTTATTCCTTGCTAATGCTAAGCAGACACAGATTTAACTTTTAATGAGATTGGTGTCTATGAGAATCTCATTTTACAATGGATGGGAATACATAGTTTACAAGGGATGGATATTTTTCACCTCTCAAAATTTAACAATAAAAATTGCTACCCTTTTACAAATGCTAACAGTTGATGATTAGCCAGAAATACAAACTGCAGTACTAATTGCAAGGACAAGCTTTTAAGCCTAGACTTCTTTTTTGGGGGGTGGGGTGGGTTCTGGGTGAGGGTGTGGGGATTATGTTCATTGTGAAGTATAATGCTCTCGTATAATGACAAAATTCAGTATGCATTACAGGATAGAGCTAGCTGAATAGCTAGGAGACCAAAGCATTTTGTGATAATAATTGCATTTGGATAAATGGTTGTATGTGGTTTTGTATACATGTATATTTATATTTATATATAATACCCCTATGTGTGTGAAACTTTATAGGTCTGTATGCTTAGAAGGGCAGTCCTGAGTGTTGACAAGTTATTTTCCTCTGTCCTATGCCCCATAGTAGTAAGAAATAAGGAATGTCCAGTTACAGACCTACAGCCCTGAGCACATATGTTAGTTCTCTGATTTTGGGACATAGGCCTCCTGAAAAGCTCCGATAGGCTGAAGGATGTTTGATTTTACTGGGGGACGGTGCAGTGTGTGGTTAGTGTGGTTGACTGGCAAAGGCTTTTTGCCAAGGAGGGAATCTAATGAGATTTGGCCATTGAAACTGAAAGCCCTTTGGACAGAGCTTTATATTAATTAATTTGTCCACTCTTTCATACTTATGTCTGTCAGCAGCATGTGTTCCATCACAGCTCTGTGGTTTCTTCCCCACCCTGAGGCTCTGTATGCCAGATATAGGCAATCAGCCCCTCAAGGTATACACATCTTGCACACAGGATCCAAGAGCAGAAAAGGAGTGCAACACAGCACAGCTCTGGTGAGGTCCTCTCTTTGGGGCCCCAATAATTCAGCTGTAGTATCACACCAATGCCTTGAATCACTGGGGTCACTGTACTTATCATACCCTTGGCCCATGATCATAAGCATGGGGCATTATAGATTGTGTAAGAAAATTGAGAGAAGGTTTATGTTGACCTATATTGAACAGCAGTTGCTTTCTCAGTGGCATATGACTTGGACAAATTTCAGTACACTTTCATTGGAACGGCAAATAGCATCTTGCTGATATAAAAGCAACCCCATCTTCCAGTTTCAGGCCCATTTTCTGATAGAAATGGGAGTACGATGACTGCCCAAAGAAAGCCTTACTGTTTTAATATGAGTGGAAAAAAATACTGTTGTGTCTAGACTGAGCCTTAGCTGAATTTTTCTGAATTATTTAGTCTGAAACAGATGTGTCCTGTAAAATTTTATTCTAAATAATGGTAAATCTGACAATGTGACAAGGAACTGAAAACAGTTTTCTGAGTGGTAAGTGCTAAGCAATAATAACAAAAGGTAATGCTGCAAATTGTACTTGTAATAGAGTATGAGAAGAAGAAAGGAAGAATATGTCATAACAAAGGCTTGGATCCTGCAAACATGCACACAAGAATTCTTATTGAAAGCTGTGAAACTAATGGTGTGTATAAAGCTATTCAATTAAATCTTTGAAGGATTGGAGCATAGACTTTTGAACTGTGTGGACTCTCATTAAAATCAGTGGCAGTCTCACCAAATGCAAAATTTCTGGAGAGAAAACTGAGGACCAAAAACATAAACTCACAATATTTAAATTAAGTCAATAGTGAATATGCATTGATACAGCGTGTTATGGTTTGGTTTCTGTTGGCTGACTTTGCTTTCATAAAATCCTAGAGTCAATGCATAGGTTACATGTCTGTATGACTGTTTGGCTAGTCAAAACTGTGAAAATACATGTGCTTATAAAAGTAGGAATTGGGGTTCAGTGTCTACTTGACTTGTTACACTGAAAGGAGTTATTCAAGTGCATCTTGGCATATATATTTAAAATACAGATATAAAACATCTGAATGTTAGAAACCTTAACTAGACATCTAAAATAGTAGTTAGCATTGAACAATAGCCCCTGTCCAGGAAACAAACAAAACAGGGAAGAATGTGTCAAAAATCATCAGTCTCTTGTTGGCCCCAAGCCAGGAAAGCAGGCAGATTTCATACTGAATTGAAAGCTCAGCGTATTTGAACATTGCGGCTGTGATAGAGTATTACATTTTAAAATTAGGATCTTTGCCTATAACAAGGAAAGTTTTGGTGTTTCTGCAGATTACTGTCCCAGAAATAGTGTGTAATGGTAAGCAAATGAGAAATAGACATATCTCTGCAAACATAATTTTACAAACCAACTCATTACCACAATATAAACTTGATTATCAGTGCAGTATAGGCACAACTTGGAAAGGATCAACTTTGACACCTCTCCCCTCAGGAGATTGAGATTTATACTACACAGATGCAGAGAATTGAGTCCAAATTCACTTGATTTCATCCATAGAGTAACAAAAGGTTTCTCATGGGGTGAAGGCTTGACACCGTCCCTGAGCAGGAATAACATAGATTAAACAATCAGTGATCCAAAATATAAACACTTATTTTCCATTTGTTCCTTTGGCTCCGCAGTGAGCAGCAAGCATGAATTAGAAAGGGCATAAATTCCCTTCAAACAGCAATGCTCTATGGCATATTCTCTCTTCTCCTAGAAAAGGTGCCCAAAGTTCACTCTGTGTGGTGAGAACTGAGGGATAGAGATAGGCAAACTAAGTCCAGAAATCATCTGCTTCTGTTCCTCATGTGAATAAATGAAACCAGGGATATGGCATGAGGGAAATCTGAAATGCTGGTGTTACCTTTCCCAATACCTGCAGACATAAAACAAAAATGCAAATAAAAGTAGCAGAAAGCTAATTGCTACATAAGCACAGTTGAACAGAAATGTAGAAAAGAAATTATAATTCTGGATCATGTTCTGGAGACAAGGCCTCCTCTCTCACAGATACTCAGCTTTAGAAATCACGGTGGCTCATTCTTCCTTGCTGGTACATTTGATAGATTATTTGAAACTGTTTTCAAGATTTTACTTAAGAGAGCTATGGTGTGATTTCTAGCTTACAGCATGCCGTAAAGAATTCTTCTCGTTGTACCTCCATTTGAGCCAGAGCGTCTGCCTCAGCAGTGGATTCATTCCACTGTGTTAATTTTCTGAAAGGTTATTACAGTGTTATGATTTCCTTCATCTCCTACAACACCATTAGTGTTGGTTTTCCTTTGTAAATGAGAATGGATTCACATATTACAGAACTAAGGTATCTATTGCAAATAGCAACATTTTAAAATAGAATTAAAGATAAAAGGACTTGGCTTTGTTTTTCTGATGAACTTCTGGTGGTTCAAAAAGAAAAATAACTCTGTGACCACTTGTAGAAAAGAGTTAAATGTTCCACATATATACAAAAAAAGGTGGCTACTGAACTTCACCTTGCATGTTATCTATATGCTAAGGAGAACAGCCTTTCATCCTCCAGGGCTGTATTATATATTAGTGTGAGTTTGTTTTACCTATGGAAAGTATATTTTCATTGCCTTTTCACAACATGCTTTTTGGTGTGTTATGTTTTGCACATATTTAAATGTGTTATAAGCTCTGATATAAAAGGTATCTAATTGGAGACAAATAATCCTTTTAGACTAAACAGCAAAAATGTCTATTGTTAGGAGGTGTGATTTTAACATACACTGCTTGTGAGAAAGTTTTTGCATTAGGTGTTGTAAACTGCTCAATTTATAGTTCTGTATGAAATCATAGGGTTGATTGTTTTATTATATTTCAGTGTAAATTTTTCACCCATTTCAGTTCAAGTAACATTCTCACAGAATACAGGTTTTGTACTGATATGATGTTTCCTAGCTGTAGGCATGGCCTGTCCCTACTACTGGCTGTAATTTACTTTTTGGTCTCTGTCGCCTTGAGCTTGCCTTCTGACTAGTTTGTTGAATGATGTGCTAATCCATTATATTTTTCAGACAAGTGTATCGACCAGTATAAACAGACTGGAGGGCACAAACCTAAATGAAAGCTATACTTCCTTGAATCATTTAAAAAGCTCCTGCAGTGGTGGCAGTGCAAAATAACTTTTCTCTGTACATTAAATATAAGGAGGAAATTTCAATAAATAAAATAAAGATTGTGGGGAGTAGGATGGAAATAGAAGCTTTGTGAGCACATTATGCTTCTTTTCTTATGGATGTATTTAGTTACAAAAAGAAGAGACACGTAACATTAGCCACTTTAGAATGTGCTTCTAGATGATAAATTTGAAACTGAGCCCCAAGCCCTGCATTACTTGCCATTTTCCATTGTCCAGACACACTCAGAACACATGATATACGTTTGAAGTCATGTACTGAATTGAAACATTTTTATACAAATGAAGACTGGAGAGTAACCTCACTATACAACTGGCAAAACTAAGGCAAAAGGTGCAGATTTCTGAGCTTTTTCTCTGTAGGAGACAGCTGGGAAGGCATTGCAGAATCCAATAGCTGTCCATGAAAAATGTCCTCAGGTAATTTATCTTAAAAAGAAATATCAGGAGAGTGAGTGACTTCTCAATTTGTACAGCTGGTGCCAGATTCTCAAGTTCCTGCCTGTCAAGAAGTGAATTAAAATTACAATAGCAACAGGAACTTTTGGTTAGTAATTCAAATCTAATCTGTGCACACAAGTGATATTATGGAAAATGATGTTTTTCAATTAAAATTACAACTCTGCAAAACTGTAGTAATCCCATGACAGCAAGAAAGGGGATCTTTTTTCCTTCAAGGCACATTTGATTCATGTCTCATTTGGAAATAGTTAAGCTATGAATGACCAGAATTTCTACAGACTTAAGAGAGACAAACTTTTTAAAAAAATCTTTCCCTATACCTCTCCTGAAACGGAAGATTTCAAGGAAGAGAATTGGAGTTTTCTTTTCTAGATGAAATCTTTTAAAAATATTTTTCTTTCATTTTTAGGTTTAATTCCAGAAGACTGGCAGCAAAATTGTCAGATTTCTATTTACTAATTCACTGTCAAGGTCTCTGTGCTTTTTTATATCACAGATTTCAACTTCTTAACCTAGATGAAGTCTATTACCTGCCAGTTACTCCAGAGAAATGTAATGCTTATCACTCATTCAGACATCATATAGGTTTAAGGGGGTTTCAAAAATCTGCTCTTATGCTTTTTTTCACAGAGTTAAAAGCCCAAAGTTCCCTTACAATCACAAATATATACACGATATAAAGCATTTTTGTCCTTTCAGTATCTATTTTTGGGTTGCTACCCTTTAACTGATTATATTTGCTTGCGCACCTCTTCCAAGAAGAATAGCTTTGTGAGTCTTGAATTTATGTCATAAAATGATGATATAAATGACTGTTTGGCCAATGACTTCAGAAAATATTTTTATGAAGTTCTGATGTGTATATAGTTTTGAAGTGCAGTTTGCATTTCAATTAAAGGAATAGTGCTTTTTTTTTTTTTTTTTAACCTAGGGTGCACAGGGTTCCTCATTTCTTTCATTTTGTTTCTAGCATCTCTCTCATTTTGTACAGCTGTCTTCAGAGATTATGGGCATGAGTGATATATTAGCAGGTGTGTTCTTTCCAAACTTGGCTGCTATTAATTAGTGTTTGCTGGTATTTAGAAAACTTAGTATGAAATGAGCCTTACCTTTCTGACCATTTCTTCCCAGCCTATGAAGTATTTTAATCCATTCATGCTTTCAAACTGAGGTAGTCATCCTTCACATCAAACTATCTGCACCTTATCAAGATCAAAGCTGTCCAAACTTGACTTTGCATCTACACAGATGGCTGTAAACATGACACTGGAATATTACTTTGGCTTCACTTGACAGACCTGAAAATTGTCCACGCAGAACTATCCAGAATTTGTAGAAGACGTTATTCTTAAGTTTATTGTTTATGAATATAGCAAAGAGATTAGAAGTAATAGCTATCTAGTACAGCTTAAAGAAAAATGTGTTGTTTGCTTCATTTCAGCGTCTCACAGAGAGAAATTACTAAGTAGGAATTGATCTCTATACTGGAGGGAGGAAGGGAATGCTTGTAGATTTTTCAGCCAATTTTAAGTATTTTTGAAATAATGTATTCAAAGCTAGTACGTGCAATAAATAATATGCACCATCATTAAAGCAGGATTTTTTATTTTATTTTTTTTTCAGTTGAGGCCTAGTAAATGCTTTCTACATAAAATACAAATTCAAAAAGGCTAGTATATTCCTGAAATCTGTATTTCAGAGCACATGACTTAAATCATGATGTGCAGAAAACAATGTTTCCTTTACATTGCTCAGGGATTTGCATAGGACTTTGCTGTTATGTGAATTCCAATCAGCATAAAAGTTGGCATACTATGCTTAACTTCCCAAATACCTTCAGCTTGGTTTTGTCTAAATTATGGAGAGGAAGGTACAACTGTTTGCACTTTTTAAAGGCATGTTTCTTTCTAACCTCTGCTTTCTGAAATCACTGTTATTCAGATCTTTGCTTTTCATTTCCCCCTCCTTGTCTCTGTGCAAGAATACATACACACATGTGTAACATTTACATACACACACACACATACACACGTATAACTGTAACAGTTTCTAATCTTTCGGCATCCTGTTTTATAACTGTGTAAGCTGTACTGGAAGATGTTGGAGGATTTTGAAGGGAGTACTTGCACGTGTTTTTGTTGGTATTTTACATAGTAGGGAAATTGTTTTACATGTGATTAATACAAAAATAACCACTAAATAAAGCAGTTTAGGCTGATGGGAGGAAAAATCTCCCCGAAGAACTACAAAAAACAGTCTGTAAAAGAAAGAACAGAAATGCTTCACATGACAGAGAGGTTATATCAGATGTTAACTGTAGCTGAGAAATAAGTACACTGCACGTGCTGAGATGTCTCCTTGGTGCTTTATGTTCAGGAAAGAAATACTTGTTTTACTGCACTGTTTCTAATGAAAGGTCTGTATCTACATTTTTTTTTTTCCTGAGTACTGACAGAAGACATTGAAAGATGAAGTGTCAAATTATTTGTTTACCCCTCGTAACACTGCATACCCATGAGAAGTGATTTTGTTGTTGTTTTTGTTGTTTTAGGGTAAGTAAAATGAGTTATATCACAGCCATGCTTTGTGGCAGATGGGTAATAAAGTCTTCAGCAGAACAAACCTGCCCTGTTCAGTGTGCTGAGTGCTACTAAACAAATAATGTCAGATACATATGGGGTTGGCCAACAGGAATTGAGAACTACAGTTTGAAACACAAAAACACCTAGTTTGAATCAAGAGACAAAGTACCTCGGAGAGCTTCAGAGTTGTGATTTGGCATAGATAGGTGACTTATTTAGCTGTCTTCTAAAGCAAATCACACACTCTCTTTTAACTGAAATTTTCAGTCTGTACTGTGAAAAGAACTAATATGTACTAAAAATGCTGTATTAAAAAATACAAACAACTTTATATTAAGAACAGGCCAGCTGAATTAAAATGTGACCCTATAATATGAAAATATAACCCTATCAGTTACAATTCAATATGTACTATTTAAGCTCCTATTTCTCTTCAAATACCTTTTTTTAATATCCAATTTTTTTTTTAAATATCCAAAATTTATTTACCCTTCAAAGTGCAGAAGAATCTTTTGATTGTACAAGAAAATATTGTTTTGTGTTCATTTTATCTTTATTTTACTTCTTATCAGATAAGTAGCCAGTGCCTGCTCAGTTTGGCTTTTGTGTTGACAGTAAACAGTCTCTCACTGGGGCAAAAAAAAATAAAAAATAAATAAATAGTTTGCATTAAAGCTCCACCCAAGACATTCTGAAAACAAATTCATAATGCTGTGGGTACGATCAAAAGCAGATGATCAATACTAAAAGGATAAAGTGAGAAGAAGATAGTGACAAGCACTACTATAAGATCTCACGAATGCAAAACAAACATTTGAAGTAACAGAACTTTCTTCTTATTTCATTGTATAGAGGGACTTTAGATTGTTGCCTGTAATAGAGGAAGATAAAAGAAGTTAGAAATATGATTTCCCAATTAATGATTTTCAGAAAAGATGAATTTTTCTTTGCTTGTCCTTCCTAGCAAATATTTTAGGATATGTTGGGAAGAGAAGCATTTGGAAGGCAAAAAACTGTTGCTAACAAGGTAATAATCTTAAAAGCAAAGACATATAAAGTAAAATCAGATAAGGTATAATTTATGCAAATTAATCAGAATTTCTGTAAGGATATATAGCGAAAATGAAGAACATAGAAATTGCCATACTAATAATCTTCCCCAAAAAGCTGCATGCTCGGGAAAGAAAACGGGTCATAAAGGTGCAGTCATCATCTGTGATTGGGAATTCAAGTACTAAACCCCATATAATAAAGTTTTCTTAAGAATTTGAACTGCAAAGGAGTTCAGCCTTCCTTTGTTATTTTTCTGAGGTGGCCAGAAAGCTTTTTTTTTTTTTTTTTTTTCTCTCACAAGAATGCATGTGTTTGGTAGAACAGATTTTTCCTTTTCTGTTGGAAGAAGCAGAACCAAGCTGCTGCTTGAAATTGATTTGGAGGTGTTCATAAGAGATGTTAAAAGAATTATACATCTTAGAGCTAAAAAGGAATCCTTCCAACTATACCTGAAAAGCTATTATCAGCCCCTTAAAAAAAGAGAGATTTTGGATATGTTCCCATTATGTTGTATTTTCCTCCCATCCTGGTGCAAAAATACAAATTCTGACTTACCTTTCTAATCACTGCGTATAGGAATGTGTTTGTGTTTGTGAAGAATTTCATTCCAGGATGAAAAATGGGGAAAAATGTAAGGAAAGATGTATTCCAACACCTAATAACCAGAAAGCTGTTGTTCATTTTAGAGGAAAGTTGTGATATTGTGACCATGTTCTCCATGATGTGTTTCTTCAGTGCTTTGGAACTGTACATTTTTTAATCTAGAAAAGATGTTTACCAAAAGATGAAGTAATAGGGAGGGAATGTATGCTGTTTCTTTGCATCTGGTCTGTTTCTCTCTTCCCTCCTTTTGACAAACAGTAGAGGAGGGCTGCCTGGCTCAAGACCTGGCATTCCAGCTCTCAAGCTAAACAACCTCTAATAGCTCTGCCTCTCAAAGTCAAAATATTGATTGGGGAAACTCTGAATAAAGCACTTCAGAATAGGACTGAGCAGAGAGCATCTGTGATTGAAAACAAGTGCCCTTATTAGTTCTTTCATGGGAACTAACCTACAGGAGATTTCATTGCTCAGCTATCAAATCAGCATTACTATCCACATTCCAACCCCCCCCCCCCCGCCCCCCTCCCCCACCAGTTTAGTACTTGGATTACATCCCGCGGTCTAGCCATCGAAAGAAAAATTGTGCCCTTTTAGCATCAGATGAGCACCTTACTTCCCTGTAAGAAATGGTCTGCCACATCTTAAGACAGTCTGCTTTCTGTTATGTACAAGGAACACAAAGATTATGCAGTTTGCCTTTCCAGAATACCCTTTATTCAGTCTCTCACTCTTGCCATGGAGTAGTTTTGTTTTGTTTTGTTTTGTTTTTTAAAAAAAGGAATAATCATAATCATTGAGTCATAGCATTGTTGAATTAGAGGGCACTAGGATCCAGTGCCCTCTGAAAATTTACTTAATGAGAAGAGACCTTAAAGAGTAATCCATAAAAGGATTTTTCTTTTAAAAATTATGGTTTTAGAGACTGACAAGTTTTAACCAGAAATCATTTAAAAGTTTTGTTATTTGCAGACATTCCAACATGAAAGCATGAAGTATAAGCATGGTAGCAATTAAGATATTAATCTGCTGATTTCAAGGATGCTCTCCTCATATATCAGATACTGACACTGAAATAACAGTCATAACATAGAAATAGATGAAATTTCTGCCTCTGAAACACATTGCCTATGAGAAATCTTTCCACTGTATGGCTTCTCATTTATGGCCAGGGTTACGTCCTTACATGGTGGACATACTGTATCACTCCTTACTTCCGTTTCTGAGTTCTTGAGACACCTGCTGAGATAGAGGTATGAATGACAGCAAAAGCAACCAATTCTGTGTGTTTGGGAATAGATGTAAAGTAAGATGGGTGAAGCTCTTGGCTGGGAACCAGAGTGCCTGGGGCACTACTCGGTACCTTAGTGGCTTTAATTTTTCAGACTATGAGAGCTGTTTAGCTGTCAGTGCAGATTGAAATAATATTCTAATTTCTTCAGCTTATATATTCTCTCATTGACCTGCTCAGCAAGAAGCATGCTTAGCTTTGGATAGCTATATTTGGCTTCATAAAGGGAGAAAAAGATGACAAACCTCACATCACATTGTTTCTATTTTAATAAGTATATATAGTCAAAAAGGTTCTAGTGGACCAGGTAGCTCTATCTCTAAAAGGTCTGATGCTGTTTGAAATGCTTAGGAACAGTATTCTGTTCGACTGATTTATTTACAACTAATGCATGTCTTGAAATGCATGGACCCCTAAGTGTGCTATTTTAATATGAACAGAAAATTTAAATATGATTTCATTAATCAATAGCAGGGTTTCAAAAGGCAACATGCTAAATTATTAACTCTAAAAGGAGACACTTGTTGTCTTGTAAGAAATACTGACCAAGTGGTGATACTAAAAAGAAGCATGCATCAAAAGAAGCATGATGAGGAGATTGAGAGAGGTGATTCTCCCCCTCTGCTCCACTCTTATGAGACCCACCATGAAGTACTGCATTCATCTCTGAGGCCGCCAACATGACAAGGACATGGGCCTGTTGGAGTGAGTCCACAGGAGGGCTATGAGGATGATCAGAGGGCTGGAGCACCTCTCCAATGAAAACAGGCTGAGGGAGCTGGGGTTGTTCAGCCTGGAGAAGAGAAGGCTCCAGGGAGACCTTCAATGGCCTTCCAGTATCTAAAGGGTGCCTACAAGAAATCTGGGGAGGGACTCGTCAGGGAGTGTAGGGATAGGACAAGGGGGAATGGCTTCAAACTAATACATTTAGATTAGATATAAGGAAGAAATTCTGTACTGTGAGGGTAGGGAGACACTGGAACAGGTTGTCCAGAGAAGCTGAGGATGCCCCTTCCCTGGAAGTGTTCAACGCCAGGCTGGACAGGGCTTTTGAGCAACCTGGTCTGGTGGGAGCTGTCCCTGCCAATGGCTGGGGGTTGTAACTGGGTGATGTTTAATGTCCCTTCCAACCAAACCATTCTATGAGTCTATGATTCTCAGCAACCACCTACACGGCTAAGAGATTCTGGGACAAGCTTACTCGATTCATATAAGTACAGCCTGAGTTCTGTGAATTATCTCAGTGTCAAGGTGCGTATGAAAGGTGAGCACCTCAAGATTTGGGACCCAATTTAGAAAAGCACAGGAACACTAACAGATGTTTTCTTGCTCTCTCCGTTTTCTGTACTCTCTCTTCATTATTTGATTTTCAGCCTGTTCTTATCTAACACATTTTGTAAGATGAAATAAATAGAGAAATGTTTGGTTATATTGGGTTGGTTCTAGACGTTCTGGTGCTTAAAGCTGTTTCACCTATTTTTTAATCCTAGTTGGTTTTGTTTGGTTGGTTGGTTGGTTTTTGCAGAGCAGTTTCCTCCTCTGCTGCCATATCTGCTGAAGTCTGAAGTGCTCACAGAGCCTAAACAATCCTCACATGTATTCATATATGGCCCATAATCACATTTGTTGGTGGTGTTTTTTTGTTGTTGTTTGTGTTTGTTTGTTTGTTTTTCTCAGAGAAACAGTAAATACAGGTATGACTGCTTATTCCTAATATTTATATTAGGAATATAAATATTATATTTAGGAATATAAATATTATAACAGCAGAGATATCGTAAGTGAAGCAAATCTGAGAGGAAATTATTCAATTTATCAGATACATTCAGTCTCTGTGTAGATAGGACAATAAGGAACTGAAAGCATACCCAACCTTCCTGCCACAATGAGCAGCAAAGCTGACATTTCTGTCTTAACAGAGCACACAGCAGCTATTTACACACTTAAGCAAATCCTCTGTAGGTATTGTAACATTGGAATATCTGAGGACATTTTACAAGGTACAGCATGCACAAAATTGAAAAGTCCTTCTTTTGTTTCAGCTAGGAGTTTCTCAGTAGAAGCAGACTAATATGTCTTGTTGCTTTGTCACTTGACAAAGCTGCATCTTTTGCTTCAAGCAGTGCTAGTTCAAGAATCAGAAACAAATTTGAAGCGCAGGAGAACTCCGTGTTCTGATGCACCAAATACATTTGTTTAATAAAGCCTTTGTACAGTTCCATATAATTTCTCTGCCACCAGAGAAATTTTTTTACTCTTCTTACAAATAATTTGTCTTAGTTGTGTTCTCAGAAATCAGAGGCTTTTCCGCATCATGTAATTAGTGTTTTAAAAATAAAGCCTTTTTTTTATGGTTTAGGAAGTGAGAGAAATACAAGCTATGTTTTTCTAATTATGAGGCTGTTGTAAAAAGGCTCTATAAAGCAGATATACTTAGCAAATTAGAAGTTGGATTCAACTCTCGTACTGCTTTAAGGTGGTTTCCATTTCATCCTCTAGCACAAATTGTGGCAGCTGAAATCAGGTATGATTTGAATGCATCCCTACTTGTCTGTAAATCTTGCAAACTTTTTTTTTTTTTTTTTTTTTTTGAACTTACTTGTACATCGTTGAGCTGTTAGTTTTTGTCTCTTTTGGCTGAGGTAATTCATCTTTATGATCATAGCTTACAGGTTTTTGAAAAGTTAACTACTGTTTAACATCAGTTATTATATCCTGATTTTTTATTAATTAAATTGATACTAGTAATTTCCATTTATTTGATGCTGCATTGGATTATTCCCATATTGATACAGGCTACTTTTTTAGTTAGGTGATGAAACAGTGTAACCCAAAGGGTTTCAAATGGCCTCCCACATTGCAGAATATTTTTGATAAACATGTAAAACCCTCTGTTCCGTGACTTTGTCCACTACAAGACAGAGTCAAAAAGCAATTAAAAATTGCAACATGGAAGAGTCTGGGTGACCTAAGAGAATAAGAGCTAGGCTTTTTACATCCAAATTCCCTTCTGAGATTCAACCTCAGGTCTTGAAAGGAATTACTTTCCTGGATTTCTTCCAATTATGCTCAGCACTCAGTGGCTCACATTACAAGACCAGGACATCCACTTTGAGGCTTTCAGGGTCTAATAGCCATGTTCTCTTCAGTGAAGTCAGACAGCAAGATTAGGTAGTGTGTTCATAATGGAACGTACTGCCAATGTGAGTCTGGTAGCTGCTGAAAATTTTTCCTGCCCCTTTTCACATGGACTACTCTGCAATATTTTTCAAATCACATTTCAAGCTAATTTTTAATGCTTGTGATATTGCAATGCAGTTTTAAAATGTTTGGATGGCAGTACAAGAGCATAAGCCATGACAGTGAAAGTTTGTGTTGACATTGCATACGCTCCAGGGATAGCACACGAAGGATGTATGTGAAAGTTTGTGTTTTGTATCATTCAAACTCTGGCTTCTTTTCTGAAACAATAACATTGATAACAAGTTTGTGGAATTCTCATAGTGGTTCTGGGAGACAGCTGTTGGTGAAGACCGACTGAGGCAGGCAATTCCCTTTGTGTAGCCTGAGTGTTGTTCAAGTATCAATAACTTCTGTTCTTAGTATTCCCTCTGCAAGATCCCATGGGTTAAAGGGTGCCGAATTTCATTTTGATCTTCCCTTGAGGATGTTAGAGCTTTATCTTTGTTCAGTAAACCACAAAACCTCCTCAATATTGATAGCTTAAACTTTCACACTATTTTTTTTCTTAAGGTTTTCAGATACATCCTGTCTTTTTCTGTTGGTGAATTTCTTTAGTATAGTATGCAGTTCTCTTTCTCTAAATCATGTGTTCCTGTTGTGGTTAAAGCAGAACATTCTTTAGTGTACCACGAGAATTATCCATCTATCAACAGATTGATTTCATTACATCTATTCACCCCCAAAATAATTCACTGTTCTAGTGAACTTTAATTTTATACGAATACTTCCTTGATTTTCACAAGAAAACAGTTTCTTAAAACCTCTCATATAGTAGGCAATTACCTCCTCCACCCAAATAAATGTCTTATTGTTTTTATTATATTATTTTCCATATGTAAATATAAAAATAATGCATACAGTAAATATAAAATAATAAATAATAACAAAATAATATAAATCTTATATTTACATATGAGAAAAAAATAGTGATGTGGTAGGTGATGATTAATGATGGTAGATGTAAGTCCCTATGAGAATGCAAGATATATTTCCCTGACTTACTAAGATTTGAGTGAGGTCCTCAATAGTTTTCTCAGGATGTTAAAGAAATTATGTGGCAAACTCAGGCCTGTTTATAATTCTGATTTATATCTCTTCAGATCTTTTAATCCCATTCCCCTCTTGTAGCTGAACCATTTTTAATTTTTACAGCCACCTGAACGTTTGGTTCCATCTTGCTTGTTTCAGTAGAACTGGCTTATCCATAGTATAGCTGCTGAGCTTGTTTCTCTTTTTTCACTTCCTTAATAAACCTCTGTAGTAAAACCTCTGAAAACAGACAGATCATAGTGAACTGGGATATGCTTACAAGGGGAATTAACCTAGAATGGGAAAAACTCCTTAATTGCTCTTCCAAGACTATCTCTCCATATGAAAGATGTTATTTTAGTTTAAATAACTTTGAAATTTTAGTTAAAGTGCATTGTACAGCTTAAATGCAACTTCTTCCAAAGTATAATGACTGAAACATACATAACACACTAGTTATTACTACAGAATAGCTATTTAGTATTGGTATGTCCATATGAAATTATCAAGTATATTTCGTCTACGAAAATGACTCTGAACTTTTATTCTCCATGAATAAACAAAAACTGCTCTAGTCACTTTTTGGAAGAGTGAACAGATAATTTTAGGATACCAGAATTTTGCTATTAACTTGCAAATCATAGCTATACATTTTTTTCCTACATAACTTGTTATAAGTTTGTATTTGATATTGGTATCATAAACATTATATTTGTATTTGCTACTAATGTCTGTTCTTGTAATGAACATCTCATTTTGATGCATGTCCCATCATTCAGCACCTCTTAATACAGGATAACAAGGAAAAAAAATCCGAAAAGTCCAGGTAATTCTGCAAATTTCAGAGGTCAATGAGTAAAAGTAACAATTTAACCAACTGCTCTTTACAGAAATCTCACAGGATGTGAATTTGATATGGTTCATATATAGTTCTCAGTTCTCAGGGGACATAGAAGTAAGTTATTTAAAGATTGTATGTAAACCCAAGCTCTGCTTCAGATTGGGTAGAACCAGTGTGATAAATGCATAGCAAGTCAAAAATAAGAGTTATCATGATTATTTTATACAGGAAGCTTGTTGAAAGTATTCAACAGAAACAGGAAAAGTTTCTATTATAGAAGTAGGATTTCTCTAGAAAAGTCTATGGATTTTATTGAAGGAATGAATGAAGTGTTTCTTCTGTTTCAATTCTCTACTTGTTTGTGCTTTTTGTTACATAATAAAAAAAAAAGAAAAAGAAAACTGATTTCTAAGTGAAGGCAGAATGAACCACCTTTCCCCTTCTCTGCTTTCCCAATCATCTTTAGACATTTGTATTCATTTTTCCTTAGTGCCAGAGAAGGATTAGTATGTAGAATCCACACTACCAGCAGAAGAACATTTTGTAAAAAATAGTCAGACAGCCCGTAATGAGAAAAACTGACAAAGTGGAACTGTGTGGGGAACAGTAGTATATTATTTTTATTTTCACTTTTTTTTTTTTTTAGGAACTGTTCCTTTCATCTTCTGTTTTACTTTTTTTAGAAATGGAAAACAATTGGAACTTCTGGATGTCTGGATGCTATTAGTTTTACAGTAGAAGAATTTTACTAATCCCAATAAATATGAGTTTTTAGGAGATCAAAAATTTACTGATATACTCTGTTATTATCTCTACAAACCATGGGATAGTTTTTCTGCACTTTTTCCTCTATTGGTGAACAGCAAGATTTTTCAGATGGGATGGAGAAAGTCTTTTCCTCCCTTCCTATTTAAGTGCACATATTCCTAAATAATTTGCAGTAAATGTGGGAGGCTGGATTAGATGACCTTCTGCAGTCCCTTCCAATCTGAAATATCCTAAATATTCGAAGACTTCTGTGCACACCCTCATTTCTAGTTCATATTTCAGAATATAAGCTTGCAACCAGTTCTACTACATTTTCTAGTCGTTGTACATTGTACACCGAATAAACAGGCTTTAAAAAATATTTACATGCATACATATGTGCATTTGTTTCTCTTTTCTTTCTCTGTGTTCCTGATCTGGAAACAAGAGTTAAATTATTTCATTTGCGGTGGTTGTCTTGTGTGTTACTTTCCCTGTGTGCTGGAAGATCAAAACAAAAAAACAGTTTTCTTAAAAATCATGTAGCTTTAGATTGTCTGATTCAGAGAAATCTTTCACAGACGGAGATTGTTAGGCCTGAAATTTGATGTGCAGACACAATGTACTGTAAGGCTGTTTGTTCTGTGTGTGATTGTTTACAAACTTCTTATATATCAACAAGATCTCTTTATCAAAATATATTTCTTCTGTTATACATTAGGTTCCTGTCTTTCATTGATGTTCCCAAAGACTCAATTTTAGTGAACACTAGTTTACAAAAGGGCAATATTCATTTTGCAGCATAACATATTCAACTGCACATGCATTGACAGGGAAATATATCACAAGTTGTTAGTCTGTTTCTCGTCATGATAGTTTTGCCACTGATATTTTTCTGTTTTCAAGTGTTATATACTGAAACATCTTTCTTTTCAGGAAAGTTAGAGGATTCTGTAATTTACTATGCCTGAGATGGAGCATAATTCGTAAGAATTTGCAAAATATTACATTATTTTTACTGTTGTTAGTGTTAAAAGGTATTATAGCTAGACATATCTGCAGATGAGCTATTTCCATGAAGTCAGAAGTTACCATTTAGACTTCAACTCTTCACATGCCCTATGGCTTCCCAACAAGCCTCCATAGACTTGCACTGTTAATTGCAATTTGGGTGTACATTGCGTGTCCTCTCACATTGCTGACGTGTCATTGTAATAAGTAGCTTGGCACCTGAATGCACATAATATTCAGCGTCATTCAGTTGGTAGTGTTATTTTACAATTGACTCACCTTATGTAACCCTTTGTTCTGGTTTTGGCTGGTATAGATGTAATTTTTTTCCTAGTGGCTGGTATGGTGCAGTATTTTGGGCTTAGGATGAGAATGCTGGTGGCACACAATGGTTTAGCTGTTGCAGAGCAGTGCTTACAGAGAGCCAAGGACTTTGCAGCCTCTCACCGGTACCGCCCTGCCAGCGGGAAGGCTGGGGGTGCACCAGGAGCTGGGAGGGAACAAAGCCAGTACAGCTGACCTAGACTGGCCGCAGGGATGTCCCATGCCTTACGGTCTTGTGACAAGCAATAAAACTGGGGGAGTTGGCCTGAAAGGGGGCTGCTCAGTCCTTTTGGTGCCCAAAAGGGTTGAGATAACAACAGAACTGATCAGAGCATGTTAAAACAATTTTTTTTTTTTTTTAAGCATGGATTATGTTAGTTTAAGCTGCTGATCACTCAGCAACTGAGTGGCAGTGTATGGGGGATAGTGTGGGCACATGCCTGGAACAGTAGGCACCTCCAGTATCTCAGAACTTCATCCCTGAACAAGTGTAGAATCGTGAAAAACTAGTAAAATGTTTGGAAAAAGTAAAGGACCATTGTGGTTTAAGCCAGCAGGCAGCTAAGCACCACACAGTCATTCACTTACTCCCCCACCCCCAGTAGGATGGGTGAGAGAATTGGGAGAAAAAAAAAAAAAAAAAAAAAAAAAAAAAAAAAAGTAAAACTCATTGTTTGAGATAAAGACAGTTTATACAGCAGAAAAGGGAAGGAAAATGATAATAATAATGATAATGCCCAATGCAGTTGCTCATCACCTAGTCACTCCTCAAGCAGCGGCTGTCCCCCTGGCCAACTCCCCCAGTTTTATTGCTCAGCATGAGGCCGTAAGGTATGGGACATCCCTGTGGCTGATCCCACTCTGAGCCAGCTGTGCTGTCTCTGTCCCCTCCCAGCTCCTGGGGCATCCCCAGCCTCCCCACTGACAGGAATGTCCTTGGCTCTGTGCAAGCAGTGCTCTGCAACACCTAAACCATATCAGCATTATTTTCATCTTAAACCCAAGGCACAGCACCATACCATCTACTAGGAAGAATATTGATGCTATCCCAGCTGAAACAGAACAACATTTCTGTTTATTTCATTGCAGACCAATGTGATAAATATTCTGCAGTCCTGAGTAGCAGTGCAACAAATTCTTGTACTAAGATAGTAGTAACAACAGCCTGTGCATGTTCATTCTTAGAGCTGACTATTGTAAGAACAAACCTTAATTTCTGAGTTCATAAGAAATTGATACAGTTGATAGTTAATTTTGTTTTTTAATACTTTTGCTATTATTTTTGCTGGTTGGCTTTTTATCTTATCTTACAGGAGAATATAGTAATCTGAAAATACATTATTCCGTAGACTGGTAAAGGAATTAATATGTATATGTACTTATTGATTTGCTTCACATTAATAGGTTTCTATATCACTAGCTTCTGATGTGTGTGTCATGGATTAAAATTTTTACACTACGCGAGCAGCAATAGAACATTATTACTTCCATTCTATTTGAATCCTTTATGGTAAAATACGTGCTTTATGCCTCATTTGCTGTAAAATTTATTTTATTGTAGTGTTTAATTAATGAGTGATTCTGCCATTTGTGGCAAATGGCCAAAATATTATCTTCTTTTTTTAGACTGCCACTGTTTAGATGAAGTAGATTAGGCAAAACATATCAATCTAGCATAGACATTAACAGTTTGAGGAAATTGGTGGCGATTTTTCTTTGAATTACTTATCTCTGTTATTTCTTAAAGCTGCTGAGTATTTTGAACAGAGAATAGCTGTGTGGTTGAATTTAAAAGTTAAAAAAGAGGAATAAGTCTCTGCTTTTTAAAGTAGAAGTAAACCTTCACAGTGTTTTAATGAACAATCAGGGAGTAAAATAGGTATTGTCCCTTGAGATGCTCTTAAATCAGTCACACTGCTAAATAACTTTCAAGGGATTCCAACACTAAATCTTATATAGATAGCAGGAAATGTTTACTTGAGGCAGAAAAGCTACGGTAATGCTTCATTTTGGTACCAAAATAAAGAGATTTCTCTTCTTTCTTTCTGTCCCAGGCAGCTTGCCTTTGGTGTACAAGGAAGCTTAGTAGAGATCAACTGTCGCAGGCTTTTCAGAACTTTCTGTTTCCTGTACCAGGGTTCAAGTAGGTAGTACAGTGCTGCACATGACCTAGCAGGTTTTGCTAAAGATACATAAGTATAGAGAAAACACTTTATTGCTAGTTGTTTGTTTTTTACTCCTCTAAATATTGTTAGCATCAGGAGATTTCAAGGCAAAGAGTATGCATTTCTAAAACATCTCTTCTGTATTTATGCTGTGGCTACCACATTTGTATAAACAGAAAATTACTCCATTCATGCTTTATTAGCTCTTCTTTTGTACCACAGCCTTGACCTCAGTCATCATAAATTGAGAAATAGTGGGGAACTAATGGAGACAGATGGGAATATGGCTTGCCATTTACTCAAATTGGTAAAGTAATTAACCTCAAGGTGCTGGTTTGCAAGAAGAATTGTTGGAATATCTCAGGGCGCCGGTAAACAGACTCCTGCTTTAACCACTTCTGACAACTGCATCATAAACTAGACTTATTCTGTTCAATTGACCTGTCAACGTCTTGAGTCCAAATAAAGATTTGTATTACAATGCACTTGCTGAGAAGTGGGAGAACACTACTGCTGTTTCTTTTCAAATGGGCTGCTGTTCTCTCTCTGCTAGATAGGAGCTGGAATGTCATATATTCATTCTTCAGCCATTATATTACTTAGAAATCTTCCATTACTGATTGTGTGACAGCTTTGTGACAGCAGATGGTAGTCATTTGGCTTGAGAAAATGAAATGAAAAAACATGGGCCAGACTGACTGGGCTCATTTAGAACAGCAGTGGACAGAGGCCAGATCGAGTTTTTATTTATCGAGGGACATCATGTAATGAAGCCAGTTTCTTTTATTTTTTCCCCTTTCTCTTTTTTTCCCCCTGCAGATTGGGTGAATGAGGTAGATTTTCAACATACTATTACATAAATCAAAGATGATCTTGCAAAAGAGTATTTTATCAAAAAACCCTCTTCCAAGTTATTGCTTTCAAATTCTTCTAAGGTCTTTCCTCATGCAGTTTTTTATTCCCCCCTCTCAATTTTAGTGGAAACATCTTTTAGATTTATTTTGTACACATTATCAGCTGGAATATTATTTTTTCTAAAGAGCAAGTTAAATCTTCAAGGGATATTTAGTAAGTTGGCTTACATGGATTCAGTTCAGTAACTGGAAGAGTTTTGGTCATTCAAGCTCATGCAGTTCTTTATTTCATATGTTTCTATTTGCAATTGAAGCAGCTATGATTAAAAAAAAAAAAAAAAAGACTTTTTTGATATTGTCATAAAATGTATTTGAAAGGCTTATGTCAAGGGAAAATGCAAAATAATATTCATCTAGAGTAAATACAGCCATTCAAGACACATGAAAACTGGAAACATAATATGGTGTCTCAAATTGATGAAAATTCAGTTGGTTCAGAAGCATTCAAGGAGCACTCATTCGTAACCTGCTCCCCTAGTTTATCCACAGACACCTACAGTGGCATCAAATAATGCCTTGCTGCATAATGCTGATTCAGTGTTATTACGACCACAGTAGTTTAAACAGTTTCCTTACATATTTGTTTTTATGGATTTCAGGGTTTTAGGAAACAAATATAGTTCAAGGTGAGTGGAGTAATAGATTAGAACATGCATTTATTGTTCTCAAATATAATTTTATCAGTAAATAATCATTTTTGTAATGATGCTACCTAAAATTAAGTCTCTCAGTAGCCATTGTGATTTTATAGGTCATGCATTTTATATTCAAGGTAGTCTTCTTTGAAATGTGTTATGAGTTCGGAGACTGTGCCAAGGATAATTTGTCAGTGTCACCTGCACTGGTGCGTTTCCATCATTGGATTAAAGATTTGTTAATGTGTAATTGATAAAGAAAACACCAAGCAGCATTTTGCAATGATGGGTAGTGGTTTAAAATAGCATTTCATATTTTCCTCCTGACAGACATAACACTTTATGGGTTTTTTAAACCAATGTGCTCATACAAACAGAAATCTCATTGAGTTCTTTGATCAGTCTTTTCAGTAACTGTGTAGGTGAGTTCTCAGCAGAGTCAGTGATTTTTAAACCTATGCTCAAATTATATTCTATTTCACAACTTCTCAGAAAGGACACAACAACCTATGGAAAAGGGGGTAAGCCAATAGCACTTCTAATTGAGGGGTTACAGTTTGGTAAATTTTGTAATCCTGAGAAGATATGCAGGTTAAACATATTTGTTACCTGTGTTGTTTTCTTCTGTTTTCAAACATTTTAATTTATAATCAGACAAGAAGAACAGATGTAAGAGTTGTAATTTAATCATTTTATTGCTATCTTTGTATATTTTGAAGAATTAGGTATTGTACTCTTGGGAAGCCATATTTTATGCCTAGTTGGAAAAATGAATAATGTAATAATATGCAAAATGTGAAGTTTTAGAACTTCGCTACTGAGTAAGGCATATAAACTAATGATCTAGTTAAAGTCCCTTGTGCACCATAATAAATATGGACTAAATTTGTCATTATAGCTTTAGACAGAGGTTTCAGGCTACAGATTTAATTATATCCTTTTTTAATATTCATACTTCTAAACTACATAATTCCTTTCTACTGTTAAACTGAGTGCTATATTAAAACAAACAAAAATGGCAGACTACTAAATGGATATTAACGTGGAGTCAATATGCATTTAATTTCTGAAGAGAACACTGCAAAAAAGGAAGAGCATAAGCTTTGTGTTGCTCAGGAGATCTTTTCTTAGATGCTCATCATTTGTACAGACAGACTGCCTCCTGTTTTAATGCTGACTTTTGTTACAGAGGTTAATTAGTTATTTATGGAACTCATAAAGGACACGGGCAATACAGGAATACCTTTTGTTAGCCATTAAGAAACAGTTATTATTGAAAAGCCTAATTTAGTCTCCATATGAAACAAGTTAGCTGAGACTTACTCATCTCACATTCAGTCAACACTGCTTAATGGTGTCCAAATATTGATGACAATTAATAATGGCTGAATAAAATGCCATCACATTGGAATATTTATTCCATTCTTCCTATCTCTGTAATAAATGCTCTATTGACTTGAATTTAAAGACTTTGGTTCCTTTACAGTATACGGTTGACCAGGTTTTCAGGTTACATCAATTAAAGCTCAACTTAAAACAAACAAACAAATAATAATAATAATAATAAAATAAAAATAAAAATAAAAACTTGTCTATCTCCTTTCATGTTCCTAGTAGGCACATATTAAGTAAGTGAAGAGGGAAAAGAAGTATATCTAAATAAACAAGTTTTGTCCTAACCTTTCTCTTGGGAAGGCCCTTAAATGCAACTGTAACAAGGAAGAAGTACAAAGGTAACAACAACAGATGTGAAGCAGGTAAAAAGAGGAAGAACAGTAACATACGTTTCAATGAGCAAAGAAGAAATAATATTTTATGGGGAACTGGGAGGAAAATTCAAGCCAAACAATAAATTAGTCAGTATAGTTCCTAATAATTTACAGTCTGGGTTGGCTCAGCTGGGAAGGATGTGTTCCAAAGAGACTAAGGAAGATCCCTTTACCCTTCTGGGTAAAGTCATTGTGGATAAGTCGGTGCCTTGTATACCGGATAAAGCGTTCCAGCTGCCTGGTAGGTTTGAGCCAGTCAGATCCAAGGCTGAAAAATAAGTGTTTTATCTACTAGACAGAGCTTGTATTGGGTGTGGAAAAAAAAGTGTTTATGACTCAAATCAACAATGAAGGGCTTTGATTTCTCACTGCCTGCTTAAATGATCCTGTTTCTTGATTTTCCTTTGTTTGCAAATATGCTAGGTATGAGAAACATTAATAGTTTCTCGGTAATAAAATTGCTTTAAAAGAAATGAAAAATTCTGTGGTAGATTTCAGCATATTTTTCAAGTGGTTTTCAGATTTGGGCAGTGAGTGATCTTGGGTTAGTTTTGCATTATTTTTTTTTTCTATTTTCTAGTATTGTAATTATTATTTCTTGTCTTCCTTATCCATACCAAAATGCTTTTATTTTAACAGAGGGCATATTATAAACATTTTTACATATTTATACTTTTTCTTATTATGCAAATTGCCAAGTGCTATCACAAAGGTGAAGGGGAGTTAAGAATAAAGGTAAGAGGACTTTTCCAGCAGACAGTTATTTGGTAGATGTACAAAGGACATATTTCTTCAGTCTCAGAACTAAAATTGTTAAAGTCATCAGAGCAATTCTTCTGGGATGTTGCTAGCTGCTCCTGGAATAGGCAGAAGAAGGGAGTAAAAAAGCTGTTTTCGAGATAGTTGTTTGATTTTATTTATCTGCCAAAGATGGCTAAAAGAGAAACGTTTTCAGTGTTATTTTAGAAATGTAGTTTTTCCTTACTACTGAATTATCAGTATTTGTAATCCTGAGCATATTCTGTTGATTTGGAGGGGGGGGCGGGGGAGGGGGGGGGGGGAAGAGGCATTTTTCCATTACGGGGATGAATATTACAGTAATTCAGCCACATAAAAATGCACTAGAAAGTTCAGAAATCATTTTGGAGTGCCTACAAAATATTTCATAATACTAGTGTTACAGAAATGTGCAAGTTTATATTCAGTCAAAACCAAGATAACTATTATAATTATGTTTACTGTTTCATTGGCTAATTATTAACCAAGAAGGATATCAATTATGCCATAAACTGGGTATTAATTGGATATCAATTACACCAGAGCAATACAAAGGCATTTTCCTGAGAGTTTGCTGCTTAAGTTACAGGAGATGAAAAATTAGAAAATGTTGGTTGGGGGTGGGGGAGTATCGAACTTAGATGTGAAGGTTCCCTCCCAAGAGAAGATGAGAATTGAAAAAAAAATCTAACAGGATCTGAATTCAGGGATGCAGAGTAGCATTTTCCAGTTTTGGACAGCAGATGACTAGACAGTCAAAAGACAGATGAACTTAAAACATTTTAGAGATATGAACAAGCTTTTTTGACAAAGCATCATAGTGCTTCAACTTTGGTGGTAATGCTTAATGTACAAAAGTTTCAATATACATCATTTTGGCCATATCCAGAGTTTGTAGAATTTTGGCAAAGGAAGTGAATTAAATAAAATTCATTATAAAGGTGGGCTTTAGAATGACACTACCATCTGCACATAACAGAACTGTCCCATTTACAAACTATGCAGATACGGTTTTAGGAAGGACCATGGAGCCAGTATCCCATACAGTAAGACAATGTCATATCATTAGCTGAAAATTGAATTTAAAAAAGCTATTTATTGCTCAGAGATTATACTTAGGCATTAGAAAAGTTAATTGTATTTATTATGTTTGGAGTCTTTTCCAGCTCTCTCCTATATTGTAACATATTCATCCCATAGGATACCTATCAACTTTGAGGAGTTTCAAGATATTTTAGTTGTTGTATGATCATGGAAACACATCAAAATTTCACATAATTGTCTTTCTTTTTTTCTATTTGTTCTTATATCCTCTAGGGTCTATCAAATTTTTGTTTCATTTCCTGTTTTTATTTGTTTTCTTAAATTGTTATTCTTTTTTTTAGTTATATTTAGTTTAGTGATTATGTGAGAATATACAGGTACAGGATACAGAAAAAAAATCCAATTATCATGCCTATTTCTATTTCAATAGGAAAATCTGACATCTGGCATACTTCAAAAGTCAGAAGAAAATGTTTAAGTGCATTTCTGCTCTGTGAAGAAATTAAGGAGTCATGTGTTCAGGCAATGCTAGCACTAGTTCTGATCTGAAACCAGCATGACATTTACCCTGATATTTTGTCTGGCTTGTTCTATTGGTTGATACTTATGACTTTCAAACAAAAAATAGATGTCCAACTTTTTTTTTTTTTTTTTTTTTTTTTTTTTTTTTAAGAAAGTGACTTGGAAGCCCTGCTGAACACACATAGATTGGTGATTGTTTTCCTTACCAAGTCAAATGTCTATCAACCATGAATTAACTTTAAATGGGCTGAATGGGGTTAAACAGTACACCAATGTTCCTCTCTGAGTGTCAGGTCTTTTCCAAGTTCACCTAATTAGGGTTGTTTATGACAGCCATTTGCCTCCACCTGTCCCGTTATTGATAAGCTCTTCCTCTCATAGAAAAATGTGACAGCCAGACAGCCACAGAAAAAGAGCTGAGCAAAGGGGGAGTGTGTCCAGTGACAATAAACACCATGTTCTAGAGACAAGGTGATTTTCTGGTAACTTCTGTAACTGCTTTTGGGGATGGGACATGGCAGGACGGGATGGGAGGGAACAAAGTCTCACCAAGGAGGTCAAAAATGCCTTGACATTTCCTTAATAATTATATTTGTGATCTCCTGTTGTCAAGGTGTAACATCCCCAGTCTATAGCATTTCTTCTTGGGCATCCAGGGACATTCAGAGAAACTGTTAACTAATAACATGGGTGGATATTCTTGTAAATTCTTTCTTAGCGTTAGTTTTTTTGTTTTTTTTTTTTTTTTTTTGTTTTGTTTTGTTTTGTTGTTGTTGTTGTTTTTTAATTTCAGCATGTATCTTCAGGTCTATGATGTCGGATTGTGTAATGATCCCACTATAGTTAAGAAGAGAGGAAAGTACATTACAGGATTAAGACCAGAAGCCTGTCTTGTGGGCTCTGCATCTTTCTTCTAGGTCTGCTGATAGAGCCTAGGGAGCTGAGATGTGTAACTTCAGTTCTTAAAATTAGTCATTATAGATGCCACTCTGTAGGTGTCCTTAGGGACTTGTTGCAAAATAGCTAGTGCACTGAGAATTCACACTTGTCCTCACTATATACAAACCTTTCTATATGCACAAGTACTAGTACAGTAAAAATTGTCTGCTAGTGCCCCATCCCTCAGGTGACAATGACAAACTTGAGGGTTTCTGCTGACATACGAGGACATGGAGAATGTTAAATGGAAGCTATAGTCACTCATAGGCCTTGTTTCTGATTCATCTTTTTCTGATGGAAGCCACAGGTGTTAGCAATGTGGGTAGTGCCTACTTTCAACTTAGCATCATCCTACACTTCCTTTCAGCAGAAAGAGTTTCTCTCTCAACTAATAACAACATTTGTGGCTCGAATCAAGTGCATGTCTTTCATCTTGCCATTTCATCATTTAGGCACATCCATCCTGTTTCCTAGGGTAACAGTAAGTGTGGCACAACTAAACGAATAAAATGGCAGTTCTCTGTCAAAAAATAAAAAATGTAACAAGATATCAGTTTGAGTAGTGCTTTTCTTAAAAGGGGGAAAGGATGCACGAGAGACTAGTTTAAATAGGGAGAAGTGTTCCTGTCTCAGCCACTATAAGCTGTCAGCTGCTGAATCTGTGTTATTTTCAATTAGGCTCATCTGATGCCTATGTCTACAGGAAACATATGTCACTTTATAAGAGACACAGTGAGCTGCCTAGGTTAACAAAGCCTCCAGTGTCATTGAGTTAAGAAGTAGTTAAATAGCTCAGCATTAGTAAGCTTCTCATTTTAAACATGTTTTTAGTCCTTGCTTTTAAAACAACATTCATGTTAACAAATGAGCAACTGAGATGGAGTTTTGCTATTAATATGCATACATGTAATAATATCTTCATATAAGAAAATGTCCTGCAAACAATTATGCGACTAAATTTGCTAGTTCTAACAAACTGAAGGGTTTGATCAGCTGAACTCTGAAACAGTCAACCCTAAAAATATTTCCCTTTTAAAGTGAAAATATGCTTAAAAGAGTATACTTAGTATACTTTACTTAGTATATTTTACTTGATAAAATAATGACCACCTTAAAAAAGCCTTTAAATAGATCATATTAATTGAAAATACATGACATTTTGACTTATAAAAAGTGATTTTGAGTCATTAAGTGCATATAAATTAATTGATATATTTGAGCAGGGCTCATTCTTTTTTTTTATTCTCTGTGATGTTCATTGTATGGTGCTACACAAGTCCTTCTATGCAGGATGTGTCATTTGGCTAAATACTAGCTGCTTGATTTTTGGTGCACAGAAACAGCTCTCTGCAGGGCTTGTAAAGCTTATTTGAATCATCCAAGTCAGTGTTTCTGGATCTTGATGAATTTCTCAAGATATAGAGAATGAAATGGCTAGTGGTTCATCTGCACAAGAGTCAGATGTCACCTGCTACAGATGAAAACAAGATTTTTTTGTGTGTCTGAGGAGTAGAATTGGCCTCCTGCTTCATTGGGCTGAACTTTATGTTCACATTTTAATGTGACTCAAGACATGGAGTCTGGCAGCTTTTTTATCATTTACCCACATTTTGCCTTTTCTCCATTCCCAAAACTGTCTCCTTTCTTCTCTACACTAGAACAGACGTTGTTTTCACCTTTCTAGTTTGATCAGCTTGCAAGCAGATGTTCTTATGTAATTTTTAATTAATTGATTTCTTCCTTGGAGGGTTTTGGTTCGTCTGTTTTAAAAAGATACCTTAACTTTAAAAAAAGGGGAAAAAACACATTTGCTTGTTGTCTTGTGAACTTCAAAATGAAAATATAGTAAAATATGTCAGTGAGATTAAAGAACTCCTAAATTGATAGAAAATATTTATGCATCTGCCTACAATATCTTAGCTAAAAGTATTCCATTACATATGCCATTTGTATCAATGTCACTGCACCTCAGTGCAAATTGCCTTTGTCCATCCTGAATTTCTGAGTTCCACGGTCCCACTTGCCTGTTCTTTCTACCTCCAAAACAGAGAAGAATGGAGCTTGACAAATAAGACAACGATGTCTGAAGGTAGTACTGCCTATCTTTTTTTTTTCTTTTTCTTTTCAAGGCTTTTCTTATCCTTTTCTTCAGTAAGCATTGAAGGTAACAAGAGGTAACATTAAGACCTTAATACAGCTAGCAGAAAGACAGGAGACGGTTTCTGGTGTCAGATTGTCCCCCAAGATAATGCATTTTCCAAACATGAGAATGCCTTTTTCTGTGAAGCACTCTCCAAGGCACTGTAGTTAGAAAAGTTAATCTCTTGTGGGCTATGATCTTCTGTTGTGTCACTTGTCCTATGGCCATATTTCCTCTTAAGTTTTTTACCTGTGCCAGTTAAATGCCACCCCACCTGACTGCCAGCACCATGCTCCTTTCAGAACTATCTCAACTCAGCCCACCAGCCAAACCACTGATGAACACTCCCAACTGTATTTCATTTAAGAGGACCATGGTTATTAAAGCAGAGGAAGTCACTTTTTTTTTTTTACTTTTTTTTTTTTTTTTTTTTTTTTTTTTCCCCATTACTTCTTTGTTTAACTGAAATGCCTTTTAGGAAAAGTTAATCTGTTTCCTAGCAAAATAGGAGAAGAATAGTTTTTGGATGGAATGGGGCTAGGGAGAGAAATCAGCAGCTAGAAGCTGCAATCTTTCAGTTGGTATAGGTGAGATTTGAAAAAAATAAGTGTTCATCATCTCATACAATGGATTATATGTGATTATACTGCCCTAACTGTACAGAGATCTATAACCAGCATATTTAGTTGTTTCTGAGCCAGAGCTCTGATCAGGGATCTCTGGCATTTTAAATGTGAAAGAATTTCTAAGGAAATAATTTTAC
Source organism: Nettapus auritus (assembly GCA_011076525.1). Classification (NCBI taxonomy): domain Eukaryota; kingdom Metazoa; phylum Chordata; class Aves; order Anseriformes; family Anatidae; genus Nettapus; species Nettapus auritus. The sequence goes on from CM021769.1 coordinate 44,341,496, forward strand.
AACAACAAGCATGACATATGTCTGAAAATCTGTAAATTAGTTTACACAAAAGGCTAATAAGAACCAATAGCAACCAACAGTTTCAAGGAATGGCAAAAAGAGAGGATGCTTCTTTTCCATTGAAGGTTTCCTTCAAGCTAGGTTTTCAGCTAAGATTAGATAAATGATAAGAAGGAGCACCTTTATTCTGGAGCATTTTTATACTCTGCCATAAGTATAATTTGACCTAAAGTATCACAAGAGAAAAGAATTCCATTCTATAAAGAGAACTGAAGTATTTCACAGCACTAAAGCTATGCATTTCTGGACAGAAACAAGGTAACCCTAACTAAAACACACTGAAATTTTATCTTTCTAACTAAAATCCTTTTAGTAATCCCATCAGTACACGTAAAACCTCTAGAATGCATAACCTGACTATATTTTTCTCTCTTGGTGCCTTTAAAATAAATAATCTTTTGTTTTATCTAAACTGTATTGAATCTGCCTGTTGCTGCTGAGGAAATGTATTTATCATCCTTGAAGTGTGTGTTGTGTACCTGCCTTCCATTCCAGAAGGGAGTAATAAATAAAAGATAACTAACTGTTTAGTGGCTGATCTGACAGAGAGGAGATATTGGGTCAGAGAGGACCGGTCCTACATAAATTGCCCTGGCAGAGTGAAGGGTTATAAGCTACGTTTGGTTACTGGACCTTTTGAGGATTGGTAGGAGAGACATGCTGTGTATGTCGTACTTTGACAATAGTGAGATTTGGCAGCTAAGCTCTCCCAAGTAATTGATTTTCACCGTGTGATGTATGTTTATAGACTAGGCAGTAAAGACACCTACGTATGTTAGATGTAGATGAAGAATATAATGAAAAAAGTTATATTGCTAGGATCACAGGGTAATTCAGGTTAGGAAGGACCTCAGTGAGGCCTCCAGTCAAACCAGCTGTTCAAAGCAAGACCAACTATGAGATCACACCAGGTTATTTGAGGTTTTATCCAATCTAGCCTTGAAAACCTCATCCCAGATCTTGAAACACCCACTAGTGCACATAAGTAGCAATAATAATATATATTTTTTTTTCTTTATAAAAACCTACCTTGGGTCACATGACACCCTTCATTCCTCCTCCTGAGACCCGGCATTCTTCCTCAGAGTTTAGATATTTTTTTATTTTTATTTTTTTTAGGTTAATCCTACTATTTCCATGAAAATGTTAAGCAGAATTCATGAGAACTCTGAGAAGGAAATACAGTTTGTAAAATGGCTCATGCTGACAGAGCATGTCTGGGGATAAATAAGATTCTGATTAACTCTGAGCTTCAATGGCAAGGTTCAGATTGTTTCCAAACCTCCCCATGATCTAGGAGGTTTGGGTCCAAAAGCATAGAGTTGGGCCAATCTATAATTCTGATATTGCAAATATGCTTCAGGCTCTGTAGCCCTTAAAGTCTCTTAGATGCTTCTGAATTACTGAGTTTACTATCTAATTGCTCAGAGGGAACTAATTGAAATACAACCCTAAATATGGATTTCATTTCTGCTATAACATTTCTGCAGTAATTTTTTTATTCTCATCAAGCAATTCTGGACAGCTAATGCTGGACAGATTTAAAAATTTGTCCTGTTGTTTTGCATTTGTAATGCTGTTGAATGTATAGTGGCAGGAATTGCTTTGCAGTTTAAGGTACCAATTAATGTTTTAAAAGCAACAGAAAAAAAAAAAAAAAAAAAAAAAAAAAAAAAAAAAGTGGGGCAGGAGGGGAAAGCAACTTGAAAGAAATACTTCAATTTTTTCCAGGTACCAGAATCTGCACTCAAATATTTCCAAGTCCTTCTGGTCCTATTAAATACTAGACAAATGACACAGATACTGCTGGAGCAGCATTCAGTGATTTTGCAGTGCTTTTACTTGGCTGTGTGAAAGTAGACTTTACATTATTCTGTGTTTATTGCTGGAATTCCTCTGTCAGCAGACAGGCTGAGGTTATAACAACTGTTTAAGATTGGAAATATTTTTGTTCAGAAATTTGACATGATTTGCTAGTTGTGACAACTGATTTGACAATGACCAGTGATTTAGGTCTACCTGTAATAAGTGAATTAATCTGAGTTAAAACATAGTGATCTGTCATGTTTAGAGATACCTCAACAGCTGGCTGACTTGTCCTCTGTCAAGCTAGTTTGTCCTGTGCAAATCTTCTGTCAAGTAAGGAAAGGAACTGTTGAGAGAAAATTACATGGCAGTTTTAGAGTTAGTGATGAATTTTTCTCCCAACATACCAGCTGTGCCAGCAACACTATTTTTTTGAGGCATTAATCAAATATCTTGCCTGCAGCACCTTCATTTTCCCAAAGGCTAGAAGATGAATCTGTCAAAAAATTTCACTGGGATTTGCCAAAAGCTTTTTCTAAGATCAGGTGCTACTAGCCCATGTACCTCAGAAGTTTGCATAAGATTTTATGTTGCTCTCAGAATCAAAAGTTCTGAAGTGAAATTTTACCCTATATATGAATTTGAAGCCACCATTACATTGAACATGGTGAAATTAAGGAGCATGTCATAAGGCTAACTACTCAAGATTTATTAATGTACTCCACTTTCTGGCTTATAGCTCTGTGTTTATTTTTAGTTGTAATTCTGCAATTAGCAAAGTACAAGAACAATTGAAGGCCACAGAGTGATCCAGCCACTTTTCTGCAGATGGAGGAAATAGATAAAAGTTTAGGTTGGTAAACACAAATATATATTCTATTCTTATATCAATATATTGCATATTTTTATTAAAAGTATAAACTGTAGAAAGTTCCAGACTATAGTTTCACAAAAATAAAACTACTTTATTTTAATCAAGTTTTAATAGAAATGTATTTCCATCTTTCCTCATTTTTTAATTACAGAAAATTTATTTAAAAATATTAGGCTATTTCTTTTATGAGCACAGGAACCCAAACACAGCAACTAAGAGAAACAATAGGTTCCTACTCAAATGAGAGAATAAACAATCTTTTACCTTTTATTCATGTGCATGTGTACCATCACATATGCTTAGTTTCACGAATGTGTGCTAGAAGCTTTCTCAGCTTACAGGCTCCTTGATTATTTCAGAGGTCTCTGGTAAGTATAATAGTCAAAGCATGATGCTGGACTTTGGTACATGGGCCTTGTGAGGGAGGCCATCCATCAGCAAGTCAACATTATTTCTTTTTCATGCTAAGGTCTGAAATGAGTTTTGAAAGGACCTACACTGTGCTGTTGTCTCTATGTGATTATCACTCCATTGGACAGGGAGTTTGAAGAGGGATTGGCTTTGGCTAACAAGACTTTCCAAACTGTTTTCTCTGCTCCTAATTCTCTTAGTCCCTGGTAGAGCCCCTGGAAGTGTTCCTCAGACTGGTTTTCTTTCATGACACATCGAAAATCACAAAACCCCACAGATACTGTACCTTACTGATATTATAGTTTCAACAAAGTTGAAACTCTTTAAAGAGAATTTGATTCTTCTTTCAGTGAGGAAGATTTTTATTAAATAATCAAATTTAATTCAGAATTTGGACTTGTAAACTTTCTTCTGCAAAAAGTAATTTTAGAGGTTCACAGAAATAATGTCTAAAAGATAATAATTAAAAAACATGGGCTCTATATGCACTTGTATTTTCAAATTCTCTGTTTCTTCATGTTCTATTAGTAAATATTTTGGACATTCCCCACCCTGAAAATATAGTTGTCATTAAGTTTTGTTCCTGGAATATGTCTGTGCTCTGGATGTTTTTTTGAGATGCATTCAAGTGTTGGTCTCTTTTCTCAGGTGGCAAATGATAGGACATGGGGAAATGGTTTCAAGGTGTGTGAGGGGAGGTTTAGATTGGGTTTTAGAAATAATTTCTTCACAGAGAGTGTGGTCGAGCATTGGAACAGGCTGTCCAGAGAGATCTTGAAATCTCCATCCCTGGAGTTATTTAAGAGACATGTGGATGTGTCACTAAGGGACATAGTTTAGTGATGGAATTGGTAGTGTAGGTTGATGGTTGAGCTTGATGATCTTGAAGGTCTTTTCCAAACTAAAAGATTATATGATTCTGTGAGGTGGGTTCAAGTGTGACAGTGATTATAGTCTTCTTACATATTGAGGAAAGCTAAGTCAGGGTTTTAAAAGCTGGAAACAGAAACTATATACAAAATATAAAAAATCACACTCCAAGGAACTACTTATGTTTCTTTCTTTTTTTCTGTACCGAGTCCTAAGAAATTGTGAAATGGTCTTATAGAGGTTTCTGTGACCGTAACCACTTATAATTAATACCATTCATTTGATATATAGATAGATTAGAATCAGGTACAAATTGTTATCGTCACTGATAATAGAGTTCTTGTTAGCAACATGAATAGGTGCACAATTCCATATGCAACATCAAGTCTATTTTTGTTTCTGATATCTGAATATTTCTCAGTTTGCTTAAACCTCACTAGCAGTGGCATTTGCATGAGCCTAATTAATATTTTAAAAATGCATAGGTATTACTTCATTGTTCTGAATGTGTTCATAATCTAGGTGAAAAAGAACAACCCCAGTAGAGATCAGAAATCTCAAGAATCCTGTGATTATTTTACAATAATTAAAATATTTTTATAACAGGTTAAAAAAATGATTTAATCATTTTAGATAGGCTGTACTATACTAAAATTATTGTGCTAGGTAATATTTGATATGTTTGTCTGCCAGCTTTCCTGTCTGTCTACCTGTCTGTCTTCTCTCAAGTGTTCCTGCCTGTAGAAGTACTTTTAAATTTGCAATAAAGAAAGAGCGTGAGGTTTCTGAAATCATGGTATTGTATATCCAAAAAGGTATATTATTTTGGATGTGGTGTATTTTACAATTTGACAAGTTGGAACTTTGTAAACTGACAATTGAGCACAGACGAAGGTATCCATTTATCTCATATATGTCTTGTTGAGGCAAAGCTGTCAGAAGAAATCTTATCACATGGTGCCCCATTTGTTTTCTCTAGTGATTTATGATGGTTTTGAAAAGGTCTTGTGATCCCATAGGCTGCCACGATTCTCTGACTCTTCTCTGTCAATGGATCAGATTTTTGACATTTTCTGAGAGCATTCAGAAAAGATTTGATAAATCAGCTTGTGGTGTTTATTTTAATTGATCTGAAGCCCATTCCTTCAAGAATTCATCAAACATCGTGACAGGGTCTGGGTATGCTGCAATGAAATGAAAGAACTGGGTTGGCCATGCTTCTGTGATGTTGATATAGATATTTTGTTGAAAGTTTATGCTCACAGACGAGAAGATGTCATAACTAATTTAGAATGTTGTAAATCTTTTGATGCAGATTCTAATTCATAAATCTCATCCATCACATGTGATTCATGAAACGATAGACAACCTTTGATGAGAAGGTACTTTGTGTGTGCTCCAAGTTCTTTGCATTTTTTTTCTTCTTCAGAAATAAATCACTCCAGAACAACAGAATTCTGTTATCAAAGTGCTGCTGTAAAGGTCTCTCATTCTTTTGCATCTGTTCTTCTTCTCATAAGGGGTAAAATTCCTTCTTTTTAAGATGCAAATTATTAGAACTCTGTGTGTGCATGTGCTTCAGTTTACAACAGAGAGAAAAATGTAACTGATTGCAGTGGTTCTGGTTGAGGAGTCATCGCATTTGGCTGGTATAACCTGGGTCTCTTTTCTTCTCTCACAGGAACCTCCATCTGTTGAAAACATCACCACAAACACCTGTCCTGATCAACCACAGTCAGTGTCTTTGATCTCTTCACTCATTCCTGTTGTGCTTGGTTGGTAAACCAGTAAGGAGACCATTGCAGGATCTGAGCCTCTCTCTTATCAGCCAGTCCACTCTTTTTCATGCTAAGCTGAGACATTGCTGCTGAGTGGTGGCTGTGGATGGTCAAGGAGGGAATTTGTGGTGGTGTATTTGATCTCTGTAATTAAGAGAAATAAGCATGGGATGACTGATAAGCAGGCTGGCCTATCAGGCAATGAATGATAATAAATAAACATCACTCAACAGTGTTGCCAAGAAAACTGCTGAGGACTGGAATCAATCAATGTCTGTTTATCTGTCTAGGACTCTAGCTTCAGATATAAAGTTTAGGTAACTCCATATGTTATTAGAATAATAAAGTAACAAAACCAAGCATTCAAAAGTTAGGTAATATCAGAATTAAATTTTCCAGTGCAATATTCATTTGCCATCTATTCTCAGTACACATTTTTATATTCTTTATTCTCCATCATGCCTGTGGTAGTACCAAATAGAGAAGTCGGTGGATGTTTATTCATCATTCTTAGTTCATGCATGGAACCTAGGGGACCATATATTCTTTTCTTGCAATAGTCTCTTCTATTTGCATTTTACCTTCAGCTTGGAGTCAGACCTGTTTTTAAAAGGTGAAATTGCTACTTTTCTGCATTGCCTGTCTTCCAAAACGTGCTAATTATGTGGTCTGTGGAAGAGAAGCATGATCAAGTTTTTGCTCAACACTTCTGGCATATCAGAAGATACAAGAGAATATTTAATACACATTTTAGTGCTAAGCTTTTAGTGAGGCCTTGAGAGTACATGCAAATGGCAGTTTCCAAAATCTTACAACTTTGTCCCATATTCATTTGAAGAGTGCTTTTATGAAACTGAGTCATACTCCTCTTTCAAAATCTTGCTCAGGAGGAATAAACTTGTACCTCTTCAGTGAAACGATTCTAATTTTATATAAATAATATGCTTGTATCAATAAGTCTATTTCACCTTTGTATATGTCTTGAAAAAAAAAAAAAATACAGCTGAAGGAAAGAAAAACAAAGAAAATGCAGCTTCAAAAACTGGCTTAGTGTTTTTTTGTGGGATACTTGAAAATATGTGGAATAGCAGCATGTAACCATAACAGCCAGATGCATGGGTCAAGGCTTCCAAACTTACCTTTCTCACCTGGCATATTTCTGGACTTATTTCCGTTACCTATGGTTTCTTGTGCATGTGTTTATGCAGAGGTTTGTCTACTCACTCGATTGTGGGTAGACCTGCAAAGCTATATCAAAAGCTCTTGCTTTAAGCTGAGAGAGAAGCTACCAGCATGGAATGCTTTTCAATGCAGTGTTCTGCTCCTCCACACAAAGAAAAACTTAAATTTTCTGCAGCACTGCAGTATTCCAGATATCATCAGACAGGGAAGATAGCAGGCCAAGTAGGCATAATTCAAGGTGAGGGGTTGAACATTTGAACTCTGATTTTTCCTCTTTCTTTCATCCTATCCATCTTTGCCGCTCAATATTGTTTTACTTTTTTTTTCCTTCCTCTCTAGCATAACAGTAGCATGAAAACAGTTATCTGTGTGCCTGACTCTCAGCCCTGCCATTTCATAAGCATCTTTCTTTAAAGGCATTGAGATCCTAACTTAATCTGGTATTGGCAGTAGGCCAAGGCTCAACAGATTCAACTGCATTTGACCTTCCAGTCATTTTGGTCCAGTCTACTTGTGTTCAGTCTTGATGTATAACACCCTTGCTACTCCAGGGTGGTCTGTCTCCTTAATAGAAGCAATTGGCATTGCCAAAGTATGCATAACAATTGGTCATTTTTCTTAAAAGAATAAATATACATCAGATTTTCAAATGGACATTTCAAAGGGGCAGGACCACTGTGTAGAAAGACTCATAGAAAACTGCTTAAAAAGATACCCTGAACTATCTAAGAGGGCAAATTTTAAAAGTGCTGGCAGAAATCAGCACAGAATTTAAAAGCCCAGTACATTGCCGACAGGAAAGTTTTCCAGTATGTCTGTAATTCAAGGGTTTTTTAAATTGTTTTTTATTTGACCAACTGCCAATTTAATCAGTTGGTAATGAACTTGATGTTTTAGCTGTGAGCTAAAGTAAGAAAGCAAGAGAGCACTCAAAGTCTGCAACAGCAGGATCAACAGATTTTTCAGTGTTACTTCTCCATCAAAGAAGCAAATAATTTGGAATTTAAATCAACAGTAAAATTAACCAGTTTTTCAAATTCTTCCAAGGGTTCTCAAGCTTCTGTCTCAGGTTTTTCATTCAAGATAGCTGAAAAAAAAATTTTCTTTGAGCACTGTTATTTTTAATCTCCACCAATGTTTTCTGTTTAGCATCATCAAAATATAGAGAGGCTTACACTTTTCCCAAAGTGTATTCTTCATTGTGTGATCATTATAAATAAGTAACATTTAATAATAAACATTCTGGAAGAAACAGGTCTGCCAATCATAAAGAAAAATAAATAAACAAAAGAGTTAATGTTGGCATTCACAATTAGGATTGTGCCAACCCCACTTAATTTGTGGGTTTAGATCTTGTTTCGGAGGGAAGGAAGGTGATTTTAAGAATTACTTGCAAAAGGTTAATTTAAAAAATATTGTAGTCAATCCTCATTTTCTTCTGCTATTATGTACCATGTTATTCATGAGAACATAGAACTTGATGCTTAACTAGTATGAATGGTCATGGCTGTGTTAAAAGCAAGAGAGGTAGACTAACTTACTCCAGCTAAGGTCTGCTATTTATTTAAATATATATATATATATATCTTGAGTACATATTATTAGAATCGTGATTTTGTAGACATTATACTAAAATGGGGAGTACTCAGTTACTTCTCTTTTGCTCTACAGAAGCAGCCACTGATAAGTCTCATCAAGTGATGCTTCTTGATACAGCAGGATTTGGTATTAGAGGAAGAAATCAAGTTAGGTGTTGAGTGTGTTAAGGAAGCATATTCTTGCTAATTAATTTATTTTTCATATTAGCCTTCTCTGGGTACAGATGCTTGCATCCAACCTGAAAGTACCATGGCAAGCAGGTGTTACGACAATCTTAGCCCAGAGGTATTCAAGTCTTTTTACCTGGCAGAATTCCAGCTACAGACTGGAACTAGCTTTTGGAGAAGTTGTCAGTGAGATTGATTTCATGAGCCATTTTGGAATTTCCATTGATTAATTATGTCTCCAATTCTTCACCATAGGCAACACCCTGAGTTTTCAGAGTATGTATTAAAACTTAATTTGCTTGTGTTTATCAGTTCGAGAAATTGTGGGATTTTGATAGGTCATATCTTAAAGGAAGGAAGCAGAGGTAGTTAGATGTAGCTGTGCTGCTAACACTTCACTAACCAGCCAACCAACCAACCAACCAGCCAACCAAAAAAAAAAAAAAACAACCATAAATAATAATAATAATAATAATAATAATAATAATAATAATAATAAAAGAAAACAATCTCAATGGGATTTTCTCTTCTTAGCCTTCAAAATTGCTGGTAGTTGTTCAATAGCAATGACCATTCAGAGTAGTGGCTAATTGTTCTGCTAGGAACCAGTCTGTGAAGGGATAAAGGATTCTTTTTTTTTCTTTTTTTTTTTTCTTTTTTTCCTGTATATAAGGCACGGCTTGAACACAGCTCAGTGTATAGGAATACTTCAGTACTTCTTATTAAAATTAGGCTATTTCTTACAAACGTATATGTGGAAAGATCCAGGTGGAAAAGTCACTCATGTTATTCATTTACCATTCTAACCCAACTAAGAGATATATTTCAGCAGCCACATGTAAAAACCTCTTTATAACATAAATCTTTGGACTTAGGTGGAGCAGTAGACTAGCTTAATAAAAAGGGAGATGATAAACAACTAATGGATAGGGCATTGAAACTAGGTGTTATCAAATCATTCATTGCACTAAGTGCTCTCTCAAATTCTGTTGTAAAAACAATTAAAGAACTGATGGCAGGCTTAAGTTACTTCAAATCATCTGGCAGAATTGATCCACAATTATCTTTGTAATCCCCGAAGCCCTGATCACTAAGTCTTTCTTCCACTTTATATTTCCTACACAGTTCTCATACCTGTCAGCTGCCATGATCAAAATCCACTGAAACAGCAACTGGAGCCAAGAATTCCAAACTGTGAATCTGCTTGTGCTCTGAATACTGTAGTTCATAGTATACTAAACAACTGTACAACAGTATATGCATTAGCTTTCCAAGAACAGATAGTTTGTAGTCATGTGTGCTGTGTCTATGAATATGTGCAATTATGGAGTGAAACATTGAGTTAGATCATCTCTGTGGACACTTAATTAGTATTTGAAAGGGTCTGGTCTTCTATTTAGTGTCACAGGGCTGGTAGTTATTATGCTTCTTAAGAAATATGCTTATCTCAATATGGATCTCAAAAATGCCTTTACCAGAGTTTGGTATGAGTGCCCCAAAAGGTAGTACAGACAATATCATATCAGATGAGTAATTCATATGGCATGCTGCCTTCCTCTGGCAGTTTAGAAACACAACTCCCCTTAGCAGGGAAAAAGTCAGTCCAAATGATTAAAGTTTAGCAAAGTTACATGTACCAGAGCACAAAACTGGACAATGGCAACTGTTAGCCTGAATTATAGACAATGATTTTTGTGACACCCATAATGATTTGGAGAATTGTTCTTCTCACATCATCATTGTAAAATCTAGAAGCCAGACATCCTTCTCTAGTTAATGAGATGAGGGCAGAGTCATGAGATCCAGGAGAGGATGTTTTGCCTGACTTTTTACCTGGAGGATGTTAGAGCTATTAGAATGTGCCCACAGTAGTTAATAATGTAAGAGGTGCCAGATGACTTGGTCATGGGGGGATGAGTTAGCTGTGCCAGTTTTGAAATATGGAGTCAGTGAAGTTTTCAGTGGGACTATTTTGAGGAGGGAATCTCTGGCTGAGATTTCCTCTTCTGCAGCCTCTGTGTAGTTAAAGAGAACAAAGCAAAGCCAAGAATGCACCCCTACTTTCTGCAGTTTGTGAAGGCATCAATTTCAATGTCACTAACCCTAGCCCTCAGACAGAAAAGTTTTTAAATTGCCTTTCTACTGTTAAAGTCTTTCCCCACTCATGTAGTCTCCCCAGTTCAGGCATCGGGTGTCAATGCATTTTGTTTGTTTTATTGCCAACATATTGAACCATGAGAACAGAAGGTACCACTTAGTCCATTACCCAGTCAATTTTCAGTTTAAATACCATTCTTGTAGGCTCGTAAGGGATTAGAATTGGTTTGAGTAGTACAGTGAGTTTTTTTGTCTCTATTGCACAAAACAGGGAGTTATTCTGTTTCCTTGATGATAAGTTGCTCATAGGGAAGAAAACGGAATTTCAGTTATTGAATATTTAATTCTGGACAGCAGTTTAATCAGAAGTGGGATTTGGGCAATTGCTCTAGCCCCCACCTAACATACTACAGTTTCAGTTCTTAGTATTCCTTAATTATTCCACTGAGATGTTTGAGGAGCTACTAGTAGTAAATGAACTTGGCAAATCAGCTATTACCCAAGTAATGAAATACAAATACATATGTTTGACAATTCTGCAGGGAAATTGTCGAAGCTAGGATTCTCAATGGATTGTATTGGCCAAGAGAGAAAAAACAGGTGTTGTTATCAAAATTTGTCTACAAACGATTTGACTAGAGTTTTAAAATAATGTGAAGCATTTTTTATTCCCCTTTCAACTAATTCCAAGTATGTCAGTAAATATATGGAGAGCAGTGATTGTCAAATAATGAATCTGTAACAGCTGTGGATTCACACAGTGACGTAGTTCTAAATATTCAAGGATTGTACATTAGCATTATATCTAAGAATGCATATCAACTTTGCATCTAACCTTAAACAAAGAAGAGTTCAGCTCTACTGAGAAAATTGATTTTATTCAACAGTAAGGCAAGGGAAATTAGTACATTCAATATTTGTAGAAAGAAAATAAGCAAAGCCCACAAGTCTGGGTGGTTTGAGATTGTTCTTTGTTTTAGTAATTATACCTTTATATGTTAGATCTCATATTTGCACTTTCAGAAGTATTCTGAATAGTTTATGCATCAATCATGTATTAGACCCGCTGGATTTCTACACAATTTTACAGTGAACTCACAGCTAAAGTAATTCAAAGTGAAACTGAGTTTTAACTTTACAGCTGTAGCTAGCTTATTCTGTCTGTCTGGGACATTAGAACAATTTAATTAGTAACCAAATGTCAGTTGCCTCTAGTTCATTTGCATGATATCTCAATGTGCTAATTTCTCAAATTACCATAATTTATTATTTAAGCTGTCATTGATTTCAGGGGCAGAGTAGTTTGAATTTTTTCATCTGAGGCCTTTTATTCATATGCAAGGGGACACAAATACAAATACTTCATCAAGATGCATTTACTAATGTTTACTGTAGAATGATAAGCCTACGTAAAGCTAGAAAAGCCTCCCAAGCCTTGTAGGTCTCCATTTTGCCATTAACCGTACCAGTTTAAACAGTATGCCGCAAGAAATATCGACAGGTCAAGTATAGCAGAAAAGAGTGTGTGTCCCAGTGGCCTTTACACTGACAGTTTCTCCCACATTAAAGAGTTAACTAGCAGCCTACCAGCTCGGAGTGGGAGCTAATGAATGAAATGGAGATTGATATAGACTCTCTTTGGAGGTGCATCGATCTGTATCTTCTGAACTCAGCTTAGGAATTCTGCAGGCAGCATTGCATGAGTAACCCTGGCATGGTGCCCATTAGCAAATAACTCTTTTAATGTTTGTCTTCAATTGATTCACTTATTGTTGTACTGAATATTATCCAGTTCTGCAAACTTTCTTGTATTTTGCCACTGTAGTAACAAGTTATGTAAAGGTTTACAACAGGAATTTGTATTTGTAAGTACAAAAATGAAGCAGATGCTCAAGCAACTTTCTTCATTCTGCATATTTCTTTCTTCCCTTCCCCCTGCCTCCCAGGCCCCAGATAGCATTAGGTGCATAACTGTCACATACACCCAAAAATGACAAATTTCAGTCAAGTTTTATAATTCATTTTTATTTTGCTATCTAAGCTGATATCGCGAGCAAAAGTAATGGGATATTAACAGTGAAGTATTTCCATTTATTGCTTTAAATAAATTGCTTTAAGTAAAGTATATATAAGAATCATCATCATCATTATTATTATTTATGCTTTCTGGAATTGAATGTACCTACAAAGACTGTAGATATTTCTATAAGTTTCAACAGGAAGGGCTTCCATATCTTCTACTCAGCAGGTCAGGAAAGGTTGGTCCCTTGTTCAACAGCAGAGAAAGAATTCATCTTCAAAATTCAGCTCTTTGAAAAGTCAGCTAGTTCAAGTCTTAAGTCTAAAGTGCTGTGTAGTCCAAGGGCAATTCATTCCTCCTATCTTGGGCAACTTTGAGTCTTTTACTGGAGATACTTTCTAGCCTGTCTCCATGAACCAGAGAGGAAGCATGTAAAACTAGCTTTGACTATGTGTCTCCAATTTTATGATAGGAAACCCAAACAACATTTATAGGTTGAATGCCTAACTTCATAAACAAATTTATGCATGCAAACAAACTTCCCTCCCAACGAGAAATAATGACCTAATATTGCTGAGGAAATGAAAATCTCAAAGCTCTCCAATACCTACAAAATCTCAATAGACACTCTTGGCTGTAGAATTCAGATCTGGCTCATAGATCTCCACGTTTTATGTATGTGTATATCCATTTCCAAAGCATATAAAATTATAAAGATAGTAAATCTAAAAAGTTAGAAAGAAGTATTAAGAGGTGACTTTTCTCTCTGCAACTGAACTGTCATTAGGAGAGGTAGACAGATGCCGCTTAGTGGCTTTTTACAGAAGATGAAACCAAACACATTTAAGAATAAGCTACATTGTTCCATCTGCTCTCTTTTACTGTCAAAAGTTTTATGCCTCTCTTTTGTTTTTCTTTGCACGCTTTTGTTTTTCTGCCTGCAGTGTAGCCAGATCTTTTTGTGGTAAAATAATTGTTCTGATCTGTAAATCAAGGTGGAACCTGATGTAAAACTATTGTTCCCCTTTGAAGTATGTTTTCTATTGAAAATCAAAACAAAAATATTTTCCATAAGAATTTAAGATCACAGAATCACAGAATCACAGAATTTCTAGGTTGGAAGAGACCTCAAGATCATCGAGTCCAACCTCTGACCTAACACTAACAGTCCCCACTAAACCATATCCCTAAGCTCTACATCTAAACGTCTTTTAAAGACCTCCAGGGATGGTGACTCCACCACTTCCCTGGGCAGCGCGTTCCAATGTCTAACAACCCTTTCGGTAAAGAAGTTCTTCCTAAGATCCAACCTAAAATTCCCCTGGCGCAACTTAAGCCCATTCCCCCTCGTCCTGTCACCAGGCACGTGGGAGAACAGACCAACCCCCACCTCGCTACAGCAAGATGATCAAATGAGAATATTTCAATAGAAAATTATTGAGAATTTGTGGTTATTTTTGACAGCTTTTTTTCACTGACAGTTGTAATTGTTATCAGCTCTTTTTGCTTAATCATCAAGTTATCTTCTGAAAGTTTTGCATAGGTGTTAAATATTATACTTTATTCATTTAGGATGTCTAAGTAAATTATTTCTGCTCATGATCTAAGCTTATCATTTATTTGTATGATTATTATTTAATTTCATTGATGAAGCTGCCTATTTTGATTAAGAAGATGACAAAAAAAGTTAGGAAACTTTAATATCTGCAAAAATGAAGATATTCTAATTCCCCTTAATTTAAATCACATATAACAGTAAAATGTATTTCGGTTTTAATCCTTACATTTTTACAACTCCATTGACTTTCAGAAACTGTTTCTGACTTGCATCATTGTAGAAAAGAATCAGAATTAGGCCTGATACCAGCATATTACTTAGGATGGAAACAAAAGAATAATTATACGTACTTTTTGCCTGCTGAACCTAATGGATTGTCAGGCATGCTTGACATTGTTCTATAGGCAAGGCCACAGAAAATCAATACATCTTAGGCAAGGTTTAATTTATTTGTAGGTTCTTACAGCTAATGACTTGCCTTTTCTGTTTGTTGATTTTCTTTTTAGCTTTTGCTCTCATGAATAGCTACAATTTTATCCTCCCATTTTAACACAAACTACAAGAACTGTGATGTTTTTACAGCTTTTCAGGAAACCTGGGTTCAGGAATGAACAATGTAAAAATGGAAACTGCACCTTAGAAGAATTTGAAACAATAGAATCAAGTTTATATGACTTCCACCTTGGATGAAACAAAGTTTTTTCTATTATATTATTTTTCTTTATATTACAACAGCACCTGCAGGCTCCAAATAGTATTGGGTATCTTCCTGCCAGACATTATACAGTCATACTCTAAATCTCTCCTGTGATTAATTTGTCGTCTGAATGCAACAAAAAAGTAGTTTGCAGGACAGTTATGTTGCCACTGAATATAAAGGAGTGAGATACCCAAAGATACTTAAAAATATTGCAACCTACAAATGTTTTATAACTCCTCAGTATAAATACAATATCCCAAATACCAAGACTAAATTTTGAGTATTATACTAGGTAATGTTCTTGTTGAGAATATTTTTAGTTGTACCACAGTTCACTTGTGCCCATTCTGTAAACGCCGTTGCAGTAAAGCTAGCTTTCATGTGCTCGTTGTTATTGTTGAGAGGTGCATAAAAAAGGAGGATACTATTTTTGCACGAAGTTTAAACTGAAAACATAGATGGAGGTTGATTTTTTGGTTGTATTTGCAGAGGTTGCATCTGGCTTAACAATAACTTCTCTGTGGTCCTACTGTAATTTAGTATATTACCAGATCCCATTTATTCCAGTTAGTCATCCTCATCTTTTCATGGATGCTTAGCCTTCTGCAATTCAGGGCATTGTCTCCAGCACCATTCTAGTTTGTCAGCATTGATAAACAGATAAGCTATTCTGAGACTTAAATGGGATTTTAATGTGTTCTACCAGATTCATAAACATTTGTGACTACATGGCCAACTTCTAACAAAACTTTGCAAGTTGGAATCATTATATCACCATTTTCCTTACCAACACAGACATTTCAGTACAAAAATGGAACTGTGAAAGACTCAAATGAGGAAGTAGAGGGTGTATAACAGTAAGATCAGGCATTTCAAAGCAATTCTTTACACTGGTAATAGATATGGCAAATGTATGGATTTTGTTAGGATTCTTCTGACAGCCATGAACACAGATATATTTTACGGTAATGTAACTGTCCTAAATCCCTAGCAGAGAATACAATGACTTCTAGTATTATTTTTCACCACACCAGCTACACTGGAGAAGCCATATTGGATTAATTTCTTGAAGTTATTTGACTTTTTAAAAAGGTCTATGATAACCATTTAACCTTGGTTTAGTTCTAGTTGTTGAAGCAATGTTATACCTGATGTTAAAAAAAATAAATAAAAAAAATCAGATACCTAGACAAAGATAAATTACTGAAACAAATACATGAAAGATATTTTGTATGTGTCTCACAATATTTACCAGTAAGATAGCCCTGCAAGAATGTAACTCCAGGATTTTGAGCTATCTCTTTTTCTGATTTATTTTTGTCCATGTTTTTCTCTGTTTCATTATGTCATGAGAGAATGGAAATTGTCCAAGACATTCTAGTTTTCCCTAATATACTTAGGTAAATAAGTTGAGATATCCTTATCATCCCCAAACAATGTTTTAATGTTTCTGAAATCACATATTTTGACTGAAATTTCACTGTTTGACCTTCACCCAAAGGTCATACATGAAAGAATATTTCTTTAGAACTACTTTTTAGTGATTCAGCTGATTGGGAAAATCAAAACTTGTCATCTGTTGTTAGTAACTATTAAAGCTTTCAACTTAATCATCTTGATAACCTTGCTAATCAATGTAGTACATTAGTAGGCTGAAATTTATTCTCTCAAATCTTACAGTAAAACATACAGAATGAAAAAAAAAAAAAAAGGAAAGATGGAAAGATTTAACTTTGTTGAGAAAAGGACTACATCTTCTCCCTTCCTCACCTCTGAAATATGAGGTACTTATTTTTGTCTGGTACTTTCAATTATTTCATCTGATCTATGAACATTAGTCAGGATTTCCTATCTTTACTCTAACACTTTTAGTTTGATGTCCTTCCAGCCTTTCTGATTCTTCTTAACCTGTCGCTGCAAGACAGGGCAGAACTTGGTTAATGCATACAATCTCTCCTTCCCTGTTAGCCTATTAGCTATAGTTCGTTAGCTATCTCAGGTCTTTCACTTACATTTTATTCTGGCAGCTCATTGTCTTGAGCCTCATATTTGCACTGGACACCAGCTGCAAGATGATATTTTAATAAAATCTATCTATAGTTAGAATTCTGAATTACCGACTTATTCATTGTTAGTATAAAACTGAGACTTCAGGAGGAAGGAAGGTAAAATTCAATAGAAGCTTTGCTTTCATGATCAAAAAAAGAAAAACATGATTTCCACAATTCTGGAAATGCATTTCAGACTGTACTTCAGTTGTAGGGCAGGGAGTGCAGAAACTTCCCCATACCCACAAGTCCTGGGGGAAGCAACAATGAAGTTTTAACCTCTGCACTCTATCAGTGGACCCCTCTTTAGCATACAAAACATTATTTAAAACCCTGTTTCATTTCCTTTAAAATGACACCTTTCAAAACCAGATAGGTTTAGCAAGTTGGTGAACACTCATACACCTGAGTTATAGGGAAGACAACTTGGTGCTACTGGAACTCTTTGGCTAAGCATAAATTACACCATGCCTGTGGTGGAGGCTTTCCATGTGGGACACCACTATGCTGACAAACAAGAAAGAGCTTAGCTAAAATGTCAGTGCAGGAAAGGGAGGAGGAGATAGTCTGTGTGGCTACTCACATTACATACATGGAAACACATGCATACTAGGGCAGCACTAATGCAAGGGGGGGTGCCTTCCTTTCCAGTCTATCCACACAAGGTGAGAACTTTTCCACTCTGAATTACATTCTCAGCCATAAGTCTGCTTAGATGGAACTACGGAGCTAAACTAGCTTATTTGTATTGATTAGAGAACAAAAATAGTATCTTTTGCATACATATAGAGAGAAGGATGCA
>CM021769.1:44364467-44381967 GCA_011076525.1 Nettapus auritus
CCTAGACACTGCAGCATTACACTCTGGTGTATCATGAAGTCTGCTGGTAATGTTTCAAAATCCCATTTCATAAACAAACTGAAAGTGGAGGGCTCCAGACACTTCGCAGAAATATTCTGCCTTGCATGCAAAAAATATAACAAATGTTGATTAGTTGCAAGAATCTGACAGCATAAGCTGTCTTTAAGGCTTTGCTACGGAACAAAATTCCATTAAAATTATCATCCTCGCTGTACTGTGGTCTGTGGATATGATTCAAGATCTAAGAAAAATCAAAAAATTACATCTCTTAACGTTGGTAAGTAGTGGATCAAGCCCTTCAAAATCTAAACAAAACAGAGCTAATGCCAAAGGGAAGTCAATATCTTGAAGCGTTAAAAGATAATGAGTTAGGAAAAAAAAAAAAAAAAGGCTCACCTTTTGTATCAGAAGTGTAAACTTTTTTTTTTTTTTCCAGTTCAGTTTTCCTTTTTTCCTTTGCAACATGGGCTAGCAACTTCCTCCATCTTTAGAGGAAAGTTGAAATTCTCTACTATTCATGTAATTCCAGAGTCTAGGACCATAAGGAAAAGACAATTACTGCAAGTCTCACAGTTAAGTTATGCAAGTTGGAAACCCTGCAAAAGGTTAGTAGTTCATGTAGCTATGAATAATATGATAAAAATAATAACCATCCAGAAATTAAAGATACAAACAATCAGTTTAGATAAACTTTTCTCAGAATTTCCAGGTTTTAAGAGAATCATTAAATAGGACTTCATGCACGGTTTTAATTTTGTGCTCTCTGTACCCAACTATATTTTCCTTTTGTTTCATACCTTTTTTTTTTTTTTAGTTAATTAGCCAAACTATTTTTTCTAGAGTTAATATTCCCAAACAACTTAGGCCTGATTTATCTTACACCTTTGAAGTTATACATGTGTACTTTTCCATCCACAAAATGAACTGCAAAACTGAAAATTATCTGCTGTGTATGTTTAGTTACACAAGGCTTTAAAATCATCTCATTAATTCAATCGCAGATTCTCAAAGGTACATAGGTGCCTAACTTACACTAGTCTTTTAAATGTTTTTTTTTTTTTTTTTTTTTTATTGTTTTTATCAAGTTCCTGTCTATTTAAAGATAGATTTTGGGATTTGCAATGCACAGAGCAGTAACTATTAGAATGCTTTTATCACAGTATCTCTCAGCTACAGCTGCATAATATGAAAACTGTAGATAGACACCTCAAGGTTTCTTTCTACTCCTCTGTACATTAACATCATCAACTCTCATTTCTTGTACTATTCCAGTCTGAAAGTCTTCATAAGAATCCTATTCAATATATACAGGATATAAATGATTAGTCTTCCCACAGATAAGCCTCTGATTATTTCATGTGTATGATAAAACCCCTTAATGTCTGTCTGCATTTTTGCCAAATAAAACAGGTGACAGCATAACAAGAAACATGTTCAGTTGGACTACTTTAGCAAAGGGCCTCAACCTTTCAATGTGGGTGACAGAGCATCTCTTTAAACTTCTCAAGGAGGTCAGCCAGAACAGCAGATCAGGGCTGCTGCTAGCTGGATGTGTGTGTTCATCAGGGACTGCTGAGTACAGGGAGAGTTCGTCTAGAAAGGAGCAAAGTTCTTGGAGAACTGGGATGTGGACTGAACTTAGCAGGTACCCACAGAGAACAGTTGGCATTAAATTGTAAGTTTCATTATAATCTCTAAATATTCCCTCTAAAAATTATGTCATGCCCTCTACCTTACTTTTCCTGTTTAGTGGCTTACAACTTAATACCTGTTCTCAGTAAAAAATACTATTTTTCCCTTAAGGATGATCTGTGCTTTACAGACTGAAACAGTGCCTAAGCCAATTCTCTGGCTTTCATTAGGCAGAATATATATTTAAACTGTGTTTTGAACATTTTTATAATCCTGAGGTGTATCACATTTTTTTGTTGTTTCTCTACTTGTGCATGCTATGTAGCTCCACAACTATGTAGAAGACCATATGTTCTCTGGCTGGAATATGATAGATTGAGTAGTTTTCTCCTAGTGTTTTGGGGAGGATTACAATAGTCCTCTTCCTTTGTGTAGTTTACAGTTCTGTGCAGCAATGACAAATAATTTGCGATGTATTCACAGGCATAGCAAATGTGAACATATAATGACATTCTCAGTTTTCAAATAGCAAATTGATACCCTAAGATATATTTTATATTAACTGATTTTCTGGGTTATTTTTATTATCTCAAAACCTTTAAATAAAGTAATTGTATGTACAAAAAGAGGTAATTTGATGAAAGTCATATTAAGAAATCTAGCAGTCCTATTGCAGTACTTTGATACTTAGTCTCACACATACATTTCTCAGCATATAAAGCTGTCTTAAGTTACAATGTTCAGTAGTTGTAAACTTTCCTTTCATCTGTCAAAATTAATTTAGAGAAAATTACTAATTTATTTATTCTGAAGTAGAGTAAAATTGTAAAGTATTTCTTTCCTAAGAGAATCGTGCACTATAAGAAAAATATTTGTTTCTAAACAACAAGCTTTATTCCCATCTCTAATAAAACAAGGAAATAGCACCTCTTCACCTTTCAGATTGACTCCTTCATATTATTCATGCTAGTCTTTTCTCACTAGTTTTATGATTATAATGAGGCAATGGCATGCTAGTTAGCACAGAATGACCTTCTAATTGAAAAGCTGTAAATTCAGTCTCAGTGGCCAGCACTGGCAGAAATTTAAATAAAAAGGGCTGCAAAGTCCATACCATGGGCTGGCCTCTTGACCAGGGTGCTACTGAAGTCCTACTCACTTGTCATCTGATGATGCTTTGCAACTCCTTGGTGTTGACGGTCTGTCTTATTACAAGTTAGGTTAGCATGAGAAGAACAAAGAGCAAGGAGTCTTTTATTGGTTAACCAGAGGATTTTGCATTTGAATATCTTCAATATCTGATCTAATACTACGCTTTGTAAAGCAGCATCTCAGTCACATAATGCTTACTGCTTAATTTCCAAATGATGATAAAAAGCTGGCTAGACTGATGCATCAATAATTCCTGCCTCTTCATACAGTTTTTCTTGATCATAGTTTTAATGTTTGTTCATTTATTATTTGAAAGCACTAATAACATTGGTTTAAAGAGATTTTCTTACTGACAAGCACTTAAGATTGGTGCCCAGATACTTCAGTGATAAGGTCTTTTTAAGTGTTTGGGAAGATGGATGGATAGTTGTGAGCAACCCTGAGAAATTGTGCAGCCCTCAGTGTCTCTTACAGATAGTTTATGAAATGATTGCAGCACATTCCTCTACCCTCACATAAATAAATATCTCTCGTGGTCCTGATGTTGGTGCTTGGCACTGGCTAACTAAAGTTCATAACATTGGCTACCACTATATTAATGCTAACTAGTAAGAGTTGATAGTTTTGTATAATACAGAGCAGCTTTATGCTGTCAGTGTCATGCATCTTTATCAAGAATAGATCATACAGACAATGGAAATTTTCCATACCCTTTAAAGTTTTGCATTCTGTATATTTGGTTGTTAGACAAATAGAGCAAGCTTTGCTGACTTCATTTTCATTCTTGGCAGCATGTTTTTATCATAAGGCAGATAGTCATTAATTTACAGAATCAACGCTGGGAACAGCTTTTGTGATCTCATATTAAATTTTCCCCTGAATCCGCCCCTTGGCAAAAATTACTCACATCGTTAAAAAATATTTAATTAGGCTGTAGTTTATACCCAGCTCACTGGGGAAATGTTGGAATTAATATGATTTGCATGAATTCTGTTTCTCTTTTTCTGTTAGAGATTAGTTTTGAATTCAGTTCAGAGGGTCGCTGACACTGCCAAGGACTCACAATCGTGAAGGTCAAACAGGTAGCAAATACTTCCCCTGGGTAGCTTCTCTGAAAAGACAGCTCAAAATTGCTTTTAATTATGGGTTACCTAAAAGGCCACTTGCTGTTTTTATTTTTCCACAGATCTCTGAAACATTATCTGGCTAGAAGTTCTAGGTAGACCATATCAGTTCAAATCTGAAACAACTTAAGTCATGGTTTTACTCCTTTTCCTTTTCTTAAAAATGAGGAGCATACAAACCCATGCAGAGATTCATGCATGCGCACAAACAGGTATACATATATACGCAGATGTATATGTGTAAACTAGGCTATTTTTGGTGGTCATTCCTCTATTGCAGTGGGAGGTACCCAAAAATCTCTTTCTGTTTCCTCAGGTTTGAAGAAAAAAAAAAAAAAAGTATTTTGGAAGGAAAAATATTTTCCTTCATAGCATTGTAACTACTGGCTTAATTATTCTTCACAAGATAAGATACAATGTTTAGTTATGCATTCTCTTGTTTATGATTTCAAGGGTTAGAAAAAACCCTGGGGATCCACAATCCTGTGCTTTTTAAAAAGAGAATTTAATGGAAACTTTAATTAATAATCTAATCAATCAATTAATCTCTGTTACATAAGTGTTGAAATCTAATTCTCCTTCACAGCTCTATCAATACAGAGAGAAATGAAATGGCTGCCCACTTATCAGGATAATGGAGAACCATTACAGACACAAAGAGAAAGTGAAATTATGGTAGTTTTGTGAAGCTGGCACAGACAACATAATGCTTGCAAAGTTCTCTTGAATTCTGGGAAGACCACAATATGTCTGTGTGGCGAGCCACTATGCAATTCATTTTCCTTCAGTTGAATATATGTATATATAAAAAAAAAAAAAAAAAAAAAAAAAAATAAAAAAACGAACCACCACAAAATAAATTGTTTTTTATTTCCCCCATTTTTTTTTTTTTTTTTTTTTTTTGTGGACTCTCCGGCAATTATGGCATATCAGTAGTCAAAAAATTTAAATAGTGAACGTCATGTAGTGGTGACTTTTGCCTTGAGTTCAGAAAATGTAAACTATCTGCTTTATGAAATATGTGCAGACCACACCATGCTGTTGACTAGCCAACTGTTGATAAATAAATATTTATATATCAAGTGATTTATATAAGTCCTCTATCAGTACTGCAAGGGTAGAGCCACTGTGACCCTTATTTCTGGGACTGCGAGTCAGTCCAGCCTCTTTGGAGCTTGGAACCCTGCCAGAGGTGTGTGCAGTACTGATGGCAATTTAATTGATAGCAATGCAGATGAAGATAATTATATACACGAACTCAACTTCAAAGCAGTCTCTCTGTATGTGTGTCTGTATGCTTCCAAACATTCTAAAAATCCATTAGGAGAATCTATGTGTTGGAAAAAAAAATTAAATCATAGATAGGACTGCACTTGTATTGTACGGCTTTTGTTACTTTTCTTTTGAAAGTGAGCTCTTCTAAAGTCAGTGTGTAAAAAATACTTGGGAATTTTACAATTTAGTGAAGAGCAGAGAATTTTGAAAATACCAACTACCTTTGAGAAAGGAAATTGAAGATTTGTGTATCCTTAGCAATATATTTAATATTTTGGGCTACATACCATGTACTACAGTCAATGCAATCTGTACATCTAAACTTCTATAAAGTCTGAAATGTAAGAATTGTATCATACATTAAGTAGAGACTGTACACATAGAAAACTATGGTTTATGGGCAATTTTTGAATTGCAAAAGGCTAATTAGATATTAGATATAAAGGCTAATTAGCTCTGTTGATACAGACCATGCAGAAAACACTGTTAATGTATTTAATTAGAGCAGTAGTTACAACTCAGAAAAGAGATCTTGAAGGTACAATGGGTGATTCTCCAAAGTCATCAATGGAAAGTGCAGTAGCAGCCAAAATGTTGAGCATCTTGAGAAAGGCTATTGAGGCCAACACAGAAGGCATCATTCTGCTATTTCATAAAGCCTTGGTGTCTAGTGTACTATGAGCAGTTCTGCTCCCCGCATCCCAGCAGGGATATTTTAGAATTACACTGGTTAATAATAATAATAATAATAATAAACTTTTCAGATTAGCAAGGGGTAAATGAATGGTATGTTATGATTCAAGTTTACAAAGCCAAAAGGTTGATGGATTGAGACAGTTGAGACAGGCCAGTTATTCACAAAATCCTGCAGTACTGTAAGAAGGAAGCACTCACTGAGTCTGTGAAGGGACCAGTTTAAAATAGCTAAAAGTAAATGTTTTTTTACGAGATGGATAGTAAATTGTAAAATGTTTTTTATCAGATCTTTTAGAATTTATCATCGTGAGAGGTTGTGGGTGCAGGTAATGTCCACTTGTGCAAAAATGGATTAGACAGATCCATAGAGAAGAGGCCTATAAACAAAGGCTAAAACAAATAGACAAGCATGTACTCTGCCATGCAACAGCTATGAGTATTGGGGAAGCAGTGGCAGAACATCGCCACTCTCACACACTTTACATGATAGCAGCTCCTGCTACCACAGCTGGAGAGAACCCTGGGCTAGGGAGCTGCTCATCTGACTCAGTAGTGCATTTCTCATGTTCTTATGCACCATCATTTAATTAATCCTCAGAATACACATATGGGTTAAGAAAATAGCAGTATAGCCCTTAACATGAAGGGAATGTGAGGTTTGTAGAGTTATCTGAATTGTGACAAGTGAACACAGCAATTCATAGTCAAAAAAATTATAAACCTGGACTTCCAGTTCACCTAATTATTAGACTGAAATGCTGGTAGTTAGGTAGGGTGATGGTTGGACCAGATGATATTGAAGATCTCTTCCAGCTTTAATGACTATATGATTCTATGATTCATAAATAAAAATATGAATAAATATAATGAATGAGACAAAGGGAAAAGCTTAAAAAATATATTCTCACTTGTTACAGATGCTTTGGGTAGAGAACATGTTGTATGCATTTTACTGTACAGCAATGTCCCAACAATGATGTTCTTGGATGTTTTAACTGTACAGTAACTTTAAGTTGGAGATAATTAGAGGACAAACAATTTTAATAACTTAGGTTAGTTGTCTTCTACCCCATGAGATGAAGATTGCTCTCAGCCTGAAGATAATTTAGTTTTCTTTTACTCCCATTTTACTATTTGGTAGTTAGTAGGTATTGCAAGTGTTGATGAAAAAAAGGACTGCACTTTATGTGTTGACCTTACTATCTTGTTGCCATTCACTGTTGCTTCACTCCTTAGATACCTCAGGGAAAACATGAGGAACTCTACCATTCTAACTAGTGGGTATCCTTTCTAAATTAATTAATTAAATGGAGACCAAAAAAAATCATACAAGTAAATGCTGACAGTCACTCAAAGCCATTAAAAAGGATGGAGTGACTAGCTGTAAATTCAGCTAGGAAATACACTTGTCACTTGTAAGAGACATGGGCACTCAGGAAGCAGCCAAGTAAGGTTAAACTGTTAAAGTAAATACAACATTTAATAATGTCTCCTTAGTTCATATTGTATTTACTAACTATTTAACAGATGCAGTCAAATTGTATTTGATTTTCTTACCTCAAAAAGAGAGTGTTACAAGGGTTCTGAATTAACATATGTAGGTTTATGCAATTGTTAGCAGTGGGAAGAATTCCAAGAATTCCACAGCATGAAAAACTGGAATTACTTTTGTGAGGTAGGAAGGATATTAATTTTCACTAAGTATCAACTGAGTTACGCATCCAAGGTATACCTAGTGAATCAATTAATGAAGACCCGTATATCTTTTGCTATTCTTGTTTTATTGAATTTATTGCCTGTGTTACATTTATCATTCTCTTCCAGAATCTCCACTATCTTCCTTTGTTTTTGCAGTTTTGTTTCTCAGGGGTCATATCCTTGATTGCTCTCTCTCTATCTTCTTTATTTGCTCTTAATTTCCCTCTGTTCTGCTGATGCTTCTCTGAGTTCTGCTCTAGTTCCATCATTTCCCTCTCATCTCTTCTGAAGATTTCCACAGGCATCCATAATTCTGAGTCTCAGGTTCTCTGAGTATTGCCATTCTTACTGAGTCTTGAGGTTGTATTTCAATCACTTCTTTCTGGAGTTCTTGCCCATATGTCGTGCTAAACAGAAGTGAACTCCTTTATGTCTCATTTGTTATTTCTAACTTGCTCTTCTCTTTTAGACCTCTGCTCTTCTGCTTCAGAATACCAATGTTGCCCATATTCTTCTATGACAGAAATTTTCTTCTTCCAGAATATTGGGAATTCTTTTCTTCTTACGTGGATTCAGTTATATCTTCAACACAAAGGGTCCTTCATTTCACTATATCATTTATAACGTGCACAGTGGTGCGTAAATTATTAAGAAATCTAAAAATTTTAAGGGAAAGTTTTAAAGAAAAAGCTAGGCACAAAAAGGCCATGGCAGTATACTTTGTCTTTCAGCATTTTTATCTCACAAATTCTATATGCCTTTTATTTTTCTTGTAAAAGAAGGCAAGACTTACATATATGAGCTAAATAGTTGTGTGCTGGTTTGGGGAATATAGCTTTATCAAATCCACAAACAGTGTTTGAGACAGTTTAGATGGGAAAGTTTAAAAGTCTGTGACAAGGTACTAACCTTCCATTTGCTTATTTTTAAACAAAAGAAATGGATTGGGTTTCCCATGAATGTGAAAGTTTAATAAACATTGAAATACTGAATGAAGTTTAGAATATAAATCCTTTAAAAATTGATATGTTTATTCCAGTAAAATTTGACACAATCTCTCTCATTTGAAGGGCAGTGCAAGCAATATATTCTTGAACAAATTTCATGTAGCATGCAAGCATATTGTGGGTTAATCCTAAAGAGAGCGTGTCTTCAAAGGTCTTCACAATGTTTCAAGCATTTGTTCTTTTTTTATCTTAACATGCCTGAAATGGAAATTCATCTGTGAACGGTGGTTTTTATTCGTGTTTTCACAGAAGTACATTTGTATGTCCTAGAAAAGAATCAATATTATGAGTGAGAACTCTCCCCAAAAGTCTTTACTTATATGTCTGTGTATCAATATGTAATATTTTGTTTCCTCAGATTTTTTCTTCTTTTAGCTGACACATGCAGACTTTGAAAGGAATAAAATCAGCAATGTAACGATGAAATGCATGCAAACTTGTTAAATGTGATGGCAAAATAAAAAGCTTCAGTCAGTATGATCAGTTTAAAAAAAAAAAAAAAAAAAAAAAAAAGCCAGCAAACTGTCTATCATGTGATGAAATTTGACAGTAGGGATTATGGCTTTGATGGACCAGAACAGCTAATAGAAGAAGCTGACATTTTTGAAACCCTGCTAATTAAGGGTTCCTTCCTTAATATTAAAATAAAGTCTTTGTCTGGGTTTTATGGTTGGAGAATCAGGTGTTTTCATTAATATATGCCAGTCAGTCTTAATAAGCTTGGAGGGCAGAGGAAGTTATTATTGAGTGACCTTCTACAAAATAAGCATGTTGCTAAGGGCTCTAACCCTGCCCTGTTCAGACTGATGAATCTCATTTCCAATGCAAAAGCTTCACAAGAAATCCAAGTATTCTCTGTGCAATCACAGAAAATAATCCTTGTGTCTCTTGTAATGTCCAGAATTGCCACTTACTATACTACTACTGTACAATGAATATTACAATACATATTATTTTTCTAGCACAATTGTCTACATTTCTGAATTGCCAAGAATAGAAAAACTTATTGTCAAGACACTTGTATTGAAAAGTCAGCTCATTTTAATACTTCTCAAATAGTCATCTACCCTGTTCATGAATTATAATGCACAGAATACATCTGACAATACTAGCTTTGAAAAAGAGATATGGCTGTATTATTACATATTCATTTTCAAATAGATTTCGAACAGATTTTAAACCATTCATTGAAATTCATTGAAATGATAAATTCACAGTTGGATTTTGATTGACTCTTAATCTAATTTTACATTTGATAAGTTTTCATCTTTTTCTAGTAGTAATTTTGATTTTCTGTAGTTTTTTCAAGTTAAGTGAAAGGGTGTGGTAAACTACTAGGACGCATCATATATTTGCTGACAGAAATTAGAAAATGAGCTAGTGAACCGGATGAAATAAGTGCAGCATTGTCACTACTAGTGATGTGTCTCACATCAACCCTCTGTGCACTGGGCAATTTCCAACATTCCAAGACTTTCTGCAGATACTTACTAATGCCTTGCTGCTTTGTGCTTTCCTTTCTTTTTTCTCATTAGGTCAAGTCAGTACTCTAAATAGTAAGGTAATGCAGTCATAATAAATACAGTGGATATCGGATTAAAAAAAATAATAATAAAAAAAAATCCAGTTTGCTGACACTATATGCTAATAAAATAACATGACTGCCAAGTAGGAATGTCAGAGTTGGGAGAATATACACGTTCCCAGGTCATTGAGTGAATCTCTAAAAGTTGAGTATTTAATAAGAAGCAAGCAACTGCGTCAAATTTGCATATCCCCTTCTGTTAATTGATGGCACAGCAGATGGATCTACTTTTTTCTTATCCAACCTAACACAATATATAACAATTTGTAGAGTATTTGATAAAACTTATTCCAAACAAGTTTGTTTGTTTGTGTCTTTATTTACATCGATGATCAGGATAAATTGGCTTTAGAACTGGAACAGAATTAGATATGCATACTGTTGTACCACATCTTTACAAATACACTGTAAACCAATGAGACAGTTCAGCCCAGTGCCAATGTTAGAAAAGACAAAACTGAGGCCCATGTTTTTCATTTTTGGGGCATTTTGTTCCCAGGGCATTCTGACAGAGAATTACATGGCAAATAAGTACAATACAATACAATAAAAAAGAGCCCTGGGAAATGTTTCCTGTCTGAAGAAGACCCACTATGCAAGGCAATATTTGAGCTATTTCTGAATGCCTAATAGATGCTACATTTGAATATACTAGCACTACTTAGTCCAGTTGCTCTACAAAGTCCTTTGAATATGAAAGGGTCATATATTGTCTTCCATCTAAGTCAAAGCCAACCATGTACCTTGGACTCTCTATCTCTACTTGATTTATTTATTTGCAGTTTGAGATTTTTGCCTACTTTATCTGTTGTACATTTCCCCCCGCCCGGAAAGGCCCCGCCCCCCCCCCCCAAAAAAAAAAAGTAACTTGATTTATCTCCGTAATTAACCATGATTCCATTCAATTTGGGCTACTCCTTAGGAAAAGCAAAACTAGTATGTGCAACATTTTTCTTAGAATGTGTAAAACTGATCAAATTTAAATCCCTGTGGGTCTTTCTTGCTTCTTTGTGTATAAGGGTAATGTGTGGATGTGGCTGTGGATGGTGAGGGTTGGGGAATTAGTTTATGTATTATCAGTGATTTCCATTCTGTTTCTAGTGGGCAGATATGAACAATAGAGGAAAAACAGCACATATAGCACTCACTGGCAACTGCAAACCACAGGAGCAAAACATTGTATCTACCCTTGGAATGCTTCTTTCAGGTATAGTGTTGGGGCAGCTAATATACTGCTGCTCTCTAGCTGTTCCTGCTTTTTGGAGAAACACCAAGGACTTAATATCTAAAAAAGAAGAAAAAGGCAAGCATAATATTTTTAGTATTAATAGAAATGCAAAGCAAAGCATTTGAAGCACCTGAAACTGGTCAAAAAGAAAGGAGTCACAGCTCTTGCATGTCAATTAGTTTTGGAGGATTTTTTTTCTCAGTGCTTACAGTGAGTTTAGAACTCCAAAGCTTACTGCTAAAAAACCCTGATCGAAAGCTTGCTGATTTCTAATGATAAAACTCCTGTAGACATCAGTGTGAGTAAGAACTAACCCTCAGAAAGAACTATTCCAGTGGTGTTGGCAATGTGTTGCTAAATGGTACAATGAAGTCCTTGTTATTCCCTCAGCAGTATTTTATGCAGTGTCTGCTATGCTCGTTTACCAAAAAAGAGTACAGCAGAAATATTATCTTTATGCAGAAATCGATATTCATAAATAAAACAACCAAAGTCACTTTCCTCAAATACTGTAAATGCTGTATTTTACTGTAAATGTAATTGAAGCAAGGTCATTCATTTTGCTTCTGGAAAACAAATGGAGACCAAGGCTAGGTTTACTCCTTCCATAAGAATAAAGGATTTTTTGAAGGAGGAAGGAAATTTATTCTACAGCAGAAGCCAAACAGGTACTTTCCATTTCCAAACATTGTGATTGTAGCTCAGGACAAGAGTTCTGATGAGAAAAGGTTGCATCAGGAAGTTTGTAAAGGACTTCCTGATTGCTGATAATAGGGTAATGTTGGAGTGAACATGGTATCCAGTTTGAAAACTCAAGTAACATCAGTATGCCTTGACAAAGAGACAAAACCAGGATCAGTAAATCTTAATGTAGAGTCCCATGATTTAATGTTAATGCTGTGATTAGAAGGAGAGGCATATGAAATGTGAATCTTGTGTTAAATTTCTCAGGATACAGTGTGCCCACAAGACATACCAATGTACTGGATCTTCTCTCTGTATTCCATCAATCATATATATATAGAAGAGTATTCACAGAAGGAGATGTTTCAGAGCCATGACCTATATAAACCAACTGAAAGGATTAAAAAGACACAACCCAAATGCTAGATGGCTAAACTAGCAGAGAAGGAAGAGCACAAAAGTGACTGTAATGACAGCCACTTAGCATTTCCGACTTTACCAACACATTTATCAATCCTGTAATAATCCAAATATGGAAAGTGTTAATCTAATACCTAAGCGTTCTGTGTGGCTAATCATTTTTAAGAAGTCTGTGTTTATTCACAATCATCTAACTCTTTGCAACATGTATATTC
Organism: Nettapus auritus; assembly: GCA_011076525.1. Taxonomy (NCBI): domain Eukaryota; kingdom Metazoa; phylum Chordata; class Aves; order Anseriformes; family Anatidae; genus Nettapus; species Nettapus auritus. Next base: position 44,377,205 of record CM021769.1, read on the forward strand.
CTGGCTTTCTCTGCAATTTAATTCTTTGCTTTTCTGTTTGCTCTTAGTTTCCATTCTTCCTCATCTACCATAAAACTGAAGATAAACATCTTGGCAGTTAGATTTTGCTCTTGCCTTTCAGCTGTTACTTTTGAATATAGTAATATTTTTTACTTCCTGCATCCATCTATATTTTGTGGCTTTCAAAATTTGAAGTGACCTCCAGTTCCATGTAGCAAGAAAAAGGATGTTATTTTCTGGAAGGACACAAAAGGAGACAAAAGGAAAGAGAATTAGTGATGGGAAGAAAAGAAGACTTGAGAAAGAGAATGGGCTGGCTTGAAATGCAACAATAATATTTTAAGCAAACAAACAAAAAAGATAGGAGTTCTGGGAATCATTTCCACAGTGGTTAAGGAAAAGTGAATGAGAAATCTTTCCCTTTTCCTTAAGGAACTGCAGAATCTTTACTTCTGTTACTCTGTTTTGGAAAATGCAAATGTGTTTTAGAAGGTAGTTTGAGAAAGCCGTGAAAATTAAACTTTTAGCATAGTGCCAGTACTTCAATTTTCTTTTATGTACCTGATCAAATACATCCTGTTATACTTGTAAAGACAGAAGCTTATCAGAGCATCTTCCTTAATTTAGAGGCCTCCTCCTGCAAAACAATGGTCTCACTCAGGGTTTAGACTTCAGGTTCCTTGGGACATTGGAAGGGCAATGTCTGGCACAGGGTCACAAAAGCTTGTACAAAGAACTTTAATTCCTTCATTCTCATGTTATACATGGTTGCAAAGAACTGCCCTGGGCCATCTCTGTTCAAGATGTAGAGAAAATAAAAACAAAGGTATGAGAGAAAACAGGAGCTGAGCTGAGCAAAAGCAGGTGTCCAAAGATGTCTGTTTACTACAATGTTAGCTTCCTTGCTCCTGATGGACTTTATGTCAGCTGTAGAAGGTACCAAGCCCCCACCCATCCCAACAGGAAAATTCTCTAGTTGATAGCTGCCTAACATAAAGGGATTAAGGATTTTACATGCATGGCAAAATTTTCAAAAGAGCTGTCTCAGGCTGAGCATCCAGAATCAAAGGCTGCTTTTGAAAAGTTGACCCTGGCCTTTGGGGAGACACTGCAAAGACTTTTCTTATAATGTTTCCTGAAAGGTAAATTTGAATCTCATTCTGTATTCCCACACTGGACTAAATTGAAAGTGCCTCCACTGATGTCAACAGTTTAGTGAAAACCGCTGTAATTTCATGGTTTTTTTTGGTAACCTATGCTAAATGAGTTGCATGCTGCTGTGTATATACGTGTGTGTAGAATAATTCAAAGACTTTTATTCTTTCCTGTTCACTACTGGAAAAGTTTTCCTTTCTCCTTCTACTAGTATATACAAACCTTTATTTGGACAGGCTTTCAAATTCTGTGTCTTTCCTTGAGACACACAAGCTAAAATTTAAACTAACATAGATGGAAAATATTGCACTGTTTCTGCCAGAACAGTTCTATATTCAGTATAATCTTGTGATATGTAAAAGTTATGAAGAGGGGAGCTATAGTGCCTGTTAGTCCAATAGAAAACCTATTCTAATTATGATACCACATTGCATTGTATTTCACTCTCCTATTGGTGTATTGCCTTATAAATTATAGTTAAGTGTGGTAATTGTCATATTGTACTCCATACTTCCTCTCCTGTCTTTCTTATTGGGTTATGTGGAGCTTAGTATCTGGAGAAGCATGAAATAACCTGAAAATAGGTAATGCAAATGCTTATTCAACAATCCACAATTTGGTATATTAATTCCAATACAGAAAAATTCAATATGATGTTGATATATTACTTCCTTTTCTGTTGCTGAGCTATTTGTCACCATGTTTCACTTGAAAAAGTATTTAATCACTTGTTAATTACTCCTTAATCATTAAGGAATTTACAGTGCACTGTCTACTTCCACAACCTAAAGTACTGTTTATCTGTTTAATCAAATGAGATTTACTGCAGCACTCACTTTTGTTGTTGCTATAATACCACGGATAGACAGTATTGCTCAGTCCAGGAAGAATAGCAAAGATTACTGACGTGCCTGTTAGAAAAGGCAAGTTAATCCTTGGTGATTCTGATTTAGAAAAGTCACCTGCACTTCAAAATAGTTGCATTATTCACCAAATTCAAAGTTACCCAATATGAAATGCTAATACCTCTGATATTTTTGTAACTTCAAGTATTTTATGGTATAACAGAGACTCTAAAATATTAAGTCCTTTGAGACTTTTAGAAACAACATTAGAAAAGAAAAAGAAAGTTTTGTCTACCATGCTGTAAAAGAAAAGAAAAAAATTGCTAAGCCAGTCTATCTGATAAAAAATGTGTGCTGTTTCCTGTTGCTCTAAGCAGACACAGAGGTCCACACTCATTAGTAACAACCTGCAGCAACTCCTTTGAAGTCAGTATGGTTTAACATCTGTAAAATATAAAATCCAGACTCATCGTGTCCATGTTTTCCACCATGAATCACACTCAGTTCTCATGCTTATTTCATTTTCTCACTGTTGCTAACATCAAACCAAGTATCTCAGGTACTAGAGAGTGGTAACCACTGGTAAATGTAGGGTCTTTTTAGCACTGACAACTGACTGGACAGTAGTAATGCAGTCAACATTCACAACTCAGAGCCATGCATGTCAGGGGTATAGCTGAGACCTTTTGACAGCTAGCTCAGTACTCATTCCTCTAGAACATATTGCACATATCCTATACATATTCAGTTCACTTAGAAAAAAAGTCTTTTCTACCAGTCAAGGTAGTGTATGAAAATAATTCCATCTCTCTGTGCTGCATGCATCATGATTATGGATGTGCTGAAGCACCAATAATCAATCTCAGTTACTGGAGAACATGTTGTCACTTGCTGCTCTTAGTCATGCAAAGTGTTGTACAAAGAAACAGAAGTAATACAGCTTGATTTTCATTGAGGTATTATTGTACATGAAGTACTGAGAGGTTATATGTTATGATAGGAACACAAGCTGCTCAGTGTTGTTCATTTTGCTGTGTTTTTATAAATTATTATGAAAGTTAAAAAAAAAAAAAAAAAAAAAAGTAGGTATTTGGCTGCACTGTCAACTAGAGTATGTTGGGCTTTTCTCCCATTTTCTTCTACCCATCCAAGAAGCTTGCAGAGGTGGCATTATTAGGCATATTTTATCCTCCCAGTGAACTGTTTTCTTTTTGCTCAGATTAATTTTAAAAGATCCAATCCATATTCTATAAAACTGACATCTCTTTCTCAGTTGTAAGTGGCAGCTGGCAACAGAACAGTTCAGAGGCGCAGAGATCGTCTGTATTAAGCAAAACAACCAAATGTTCATTTGCATCCCACTTACCTTGAGGAAACTGCAACGCAAGTTTAATGTTAAGCACATGGCTAGTGTTTTGTTGAGTTGTAAAACACTGAAAAGGCTGCTCTCTCAGCAGCAAATAGAAGGCTAAAATTCAATGAGTGCTACTGAACCAACTTCCAATGAGTACAAAATATATTTATTTGAAGGGAGAAAAAATATCCTCAGTCTGCACCTCATGTGCAATGTTTTGTTAAACCCAGAACTGTTTATCAGAGGAAGACTAAATTGGCTAATATTAAGACAAAACCTATGCAATTATATGAGGTCTTCTCAAAATCTGATATTTCCTTTTAAAGCCTGCATTAGTTAGGCTACAGGCTGAAATGAAGCATGCTATTAAACTGCTGCTTCTGGGCATTAGGTTGTTCATGGCTACTCTCTATTTTTATAACCAAACATTGCAATGATTTTCTTAGGGATTCTTTTTGTTGTTGTTGTTATTGCCATACTAGTCCATAGTATATCTAGGTCATAGCATCGTTTTGAATGATCTTGAGTTCAGCTGAAGACTGGCAGTAAGAACAAATTAGATCATAACTATTCTCATAGCCTCATATGCAGAAAAGGAAAATATAATTGCATTTTTGTTTCATCTTTCATGTTTACAACACTGGTGTCATTAATCTGTCCATACCCTGAGAACATGCAGGATTATTTGCAACATCTTGTAACAATAATGAATGAACAAATGAATAACTATAAGATTATCCAAAAAAAAAAAAAAAAAAAAAAAAAGCCTGTGTGTGTGTGTAGTGTGTGTAAAATGCCTAAATAGAATGCATGCAAAATTCTAATTCAAGAAACCTGAATTCTGTTTCCATTGACTTGGTAACAGTGATTATGAACCTTGCTATTTCTCCTTATAAAGTACTTGCCACAGATAGTATGCTGTAATTTCCCTCATTTTGCTCCCCCAATAGCTCCTCAGGTCAGTGCGTCTTGCCTGTGTCCAAAAGAGGAGTAAAGATATTCAGGGTTTTGTGTCTTGTCAGTGTCTTGCACTAGAAACCCCATACAATTCCGTATTTCTGCTATTAGAGCAGTTTATTCCTGTTCGCCTGCTTTTTTCTTTCACTCATTCCTAAGCTCCCCTTGAACCGTGGTTTTTATCTAGGGAGGTGGGAGCAGATGGGTGTGGAGTGCAGAGGAGTGGAGCAAAGCTCCCCTTGCCATGGTGCCTTTCCCTTCTTAAACATTCAGGGTTAATAATTTTATATGTAGCATGATCTGAGGTACGTTTTTTGTTGCCATCATAATGGGATATATAAATATTTCTATTTGAAATGGGTACTTGGACTTCATGGTTTAATGTAGTTAATAATACAAATGTGGAATGAAAGATATGCTAAAGTATATCAAAAGAGGGGGTTTCATTGAAA
>CM021769.1:44386967-44389072 GCA_011076525.1 Nettapus auritus
AAGTGTTTTTCTTCAAGCAGCAGACTTGCATGTCTGAAATTAGACTGAAGATAATGGGGGTAATTAAAGATATATATTTACCGGACAGCAGAGTGCAAAAAAAATAAAATAGGTTTAAGGATACACTTTCAAAAGACATATTTGACAAAAATCTTCACTCACTTGAGTACCTGTTTTCAAGACTGGACCCTTAGTGAGTATGTTCTTTGACTGAAATCCCTGAAACCTTCAATTAAACTTAATATTAACAGTGAAGAATTTTAAGGTACTTTGAAAGCCTTGATGTAGAACCTATCTTGCAGACTACCACTGAGAGAAAAGAACTGCTGGATCATGCTGCCTGGATGGTTTATTTACTTTTTGTATATGTCTACTTGTGTCTTTTCATTAGTCGTAGTAGTTCTGCAGGCTTAGGATTATATGGTAATATTGTTCTTTTAATAAATTTAATGTAGCTACTGTTAAATGTTCAGTAAATGGAAAACCAGCTGTTTTCAGCAGGCAAGAGAACAGGAAAAAATCTCTTTCTTTGGGCAAAACAGGGTTATAATAAGTACTGTATATTTCTCAGTGGTAAAGAAACATTTCCCTTTCTGTTCCTAAAACCATCTTATATCTCTAATATCAGTTACTGACTGGTGTCAGGCATAACATATCCCAGCTGCATTTTAGAATGAATTGAGCTGGGACAAGGGGTCCTTGGAGCTTACTGAACGGGTGAGAGCTTTTAAAGGGAGAAATCAATACTACAGCAGGATTTAGACAACTTAGCAAAATGTATCAGACAGAACTTTGGTCAAAGAATAACTACAACAGCAAGTTAACCCATGGAGTTCCTAAAGTACAATCTATAGCATTTCACTTAAACTCTTAACTGAAAGTGAGGATGCTACTCTGCCAGGTGTGAGTATCCTGTAAGTATCCAGTATAGTAGTGGTTGCAAATCCATTCCCACTCTGGGCCTTGTTCTGTCTTTGTTTTCTAAAATTTCTTCAACTGTAATTTTTCACATATGGCTTTAAGCTACCCACAAGTGATTAAGGAATCACTCGATTAAGTAAAATTTTTTGAGTGAGATTTTGTTACATTTTTTCTCTGAGTATCTACTTAGTAGAAGAAATAGGAACATTTCTTATAGTTGAAAGGAGTAAGCTAGTTCATTTCAACTGGAAAATGTGAGGAAACACATTTTTCTTGGGCAAAGTCTTGCCAGTGAATAACTACCTGTACTTGGTTTGGGTGGAAGAGATTAACATCTGAAAGGTCTGTCATTACAAATGTGTTTGCTCACGTCTTAGCAGAACATACTTTTAGTAACTGCATTTCCTTTGCATGGATTGACTACAGACAGAGGGACAGCTGCCTGTAGGCTAATGCTGGATTTGTGCGATGAAGGCTAACTTCCTTATATCCTCTAAAGAAATGTCAGAAGACAAAAACAAAGAAAGAAATATCTCAGGCAGAACTGAGGAGTGATTTTGGAGTCTCTAATATTCTCTCTGTTCTAGATTTCACTTTATAAAATTGCTTTTTCCTATTGAAATGACTCAGAGGCAGTAAGAGCCTGTAAAAAGCCTGCCTAGGAAAATGGGGCTGTTACCAGACTAGCAGTCTACAGGTATAATAAATATGGGGATGAGTCACCCCTTTCCCACCCTGCCCATTTCAGTAAAGTGTGAATTTAAGAAACACAGTTGGAATTATTCAAATGATAGCATGTACAGCAATTAAATTGTTTCTTTGGGTGGTTTCAAAACCAAGTAAATTAAAAACATAAAATTGCATTAACACCTCACTGAATTTCCTTGTAGCTCTGCCCTCAAACAGAGCTAGGCTGTGGGAAATTATATTTCTTACAATGTTTTAAAGCCCATCCACCTTTAAGGTATGAGAGTTCCAAATTTACTTAGCATTCTTAGCAGCCCTCAGCAAAATTATACAGGGATGTAAAACTTTCTTTTAAGTATTTTCTCATTGTTTATATAATACTATTCAAGTCATAAAATAAGATCAGTTCACTATGTGGCTGGAATTAATACACTTGCTGGAAGCTTGTGTTTTTTTTTTTGACTTTACCTGGATCTTTTTTTTATCTTTTTTTTTTT
>CM021769.1:44389172-44409592 GCA_011076525.1 Nettapus auritus
TTTTTTTTTTTTTTTTTTTTTTTTGAAACAAGCCACCTTTGTGTGAAACTACATGCCAGGTACCTGCAGAGCTTCAGCACCTGTTGATGTATCTAAACCAGTTTCAAATTTGTTGATTTGAGTATTGCCAGCAGTAGCAGCATAGATCTTGCCTGTATTGCAAAATTCACCTCCAATCTGTGTAAATATTCAGAAGAATCAGCTGGACACAGCTATTATTGCTCAGAGTTAACTGTGACTAAAACACACTCTTCTACGTACTGGAATGATATAGTCCTCTTAGCTGGGATAGGGATTATCATGTGCAACAATGCCTAAATGTGCATGTGTAACAATACCTAAAAGGGTCCCAAACTCCTGAGACATCCACCTCAACTGTAGTTTTAGTTTTTTCTTTAATCATACATTAAGATATTAATGGTTTATTAGGACTACAATTCTGGAATTTGTTGAAGTCACTTAAGCGGTTACTGCCCTGCTTGCACACCATGACTTCTGCCACAGATTCATGCCACCAAAGGTGAGGAAGGAGCATGGATAGCTTGTTCACTTGTCAGTTGTCACAGTCCACAGCCAGGATATTAATATAAGCTGAAATCAGTGGTGGATTCGGGAGTGGTCAGGCTGAACTGTGAATTGCAGCTCCTGAGAAGCAGACACATCATGCTTGGCAAACTCAGACAGAAAGGTGGGAGAGACCTAGCAACCAGATACTTTTAAAATCATCTCAGCATGAATCATCAGAGATTTTGGGTCAGAGTTCCCAGTCTGTAAAAGCTACAGGGAAGGCAAACCCCATACTATGCCAAAGGGAAATAGAGCTGCAACCTTGCTATGTGTTAGTGTTAGTCCCATCACAGGGATGGCTGCCTCCCATGAAGCAAGGTTTTGTCAGAAGTACCATCACAAGAGCTTCACTTCTTGTGAAGTCACATATGGTGAGAACAAAACATAACATGTTGTTCCTGTTGCCTTCTTTTCTCCTATTAAGCAAAGTTCTTTCCCAAACTTGGTGTCAGGAGCTGCCATGAGGTCAAAGAGCATTCTACTGAGATGCTGTTGTGCTTTTGGCAACCCCTAGCTAGTGCCACCACCTTCTGCTTCCTTCATTTGCATTTGCAGAGCTTACAGTTTCCTTTTGTCTGCAGCTTTTGTTTGTAGGGATACTGGAAATGTAGTTAGGAGAATCATTTACAGCAAATGCAAACAAGATACTGGAACTATAGTGCCAGAAAGTCTCAGCACTGACTAAACCTGAGGTAAAAGCACATCAGCCCACAGCTGCTACCAATATTTTCTATCCATTCTTGTCCATCAGCAATGACAGGCTAAAATTAGAAATTTAAATTTCTTTATGGATGATTTTCTGGCTCCTGGAACAGTCGTCCCTGAACATCCCTGATTCACAGCTCCTGGTGTTACATACAGCCAGGAGGGGAGTCATGTTAAAATAGCACTCTTCCATGAGCTGCTACGAGTTGCCATTAAATACTCACAAACAGGGAACCTAAAGGTATCCCAGACATAGCTTCCCATGTCATACTCTCTCCTGGATGCAGCTCAGCCAGAAAGACAGAGCCAGTGTCCAAGAAGTCAATGCTGACGAATTAAGCAAGTTATGCCAATGTAAACACCCTGAGAATTGCCCTTTAATTTGACCCATGTTTATTGCTTAGGCTGACTGAACTATGCCACTGCATGATGCCTAGAACGTATAAGAAATATCTTAAAAAACTTACTGTGAAAGTTAAAACTATGAACTAAACAACTGTGTACTGTCTTGTTTCCAACATCATTCACTTGTAAAGCATTCATTTGGAAACACTATGATGTGTGTTGTGATACCTATTAAATTCTGTAAACGTGATGACAATAAGGAATGTCAAATGTTTTTGAAGATCCTTTGGTAATGTATTTCAAAAACAGCATGAAAGTGATTTTTTTTTTCCACTTTGACAGGTGAATTATTTACTGCCTAGTGTAGTTTTCTGAATAGCTGAAGTTTTCTATCAATGAGATGAATTTAGCACCAGGCAAGGGAAGCCATCTCACTAACCCTGCATCCAACCCCATTCCCAAGGCAGTTTGACTGTATCTACAGCACTTTCTGCTGTACTGCAAATGTCAAACAGAAGGTATAATGGATTTAATATTAGTGCTGGCCAAGGTGTTGAGGGAGCTGTTAATAATGTCACTCCAGTTATTGATCTGAAGCCTTTAGAAATCAAAGAAAAGTGAGAGATCCCCAACTGGGGAAAGGCACAACAGTGACTGGTTTTTATTGCCAATATATTTCTACATATATAGTGCTGACTTTCTGGAATTATGTGATCATCATTAATCTTGGGGAGATTTTTGGAATCATTATGTGGTAGGATAATATCAGGGTGACCAGTATGCATGCTAATGTTAAAACTTGCTTTCATTCCAGCCAAGACACACTTTTAAAAAATACAGCAGTGATGGCAACAAAATTAATACAAATCTTCATATTAAAGGAATTTTTATTTATTCCAAGAACATTTACCAGTGATGTTGATATTTCTGGGTTTGACTCTTCCTAAGAACATCGCCATTTCATTTGTCTGTTAACCTGGATGTGTATAAATGCTATTGCAGGCTAGATTTTTCCTAATTACAATCATGGTTTAGCTGCCTCTGTTTGCCACAGAGTTAAATTTGGCTCTGAGATTATATTCTTCTAGGTTTCTTTGCCATAGCTGATTCTAAAGGATTAACTTTTGGTGTTTTGTTCTAACATGGAAATTGGTTATTAGAATAAGTGCGTGTTTTCCTTATTCCGGTGAATTTTTCAATCTTATGGCAGTCTATACAAGAAGAACCTGTGTCATCTTTAGTCAGTAGTAAATGAGTGAAATTAAAATGTAGTATATATATTGAATTTATATCAAACAACAAATATATGTCTTTTCCATGTTTATACAAAGTAAATAAAGATAAAGCCAGCAGATAACTTGCAACTGCTATCTGCTGCACTGAATGTGAAATTTGTCTCTACCACAACTGCACCATAAAATAGGTCCAGTATACAGAGACAGAGACACATGCATGTGCCTAAATACAGGGAATGTATACACGTGTGTATGCATATATATAAGTATATACGAACATACAAGAACATATATGGTAAATTGTGAAAATAGCTGTTGAAAGTGTATTTATTTTTTTTTTCAGTGTTAGGCATTCAAAATCAATACAAATAGGAGAAAAAAAAATATATACCTTTGTTTTCATTTAATCCCCATTTACTGTAATGAACAGATACTTAAAGAGAATTTAAGTACAAATTCTATTGACTCTTCCGTGACTACTGTGAGATCATACAGTAGAGCCACAGTTGGACTCTGGCCAGACTAGTACTTAGCATTGTTTTTAAGTTCTTTGGGAACAGGCAAGAAGACACTAAAAATATGACTGGAGGATCAGAGACTGTATGGATCTCCTACTGTACTACTTCACTCCCTTGGTAAAGAGAAATAGGCTAAGTAGGCTGGAGAATCTCTACTTGCTTTTATTGATTTCCCCAACTGCTTTCTTCAGATCAATTCAATTTGGGCTCTTAAGGTCAAGATTTTTGTTTCAACAATCATGTCTGTAGCAGTACTAATGGAGAGTGTTCCGATGTCACCTTAAGGGTTGTGGGAAGTAAGGATAGCTTGTATTCCAAACTATCCCCAGCCTTACTTGGGATTGTTCTCAGCCATACATTTGTGTTTGCAACTTCTCACGGGAGATAATTTTAGAAAGTTGCTTGTGATATTAGGTCTACAAGGTCTTTTTTCATTTTATTTACCCATTTATGTAATTTTACTTGTTAGAGCATTTAGAGTGCATTCCATTAATTTCTCTACACAGTCATAATATTAATTTCAAACTTCCCTCATAAGTAATTTGTTCTTTCAATTTTGTCTGTTTCAGGTAAAAGCCACATTCCCCCACACCCCCCAAAAAATCATTTTAGGCTGTCACCGTATTCATGTAAATCACCTTGACTTTTTCACTCCAGCCTGTTGCTACAAATTCATATCCCATTTTCTGCCTCCCCCACCCCTCATTATGTATTTCCAGCCTCTGATTTTTTCCTCCTAAATTTTGCTGTGCATCATTGTGTATTTTTCCAAATTAAGCCCCATTCAGCTGTTCACAATATCTATTCTCTAACTACAGGGATTTTTGTTTGTTTGTTTGATGAACTTGTTGATGGCCTGTGCAAATGTAATGTAGTTCAAAAAATAGTGTTTATTAGTGTTTATTGCTCCTTTTAAATCTTGAGTCATACAACCAGAAATTATTATATTTAAGCAAATAGTTTGATGATTTTTTGTGTTCCTCTGTGACATAAAATTACATTACAGCCTTTATTTCCCCAATCTATATTAAATTGTCTTTCAAATATTAGACTTCTAATTGCTGCTGCATAGCCTGTTTCTTTTCCATATTAGAGTAGAACAGTACTGACGCTTAATAATCAGAGATTTCTTGCAGATCAGACCTGGCTGCTTAAAGCTCTTGGCTTGTTGTAAGTCAGTTATGTTTAATTCATCATACTACAGACTAAAACCTTGTTCTTGTCAAAATTACACAATTCTATCTTCTTTATATACACAAAACAGCAGAGATACAAAGGATGATATTACTTGGTATCGATTCAGCTCTGTGGGGGGCAGAGATCAGAAAAGGCAGAACTGGCCAAAAGGAATGTTTGCCTCCAGTGAACAATTTTACTTGTGGTCACACTGGGAAAAGCCTGAAAATATTGCTTCTGTGTGAAAGGTTTGCTGCTTCCAGCTCTCAGGACTTTTCCCAGGCAGTTTGTCTCAGATACTGCTTGCTTTTCAGCTGTGAATAGTATGTGACTGCTGTGAATAGCTTGCCTAATTTATCATCACCTTATCATCTCTATTTGTTTACTACCACGTAAAGTAGATAAAGCATTGCTCTGATTTAGTTGCACTTTACACCTTTTGCTGGGGTGCTTTGCTCAACTAGCTGCAGGGTGACAAGAGGACGTGCTCCCCAAGTCTTCCATGCCACTGGGTCCCCATTTCCAGGCTGGTTTTGTGGCCACCCCTCCTGCAGCAGCAGGTCTGCTGGCAGAGCATTGTCTGTTTTGTCTATACAGCACCAAGCACGGCAAGGCTGTGGTCCGGGGCTAGGCAGTGCCATCTCCAGGTATGATGATGATGTCCATCTAAATCTGGTCAAGCAGTGTTACAGCCAGGCTATTGCACAGGTCAGAGAGTTGTTTGTGGAGAAGCTTCTGCACAGCCAGCATCCGCACTGCTGCTCCCTTCCAGGACCAGGCACCTAATGGGTGATAATGTGGCGCGACTGAAACACAACCCTAATTCAGTCCAGCATAGGTGATTAGGATTAATTATTTCATTAACTGTAGCTTATCAAAGCACATTACCCTTAACTGTTTTGTAGAACATTGAATGAAAAGATGTAGTTGTGCTGTCAGTAACATAGAGCTTCCTTTTTTCTTTTTTTTTTTTTTTTTCTTAAGTGAATTTCGTTCTGATGATAGGTGCCAGATGGAGACAGCCCTGGGGAATGGAATTGTTTGTTTATCCACAGAACACGTACAGCATGGGCAGCAGCAGTGCAGTCTTTCCCATGCTGTTTCGTTGCTTTCTCCAGCCTTGCCCTCCAGTGACAATATATAGAGGTGTGAAGGCAGCTCTCAGTCCATGCCCTGCCCAAATGCCAGGTGCTTTCCTGTCAATATCTGCAATAGTGTCAGTTACCATCCATTTTCTTGAACTTTTTGGCATGGAAAGTGCTAGTCCACAAATCCAGTCCAAACAGGCCACTAAATGATAATATACAGCAATTAACTCCTTACCTAGATCAAATTTTATTCAGTGACCTAGGCACAAAAGATCAAAGGATTCAGTTTCATATTATGTTTCACCTGAGGCATCTATTTTCTTATAGCAGTGAACAATGGAATAAGGATAGTACCATTAAAAATGAAAGAAAAAAAAAAAAAAAGGAAAAGGAAAAAAAAAAAAAAAAAAAACCTCTTTAATATTGTTCTTTCTAAAGGGGTGAGAAATTTCTTTCTCCCATGCTGCAAACCCACCCAGGAATGAGCATCACTGGAGACATTTCAAATAGGAAAAGAAAACCAGAAAAAAAGAGACAAAAAATAGTAGCTTGAACATTTTCATCAAATGTACTTAAACCATATATCCTAGAAACATGCTTTTAATAAGTTGATAAATTATGTAATTCTGCATTAAAAAATAAGTTAATTTCAGTTTAAGGTTTATGTTTAAAAGAGGTTTGCTAAAACCTGTGCTTTTTATTACTATTTTTGCAGCTTGTTTTGAATGTGTCATAAACAAATGACTTAAGTGTCCCACAAGACAAATGTTCTTTAATCATCTAATGCACTCATTTATCCTCAGCCTTAACCTTAGTCCTAAATTAAGTCTCTTGCAAAAACATAACTTCATCTAAAAACACCCATCAATCCTATGTGATTTTGATAAGCACATTTAAAAAACATAAACAATCAGACAGTTGTCAATCTGGTTGAAGTTCTGTCCCATTTAAAAGTTATTCATTAGGATATGTTCCTAATGCACTTGCTGCTAATAAAATCTTAAAGTGGAATGAACGATGTTTGCAGGTTCCTGCTGGAGTTACAGCCTTTTGCCTTTCACTAGGACTCACTAAGAATAAAATCAACATGCATATAGGGAAAAAATCTATTCAGCTTAAAATGAGTAAAAGTTCTACCCTAATGTGAATCATTTTTCTGAAAATATAAACATAACTTATATTTTAATTTGCATCCAGTTTCATGGTGCAGCTAGGAAAGTATGTCTCACACCTTTGTGTTAAGTTTATTTGATCATTACCTTCATTATCTGCTCAGGAATCTGATGTACATAGAAGCATCGCAAAGGAAATAAAGATATGTAACGCAGATGGGGGTTATATATATTATATATATATTCAAAGCAAGATGTTTTACAGAACCTGTCACTTGAACTAAATAAATAAATAAAGTGACTGTAAGGGAACATGAAAGACACAATACCTGATATTCAGTAGAATTCAGAATTAATTCTTATTCTCTTTGGTTTCAGCAATACTCTGTCGTAGTCGTGGCTAATAGAGCACTCTTTCTTGTTTTCTTGCCGGCCTCTTTAGGACTTGGAAAAATACCACAGTTGAGCTCTTTGGGATTCGTTCTCACTGGGGTTTTAAAATTCTAAAGAACAGATAAGAGCAAACAGCAAATAACTGGATTTAGAATAAACTCAGAAATTATCGCTAAGGCCCTTCCTCTGCCACAATTTGTCAAATCTGCTGATAGGAAACAAATTCTATTCATAAAGATTTTATTTTTGGGGGCCCTCTTGTGATTTGGTAGCAATTCAATTATAGTTTTGTGAGATAGTGAGCCCGGAGAGGGAATCCAGACTGACAAGAAATATGACAGGACAGTTACAGAGTGTTTATGCAATTAAACTTTCACTGACAATACCTGCGGAATGATGAATGCGTGGGCGGAGGTATGTGTGCACAAGCAATGCCCCACAAGTATTGCACATTTTTCATTATTATACAACTGTTCAGATCTTTCAAGAATAGCCTGAAGTGAGGTGGAAAAGAGAGTGCTGTTCCACAGCATGTTAACCAAATGCTTTTTTTTTTTTCTTTTTCCAAAGGGTCTTGATATGCCAAGTGATAAAAGAACATCTATTTTAGAGAAATGTTGCAAGAAGATTAAGATTTACCACGAGTTTGTCATATATTAATTCTGGATTCTTAAAGAGGTTTTATTCTTTTTCTATCTGCAACTTTATATCATTTAAAAACCGATAGATATTGCATAATTAAACTGCAAGGTTATTCATTTTATGCATACAGGTGCAAAGGGCACTATAAAAGTAGGATTTTACTGATTGTAGATTAGAAAAGAAAGGAGAAACTTAAAAGGCTTTTGCAGAAAACCACAAAAGCTTACTGAGTAGATTAATTTGGTTGATCATAGTCTGTATTTCAGTATGTCTCCCTTCATTGTAACTGTAAAATCAAACAGCTTATTTTAGAGGCTCTGAAACACTGTGTTGAGTTTTCCAGTCTATTATAGTAGTTACTTTTTACTTTTCATGTCAAGTTTCTCATTTGTAGTAGGGTTATGATTTTAAAGTGTGCTTTTAAAACATGTTGACCTGGACTACCTCTTTTCCAAGAGGCTTAAGTATAGCGGTGAGTTAATTCCTGCAAACCTTATGTTCAAAAACTACTGCACACTAAACAAAAGAAAGCAAAATAGCTGATGTGAAGCCTCCCAGTAGAGCTGAACAGAGCACTAGCTATGGACTTTGCATTGCTGTGGACAGGGTTTGAAATAATATGGCTGACACTAGAAGGATGAAATAAGGGCCTAATTTGTAAACTATTATAAAATGACTTGTTTATAAAACACTATCCAGAATGGTGCTGAAGACTGAATTTTTCCTGACTTCACTGACATAAATGTCTAGTATTCAGAACTTGATTCCTACTCACTTTTGATTTCTACAAACTTGAGTTGAAATCACTACCAGTTAGAAGAAGCTGTTTCTTATTTATTCATGCTTACCAAATCTTTTTAAAATCAAAATCAGCTTCAAATAGTGAGAATCTAAATAAAAATGTTGCTTGTTGCAGTGAAGTGTTTTGTGATTCCAAACTAAGTATGCTTAGCTGCAAAGTGGAAAGAATTGCTTTTTTTGTTCGATTGGGGGTGTTGGTTTGGTTGTGTTTTGTATTATTTTGTTTTAGTCTCATGAGTCAAAGCTCCTGAATTTTGACTCCTTCATTCCAGAGAACATTGTTCCTATCTTGCAGAATCCCCAGTGATGCCCAGAGAGGGCTCTATTCACCTTCCTGACTTATACACAGACATCTCTTCTTTTTTTTTTTTTAAGAAATGACAGTATTTACACAACTTGCACACAGTAGACATAATATCATGGCTTAAGTTACTCAGGATGAAAAGCTATAGTGTACTGAAAAAAAAAAAAAAAAAAAAAAAAAAAAATCTGATTTTCCAAGAGCTGTTTCTAATACTTACTAAAATTGATAGCAAGAAAAAAAAAATGTTTTCACATTACTTAGGTATTAAAATTACATGGTGATGTTCCTTTATTTTCAAAAACCAAACCTAATCCTGTTAATTCAAAGTGAATAACAAACAGGACTAAGACTTTTTCCCAAGTTGTTACATTTATTCAACCTGCTTGTGTTTTGTTCTTCATCATAATTATTTCCAAGTCAAATCTGCACTGATTTCCTTGCGGACCCACATACCTCTGACTAACTTAAAGAATTGAGCTGGGATAATTCACACTATTCCTTGGGGGTCATGTTCTCTGTTTTTTTTCAAGGACATTTTTATTACAAAGCTGATGAAATTTGCATATTAATTCATTTCTTTCAATTTTTTAAGATTAAATGTTGTCAACATGTATCAGTGCAAGGCTCTGACAGTGCTGATGAAATGGGTCAGTCAAGCTTGAACATTTAGAGTAATGCAGCCATCTGCAACCCCCAAGCCCCTTGTGTAGTTTAGAGCTACCATTGCAACTTGATTAAAAAAAAGTTTTATTCAATGCAGGATATTAAAACATTATCTGTAAAATGATATGTGTTACTCCTGCCATTTGCAGGGAAAGTATATTTGACAACAAAATGGATCTAAGGATCTCCTTGCTGATTTAGAGTTAGTGCATTGTCAATCTTAATTAAACTCCAGCAGGAAAACTGTAGGAAAAAAAAAATAGTTTCTGCTGTGCTAGAGCTTAGAAGTTATTAAACTGGGCTTAATGTCCCCTCCTAGCCTGTATTTTTACTGTTTGAAAAGCAGTGTTATTTACAGGAAGGAATTGCCTAAATCTTCATGTCTCGAGGGCTCTGGAAAGCAGTTGCATTCTTCTGAAAATACCAAGACTTAATAGAATCAGAGAAATTAGAAATGGAAAAGAACCATTAGGTCAACTTATCTATCCCCCTGCCAGAGCAGGAGGGATCCCTGCAGTATTGCTGTCTTACAGTTAATAGTCATGGATTTTGAGTCACCGTTTCTCAACTACTTGTGACAGTATTTGCTGTGCAAGCTGCTTGGGATTGTTTTATCTTCACTGATGGGACTGATATCCTTGTATTCTAATATTCTTATTCTTTTTATGTTCTGTGATTCTAGATGCAATGTATGTAGACACGCACTAATATCTTTGCATCTCTTAAAACACATATAGTATGTTTCTGTCATTTAGGATTTTATTAACCTGCATTTACTCAATGTCTCATTTGACAAGTAGTGTCTTTGATGTAAATGAAAACAATGCATGATAGCCTCAATAATTAACTGGTATAAATCATCACAACCACCTTGATTTTAAAGGTATGGAGTCAGTTGTGGGTTTGGCCCAGGACCTTTTGAAATCACTAGGTCTAATTATGAAGTCAGGGCAGTTAAATCCACCCATAATACCAAGAACAATATGTTAACTCAAATGACAAGTTTCAGATGCAAACTTATTTCTCAGCAATTACTGCTACAGCTTAATCAGTTGATTTATTTTAATAGAAACTGCTTCTGGTCATAGATGTCCTCATAATTGCTACTTCTGATAGCCCCTGCAAAGTACATCAGCCTTAATTGGACAAAAAACTGATATCTTGGCCTGCAGATGTAAAGACTGACTCCTACCTTGAGTATGAATACAAAGCATGAATTCTAATAATAATCAGAAAACAACCTAATGGCAGCCCATATCTGTGCAAGAAAAGATGACATAAATAGTAGTTTATCTGTATGGCAGCGTTGCTGTCCAGATACTACACTGTTTTTATTTTTAGGTAGTCATCTTTGCAGATTTTTTGCTGTAATAGCACAATGCATATTCAAATTCAATCTTACGTTAATATGTGTCATACAGGAAGCTTCTATTAACTTCTATTAAAGATTGTGAACAACAATTGCATATTTTCCAGGCTGCATTTTTTTATCCTGTGGCAGGCAAAAAGAGAGTAGGTAGACAGTGGTTACCTTCTTAAATAGAAAGTTGAATCTCAGTTAGTAGCATCCAGATTTTAAAACCAAACTCAAACACTTGCATTGGATTGAAAAATCAAAATCAGATTCTACACTGTAGTAGAGTCTGAAAATGTCAGATATGAAATATTTAAACTGTAGAGCACAGTCTTCAACTTTGGGTTATAAAACTTTAATTTTGTGTGTTGCTTTTTCTTCAATTGTTCAATATTTTTAATTCTACAAATCCATGTTTATTAACTTTCAAGGTTTAAACAGTGTTACCGAGTCTATTGAAAGTAAATGATACTGACTCATGAGAAATACAGTTACTACGTATTGTTTTTTATTCCTATATTCAAGATAAAGGCAAAAGAATGAACAAATAAAAGGAATTGATTAGCACAGCTCTCTCTTTTAATACTTGTAATATCACCTAGAGTGCTTTGCTATTTATTCTTCCATACACTACAAAAAACAGATCAAAAACAGATAAGTCTCCTTATATAGTGAGAACATATTTTGAAATAATTCCAGTGTTTCCTATGTGAAATACAGCTATAAGCAATTCATTAGATTAATTCATTGTAACAAAGTAATCTGCCACCTTAAATATTGTAGATAATTTAGCAACATTATTGTTGTTTTTTATCTTTGGATTCTTAAACGAATGCTGTTGCTTTTGGTAAATAACAACAGCTTTGTTTTGGCAGTAGCTGCTGCAGACTCCTAAATCCAAGTTATTTTATCTAACAGTGTTTTGATTAAATTTATTCCTCTCCAACTTTTTTTTTTTTTTTAATGCAGTTTTCAAGCTATGAAGGAAAGTAAATTTACTGTAAACCTAGACTCTTTTTTGCTAGAAAAGAAATTCAGTGTATATTTGCTTCATAGCTTGTATTTTATATATATATATATATATACATATCCTACTTTTGTGCTGTGAGATTTCTTTTCTCAGAAACAGACTCAGAGGTTATGTTTGCATCTAAAATCTTCAGGCAGGTTGGTATTTCCACATAAGGAAAATATATATTTTTTAAGTTCTGAAAGTTTGAAGGGGCAGTTTCTCCAGCCCATAACTGCATGTAAATGTTCTTCTCTCACCTTAAATAATAATTCTTATAATGCACAGTATTATATCTTTGTGTTTGGTTAACAGTGATCACACATCCCAAACAGGATTTTGCATACATTATTGTGTGCTCCAAGCTGCATAATTGCAAATGTACAGTGTGTATATTTTACATTTTATGGAACCAAGGATTGTTGAAAGAAGATTCCACCAGTTGGAAATGGTGAATAATGTTAGATTTTTACGATCATGACTTCTGTATGGGATAATGTGATATCAGATTGGAGAGTTTCAAATTAATTCTTTTTTGTATATTCTTCTACACACATATATGTGTATAAATCCCAAACCTTAAACATGCACAATTCAAGTGGTTCATTTTCAAACATGGTGGCCAGAGAAGGGTTGAAGGAGATAAAAGAATCAATCAATCCAATTAAAGAATTATGGTGAATGATTTTGACTACACAGAAATTTCACACCCTAACAATAATTATAGGAACATTTATTGATACTTGAGATCATTGCTTCTTGGCACACAGGACTGACAGGTCTGTTTCTATTTACTCTTTAATACTATAACAGAGTTGATTCAAAAATAGTTATAGTTAAGCCAGTAATATAATTAAGTTCAGTATCTTGGTGCAAGTAGAAGTATTCACAAGACAAACTAGCACTGGTAATACCAACTGAGCTGGGATACTTTGAATAAAGGAAAGCTCAATATAGGAGGACTAAGGGCAAGACCAAAAGGTAATTAGGATTACAAGCAAAAAAAATAAAAATAAAAAAAAAAAAAATAACAAAGCTACTTACTGGTGGCTACAAATGAACAATTCAGTTTATTGAATTATCATGGAGTTCTGGTTTTGTTATTTTCATTAGTCTAAACCACAAATGACACTATTAACAATTGCTGAGATCAAAACAACTGTAATCAAAACCTGATACTTCAAAAAAGTAGATCCTCAAAACTGAGACATTCAGAAGCAGGAGATCAACAGGACTAGACAGTATAAAACCAAGAAACAAAAGGGGGGGGGGGGGCAATGAATTGGCCAAGCTGCTAAAAAATAAATAAATAAATAAATAAAATAAAATAAAATAAAAATCCCAGTAAAATGGCATCAGAAGGCTACAGGGTAACAATGATTACCTAGGAAAAATCATAGCAGTACTAAAATAGCATTTTTGTGAAGCTCTGTGGACGTGTGGAACTCTTTGCTGCTAGGGGTGCACAACATGGTTTCTGGCACTTTTTCCAGAGGCATTTGCTGTTATTTATAATCAAAGAGAGACTGTTGAACAAGACAGTCCCTCATACCCTTTAATAACAAGGACTCTTCTACTCTTCCTTATTTTTCATTTATTATATTTGTTTATACCAACACAAGATAAATCTCGTTCTGTTTAATGCTGAGCTTTAGTAATACTGCATAATTCTGTATGGCATAGTTCAAGAGCTTCTGCAAGCTGGTCATTTCACATATTATGCTTATGGATGCTCTGAGGAACCTCCTCCTGCTTTCTTCGGGCAAAAGGTAGTAGATGTTTTGGAAAATGGTGGTTAGTAAGTGATCAGATTCAGAGTATGTTATGAACTGAAAATGACTGGAGGCCAGAACAGAACCCAGGGAAGGTAACAGACTTTTATCGCTTTTCTCCCATTTCTCATCAATGATTGTCAGCAGTCCATCTACTCTGGGATATTAGGCACCATAGACTCTCAAACCACTGTGTCTGTTCAGTCTCTGACCAGGACTGGTTATGAATAGTAGAAGAAATGCCTTGTACACACCTCTGTCTTGTCCTGCAGTATATCTGCAAAGATTCTGGGCTATGAATCAGTATATTAAAGAGGCAGCATTCCTGTGTGTTTATGTTGAGATATGCATTATTGGTGCATAAACAAGCAAACACAGTGAAGTTGTTATACTTACCTCCAAGTTCCTTGTTTGGGATTTTCCAGGTGGCTTTGTAGTTTACAAAATCAGCAGTACAAGGCTATTAAATTGAGCTGCATGTCAGAGATGAGTCTAGATGTAAAGACTAGGAAAATCAAGTGTTGTTTGAGGAACACAGGCTGGGAAAGTGGGCAGCAGGGAGAGGGACTGAACCTGGAAACAGCACTGCTAATGACCTTTTCTAAGGATGCCACTCATACGTGGCAGATAATGGGGAGATGGATGGAGGGAGGAATTTTGAGTAGCTTGAAGTCATTACGCCAGAAAGACTATCTGATTCCTTCTCTACATTCCTTAACATAAAATACCTTATTCAGGTAAAGGAGGGCTTTACTTACTGTAAATCTCATAGTAAAGTTTATGCCACCCCAAATACAAACTTTGTACTAACTTGCTCACTCTGGGGGAAGCTTCACAGTTCATTTTTTTTTTTTTTTGTTGTTTTTGTTTTTTTTGGTGGCAGTGGATTTTTTTTTTTTTTTTTTTTTTTTTTTTTTTTGAGCAATAATAGTCTTTGTAAGATGGCTGCAGTGTCAGCATTTATCTTGAAACTCTTGGATATTAGTTTTGACTGCAGTCACCTTTCTGACAAGTGTTATTGCGACTGTGTTTTATATCCCTGTTCAGGATGATTTCTAATGATAATGCTCTGTCTACCTCACTGCTTCACACTAAATTATAGATGCCACTATGACAGGACAAACTATATCCAAGTGCTAAACTCTACTCCCTTTGTGTGATGTCAGTGCCTTCGCTACTTTGTGCCTAGAATTAAAAGCAGGATAGGAAGACATGCAAAACATTTCTGCTTAAAAATAATGTTCTGTCAGTTATTAAACAAGTGATATTTCATTTAATCAGCTCAAGGGGATTATTTTAAATGAAAAGGCAGAGTATTATTTTATTAACACATTCCTGCCCTAGAGTCCTACTGTAATAATTCTTTACTTGACTAAATTAAAAAGTTATAATTCAGTCCATCCACAACATAGACTTATGGATGGTTAAATTTCATTAGTTTTTCTATTTTGAGTTGTGCATGGAATAAAGGGAAAGAAGGCATCATCTCTCCAGAAAATATGTCCTGAAGTAAACATTACATTATGAATATAAACAAACCAGACTTTTATTGGAGAATGTTACATTATCCAGTTTCCACTTGTAAATCTGATACCTTCAGCATTAAAACCATGCAATTTGTACTACCTCTATGCATATGTGTTTGCTAAAACAAAGGCTTTTATCAAGTAGTGATTTTTTTTTTCAGCCTAGAAAATGTGGACTAGGGCAGACTATACCTACTATTCTTATCAGCCTGAGAGTAATTATACATTGTATTGAGTATAACACAAATAATGCTCTATAAACTATTTTATCCATTTTTTTTTTTAAATTAATTAGGCATTGGAAACACTACCAAAACCCATCAGGAGAATAAGCAAAAGTGATCTGAACACACACATGTATAACTGTACTAACGTGTGGACCTTCATATGTATCATATTCAAGGAAAGGTTGGACTTTGTACTTAGGGACAATGTTTAGTGGGTGACATTGGTAGTAAGCAGATGGTTGAACCAGATGATCTTGGAGGTCTTCTCCAACCTTAATGATTCTATGATTCTATGGTTCTATGATCTATTTGTCAAAACAGATAAATAACAAAGGTGTCACTCGTGACTCCATGATTAAGGTGGCACTGAGATTGGGAAGTTTACTTGTATCTTGTTTTAAGTGAGATAAATACATATTTCCATGTATATGATACTATACATATGATATGATATCCCCCCACCATCTTATGCAGTTTTAAAATAATATGGTCAATAACAGTCCTTTCAATTTTGGAGCATCACGTTGAATATTAAACTAAAAACAAGCAATCTTTTACTAATATTTTAGGCTAAATGTTTAGATTATTCTGAAAATGGATCTGTATAAGGATAATACTCTATATTTCCATTTTTTGAAATGAGGGCATAAATGTGTACATTTCCATCTTGTATGTATCAAATTCAAGACAGCTGACTAAATTCTGATCTTGTTTTATGGATATAAATCTTAAGTAAGTGTACTGAAATCTTTGGTAATATTCTGCATTTGCTCCCATGAAAACTGAGAGTAGAATTTAATCCCATTGCTATAAAAAGAAACTCGATATTACTCCTGGGAAGGTTAAAACCATTCTATCTGGTATCACTTCACATTGAAAACTGTATAATAAATAAGAAAACAACTGATTGTTCAGACAACTGAAAGCAAAGAGTAGGTAGCTAAATATTGTAAATAGATGGATACTGGGTTATTTTTTATAAATTCCATCTCAGAGGATTACTTCATTTATCTTTTGAGCGAGACTTTCTCATTACAAGAGGTATTTCACTAAAAAATTAATTGTTTATTAAGAATTAATTAAAAAGGTTAGCATGGGACTATCTGATCAGGGAATATCAGTCTCAGTACTTTGAACTTGCAGGTGCTGCACTGGTTCTAGTTAAGACGTTATATCAGAGCTTTACTTCATTGCAAAGGGTTGTGTCAAGAAAATCTTTAATATAAAAATAAAAAGCAGTTCATGCATAAAGCATGACGCCCTGAAGCATATTAGATCTGTTTATCTCTCTGTTTAAAGTGAACGGTACCTGGTATAGTTTACATAACAAGGCAAGGATCAGTTTGATAAAGCATTTATATCACCTGGGGAACATGCTGGCTCATTTCCTCAACACCTTTCCACATGACTTGTTCACCAGCAAGTGAAATAGCAAACCAAGTTTTAATAGGTCAAGAGCAGAGTACCCGCTTCTGTTAAGAGTAAAAAACATTTCAGTTTGCCTTTTGTAAAATGCCTCTTATTTCATGCCTGGGTCTCTGGATCACTGAATTATAATTATTGATTATATCTTTTGTAGACAAATACTTAATTGTGTTCGTTCATTTTCAGCCTTAAATATACTTTTTAAGAAGTCAAGTTAAAGCATAGTGCTTATTTGGTATACAGAAAATCTGTAAATTACCTAGGGGGACGAAATAAAGGACTAGGATGGACTCAGCCCCAAAGATGCAGTGGCAAAGCTCTAGTGACCTCATTAGAAACAGGATTTCACCTCAGAACATTAACATTTTTGGCAAATACTACAGTATAAATCTGTGAGTTAACATTTGAAAACACTTTTTTTAAAACAAATGGATTTCAATTTAGTTTGCAATTAAAATCTGTTGTTAGACTAACAGATTTTTTTTGTCACTCTTCCATTTTGTTTAATGTAATCCAGGATATGAGTCACATTTGCTTGTTGTTTCTATATGTGAAGCAAATACTGTAGCTGCTGTTTCTGTCATAGCACATCTGCTCTGCTGAAAACTGCAAAATGATAGATAAACACATGGACAGGAAAAGAAATAGATGAATAACATTTTGTAATTCTTTTTCAGTGAACGGTAATCATCACCAAATGTCTTTGCAGTTCAAAGGCTATTTTTGTTAAGTGGACATACATGGAGCTTCCATGCAAGCTCTTGTAACTTTCTGGTATTTTTATTTTAAATGCTGAAAAATATGTTTTCTTCCAACTGGCACTTTCAGGACTGCGTAGTAAAAGCAATATTGTGTTCATCAGCTGTCCCATAACAAAGGAAAAAAATGTTCAGTGAAGAGAATTATTATTATACTTTGTCTTTTCTGAAAGTTCAACAGTGGAATACATCTTCCTTAGAGTCTAATTAATAACAATTTGTGATGTTCTTATGCACAGATACAATTCAGAGTATCTTTTTACTATATATAATATAACAAAAATAAGCTGATACCAGTTATAGGATATGTATCCCAGTGGACATAAGTTAGTAATTGAGCCATAGATAAATAGATTAGATGTGGCAATAGGAAAGGAAAAGAAGCTGAGAAGAAAATCCACAAAAATAATTTTGCAAAGCTTGTCTTATGCTTTCATCAGAAACTAAGGAAAATAATCTGACAAGGGCAGGAATTAAGTCATCTGACAAATTCTTGTACTTTGCTTTTATCAGACAATATAATACAGCAAATGATGCTAAAAATAATGTAATGCCTATGGACAGGGTAGTAATACTGTGCCTTTTATTCAGAAGTATTCAACCCCAACAGCTTTTATGGTAGCTTCTTCATACACTTCTTCTAATCCCATAGGCCTGTGCACTGTTCACCCCTTCCTTCCCGCAAATTATATCTCCCTACCAGACATAGGGAACCTAAGAGAGATGCTTAAATGGCAACTGTGTTGTCTGCACCGATCAGTGTTGAGGTCTCTGTATACTGTCGTGCAGTTTTTAGACATAAACTCAGGAATGCGTGCATTACATGAGCTTAGAGGGCTGTGTGTCTCCACAGTTTCCAGTGCTCGGAGGTGCTCTAGCGGGACTGAGGAATCTGTATGTAGATAGTGGTTAGTAAGATGCTTTTTCTGCAGACTTTCTTGTGTGAGGTTTCTGTAAGAGTCCATGTTACCACTGACTTCTAGTAGCTGGCCTGTAGATGGCCCTGGTACTACTGCCTCAACAAGAGACTCTCAGGTGATTAAAGTGTGGGGCAGAATGTGGCATTGAAGGAGAGAGAGCTGAGTATCTCCTCTACTCATGCCATACTAGTCCTTGGAGATGCATGGGATGTAGTCACTTGGACAAGACAATTAGGGAAATGGCCCAAAGTTTGGCTGAAAACGGCAGAGTAGATTTGTGTGCAGTGCATTCAGCAATTAGGTGATACAATGCATACAGAGGGAAAAAATCACCAGATGACTGTTTCTCTTGCTTCCTCATGTCACGTGGCCCCTCTGGCTCTATGCTTCAGGAGAATATGATATACTCCTCAGGCACCTGCCCCTGTTGCCAGGCTGTATGTCATTAGGGTTTCTGCCCTGCTATAGCCTTTTGCTGCTTCATGGTGCCATCCCTGCATGACCTAAATGTGGATGTACTCAATCCAAAGGTCCTTTGTGTTATGGAATCTTTGTGTATCATTCATACAGTTCAACATAAACATACTGGTTGTATAACGAGATATGTCTTTAAAGGAACCTTTTAAGACAGATTGGTGTATTACAATTACATTATTATGATTCCATTTCAATGCATTAGATAAGGGGACTAGTGGCAAAAAATAAATGTAATGTGTATTTTTTATAGTAATAGTAATAGCTCCTAAGTCCTTTTTAATGTCCTAAATAAGTGATCTAATTTTCAGAAATGGTGAGAACCAATTCATCTCTCACATGATTTCTGTGACAGCCTCCAAGTACAATTTTAAAGCTGAGTTGCAGGATCAGGCCCTGCTATTGTCAAGTGAGGTGAATTAAGGAAGCTGCTTATTCCTCTGAACTGCTCAGCTGTGAACTGTCAGAATCAAGCAAAACTGGGCTAGGATTCCTGTATGAAAAAAAAAAAAAAAAAAAAAAAAACTGTGCCAGTGAAATTTAGATGAGCAGAATACAGTTTGCCATATTAGAATTTAGTCACAAATCAGCTCCAGAAATACTGCTCTAGCAAAAGAAAAAAGCCACATGCTGTTCATAACAATAAGTGGTTAGGGCTTCGCTTATATACTTCCCCTGAAAGATGGAAAGAAATGGTCTTCTAATTAAACAATTGTTTACAGAAATCACATCCCAAGAACTGAAGGAAAAGAAATTGAAAACTCATTATTGTTCCTTTTTATATTTTAGTACTATGAACTGTTGTAGTGGGTTTACGTGGCAAGGTTTTGGTAGGAGGGGGGCCATAGGGGTGGCTTCTGTGAGAAGGATCTAGAAGCTGCCCCATGTTTGGTAAAGGCCCCACTGCTGACCAGAGCTGAGCCAATAAGCGATGTTGTTTTGCGCCTCTGTGAGAGCATATTTAAGACAGGGAAAAAACCACTGCGCCACTCAGCAGCTGGGAGGGTGAGAGGAGTGAGAAACAGCCTTGCAGGCGCCAAGGTCAGTGAAGAAGGAGGGGGAGAGGTGCTCCAGGCGCCGGAGCAGGAGTCCCCTGCGGCCTGTGGTGAGGACCATGGTGAAGCAGGATGTCCCCCCTGCAGCCCATGGAGTACCACGGTGGAGCAGGGTTCCACGCTGCAGCCCGTGGAGGAGACCACGGTGGAGCCTGTGCCCCGAAGGAGACTGCGGCCTGTGGAAGACCCCTGCCGGAGCAGATTCCGGGCTGGACCTGCAGCCCGTGGAGAGGAGACCACGCAGGAGCAGGTGACCCGGCAGGAGCTGCTGCCCGTGGGGGACCCAGGTTGGAGCAGTTTGCTCCCAAGGGATGGACCCCGTGGGGGACCCAGGTTGGAGCAGTTTGCTCC
>CM021769.1:44409602-44573641 GCA_011076525.1 Nettapus auritus
CCAAGGGATGGACCCCGTGGGGGACCCAGGTTGGAGCAGTTTGCTCCAAAGGGATGGACCCCGTGGTACGGACCCATATGTGGAGCAGTTCTTGAAGAGCTGCTGCCTGTGGACAGCCCACGCTGGATCAGTTCGGCAAGGACTGCATCCCGTGGGTGGGACCCCACAGCACAGGGGACAAAAGTG
The DNA here is from genome assembly GCA_011076525.1 of Nettapus auritus. Classification (NCBI taxonomy): domain Eukaryota; kingdom Metazoa; phylum Chordata; class Aves; order Anseriformes; family Anatidae; genus Nettapus; species Nettapus auritus. The sequence goes on from CM021769.1 coordinate 44,409,789, forward strand.
ACCGAGAAGGAGCGGCAGAGAAGAAGTGCTGTAGACTGACCATAACCCCCATTCCCCCGTTCCCCTGCGCCGCTCGGGGGGAGGAGGTGGAAGAGGGTGGATCGGGGGGGGGAAGGTGCTTTTGCTTTATTTCCTTTGTTTCTCACTTCTCTAGCTTGTTAGTAATAAGCAATAAATCTTACTTTCTCTCTATGCTGAGTCTGTTTTGCCTGTCACGATAATTATTGCGCGATCTCCTAGTCCTTATCTCAACCCTTGAGCCCCTTTCATCGTATTTTCTCCTCGCTCCTCTTTGAGGAGGGGGAGTGAGAGAGCGGTTGTGGTGGAACTCGGCTGCCCACCCAAGTAAAATCACCACAACTGTAAAACAGTTTATCACAAAACTGGATTTTTCTTCATTTCAGCCTCCTGTTTATAGTATTAAAAAAAAAATTACATATTAACATAAAGTTATGAATCCAGTTTTAAATTCTTCTGATGTAGAAATGCCCTTCACACTCTTCAGATGAACCTTGTTAAATATCCAGCTCCCTCTTCAGCCCCTTCCTTTACTTACAAACCTTTTTGCAGTGCCTACAGTTGTGGCCCTGGATCTATAACTTTGTAGTTCAGGCAAGTCTTATGTGCCAATTCTAACTTTTAAACTCTCTTAACCACAAAACTGATTCATTGGTTGTAAAAAGAAAATCAAAGCTTAGATCATGTTGTATTTATCTGTGCAGTTCTCTAGTTTAGTTACTGGATTCCCAGTTTGCTCAGCAGCTCTATTCCACAGGAAACTATCCTGCTTGCTTTTACCTTTCCCCTTTTCTTTCAGTGGTTGCATTGTATGGGCTGAATTTACTGCTGATTTTCCTGAAAGGAAGACAGACTATATACCAAGTATGTGGGCTTTGTGTGAAGCTGGGCTGAAGTTATTCACTGAAAGCCTATCCCTACTGTCCTTCTGATACCATAGTTTTCCACCCCAGACTACAGGCAAGCAGCAGAACATTTTAGTGACACTTAAGTTGCTTGCTGCTGTAAATAGTTTTGTTGACTAACTGTTGAGTTTCATTCTAACTTTTGTCAATCCAGAACTGCATTCAGGCACCCACGTGTTCTGGAATGTTAAACCCCAGGTCTGGAATGCATCCAAACTTCAGGAAGGAGTATTGTTATTTTGTATGTTGTTACTATAATAGATAATACTTTCCAGACTGCAGAATTTGGCATATGGTTTGGCCAAAAAAAAAAAAAAAAATCAAAATCAGAGGTGTGAGCAAGCCGTGCTTCTAAAATTCTCCTGTATTAAAAGTCCATTGCTATTCTTCTTTAACATGACTTGGCTGCTCATTCACATCACATCATTTAACCAAGGTTTGGCTTTCTCTGGGGATAGAGAGATACACATCCATGCTCACGCAGTGCTGCAGCTTCACTTTGGCTCCTCACATTCAAAGTCTGGGACAGCGATGTAGAAGCATTACCCCCGGAATGTGAATGGTGCCACTGCAGCAGCAGAAGACAGGGACCATTGATGTGGCTGAAGACTCTTAATCTTTGATACATGCCTGCCGAAGCATATCTTATGTCTCAGGTTACTTGTCCAGGCATGAATGGGGCTGTGCAGCCATTTTGACATTGTAGTATGCAAAAACAGAGAAAGGCAGTCGTATTCAGGCTGAGTTCTGTTTGTCATTTATTAATGTTATGGCAGTTATGCCATATAAACCCTCTCTAACTTGTGAAATCTCTTTTGAGAGATCACTATTAGCTGTGTAGTCCAAGGGTGTTTGCTGTAACTGTTTGATATTTTTGTAGGCCTCAGTACACTCATCATGGAAGGTTCTAAATAAATTAATCAGCAATATCAGTTGCTGTATCAATATCAAAAACATCAGTTTTTATGAACATATATGTCCATGTTGTACAAATATCAGCTGATCCATTTGCATGAGTCATCTGCTAACAAGGAAACTTGATGGTTCATGATTTTGCATGAAAAGTTAATCACTGTCTTATGGCTCCATTAGTGTTCAATGAAATGGACCTTCCTCGAGAACATTCAGTGAGGGTAGATGGATGTGACATCTACAGCACACAAAGTATAGCTAACAAAGGTCTTCAGAGATTTTGGTCTCTGTGCTAATCTTATGTTAGTGACTGTCATATTACATTAGCAAATTTAATCTTTGTTAATATGATATAAAGTTGCTAATACAATGAGACTCATTATATTAACAACTTTTGCATCATGTTAGCAAAAGCAAAATTTGCTAACAGAATGCAAAAATTACCAATATAATGAGGTAATTATTATCATTATTCTAACACCTGATTATATTAAGCAGCTACTAATATTTTTATATGAAACCAGTACGTGCACTCTACTGGGATTTTCTAGAAGGAGAATCTGGGGTGCCTAAATAGGAAATTGTGAATATTTTTAACTACAGATTTTTAGAGAATAATTTTCTTTTGTATTGTGATATAAACATCACCTAAACAAAGTCATTCTGAAATTAAATTTCTTAATGTGTTAACTTTTTTTTCCCCCCCTTGGAACAGTGAACCATATAAAGAGTATGTCTGGACTAAGCCAGTAACAGAGTATAAAGAGAATGTGGATCACTATTGGTTTTATATCACCTTTTGACTTTGAAAAGTAATTTCACAATATAAGTAATACTATGCAGTATATAACAACTGACTTAGAGAATATTTCATTAAAAGTCATAAATTTCATTTTTACAATTTTTACAATTTTACAATTACAATTCATAGAAAAAACACGTATTGTGGAATATATCTTTATGTAAGATTTATAGTATTTTCTGATTACCTTATAGTTGCCTATTAAAAACGTACCAGAATAAAATTACCAGACTAAAATTAATATATTTTAAATATACAGAATATCACCTGATGGCAAAACTCTTTGACTGCAATATATAACATGCTACATCTGCATTATGATTTCTTTGAAAACAGCCTGATTATTATTCTCTTCATTCCTATACAAGCTACTTAACAATCTTTTAATATTAAAGATCAGTTGTAAAGACTGAGGAAATGGACTTCAGCATAGAGTCTTCAAGAATAATCTCATAACGGTAAGGGGCAAGCTTTACAAACTGCTTTCTGCCATGTAAGTGATAGAGTGGGAAACAGAGAAATTTTGACTATGTGTATGCAGGAAAGGCAGACACCTTCCGCCAACTGGAGGATGGAGCTACTCAGTTATGAAGAGATGTTGCACTTGATGTAAAGTCCATTCAAAGTCTTGTAATGACTTCAGATGATAGTAATTGAATATTTCAATACTCAGAGTAGAATCTTGCTAGCAAGACATTCACCACAGACTTGGCTTCAGAATAGACTCGTGCCTATAAAACAGCTTTAAGTTAAGAGATATTCATGTTTTGAGGGGATACCTAGTGAATTCTTCTGGGATTTCTTTTAATCATGTAGATCATATGACTTCCAATCACCTGAAGGAAAATGTTGCTGCTTTCAACTACTACAGAAAGTACATTCTAGGGAATGTTCTAATTTGAAGCCAACAACTGAAGAAAAGAATGTCAGAGTTATGTATTCTTTCTAGAGAGACTCAATTTTTTCTGTGGTACTGATTGCTTAGAAACCACTGGGGAATTTGAAAACTGATGGTGGATGAGAAAACGAGAGGCATCTTCTGCCATAGATATTTATACGAAAGGGGAAATTCTTAGTAACAAAGGACTAAGTAACAAAGGACTTAGTAACAAAGGAATTCATATAATATACCACGGATTATTGTGTATCTATTCTGCTAGCTTGTCTTTTAGAGTGGCTGGTATTTCCAAATCACATGTAAAATATACAAAATTATAACTGTACCATATATGTTGAAGCATGACCCTTAATATGTCATGTACATTTTATTATATATAATGTAGTATGGTTATTCTTGGCATCTTCAGATATTTAGTCTTTCTTTTGAAGTTATTTTTACATATTTTGTTTGTTAATTGGATGAATTACATGTTGTAGAGGAAAGATTTCTATTTATCACCTCTAAATGTCTTTGCCTTTCAGTTTATTGGAAACCTCCTAGTTCTTACATTATCTTCTGTGTATCATTCATTATTTTACATACCTTTGTCACATCACTTCTTATTTACCTGCTCTCAAAGCTAAATATTTATAACCTCATTAATCTCCCTTTGTATGTGCTTCTTCTATACTTTTTCTGTTTCCATTTTTAATAGGGGATGACCAGAACAGAACTCAAAACTGAGTGTAAAGCAAGTACTATTAATTTACATAATCACATTGTAATATTTTCTTTACTAATTTTAGATCAATTTTTAATGTATTCTAACATCACATTTAACTTTTTAGTCATAAAGGTCTCCAGACAGAGCAGATGTTTTCACTGAGATATTTCCATTTCCTTTTATTGCCTAGTTATAGTTATTTAAAAGTCCTCAATATATGGAAGTAGTTTCTTCCAAAATGCGCTACATCTTGTACTAGTTAGCATGAAATTTCACCTATTGCTCTTTTCTTCAATATCTGCTCTGGTCATTCTTCGGATCCTACTCACATTCCTCTTGATCTTGTGATGGAAATCAATGCATTTTAAATCTTTCTACACTGACACCCAATATTCAAGTAAAACACATGGCAGGTGGGAAATCTGTGGATGCTTGCCATTTATTTGCTTATTTTAGGTGTATGTTTAGCATGAGCGGGTAAAATGTTGAGACTGTCTCAAAAAAAGAGAAGCTAATAATCCAGATAGGCCAAACCCAAAGCCAGATGCCTATGCCTTATTCTTTCCCTCTTGGTACTAATACTGAGTCTGATGTTGATCACATACAACTTATGCGGAGAGGGAAATTGTCTTTTATTTGTGCATAAGGATACAGCATCAAGTACATTTTAGTATGGATGGAAATGTCTTAATTATCAGACAGAAGAAAATAAAATCCTGGAGAAGGCATAAAGTATAGTAAAGAAAAAATGCAATGTTGTGGAAGTAGGTATCAGTGAGGGGAAATGTATTTGTGTAAACCATGAACACAGGTACTCTTCCAGTTTTTAGGCACAAAGTGAAAAAATTTACAGTGAAAGTAATCTTCTGTAAATACATAAATGTATTTATATGTGAACATAAAGTCAAAGGTCAGACCCAGCTCTGTTTAAAATTTACCGGTAGGATGATATGCTTCTTTCTAATTTGCTTTCTTTAGGATAAGCCTGTAATTTTTGTCTTGGCACCCTAATAAAGCAAGAATCCTAGTTAAAATATGTAATATTTATTATCTATTGGAAGGGATGCATATGGATGTGCTTTTCAGATTTCAAATTGAAATCATCTGCAGTGGTACTCTTCAAGGACAGACGGGTTAGCTGGCACACGGGTGGGAGAAGAGTTGCTCATTAGGGAAGGTTTGTTATATGGTAACGTATAATTAAGGTAATGGTCACAGCCTGTGTGACAGCAAACTCTGGCAGTCGTTTGATTGCTGTCTGGGTCAGGAGATCAGCTCTTTCTACAAGATGTATCCACATTAGTGTGTTAGTGAACAGGTTAGAAAGCAAATTACAGCTGCCTTTCTTAGGCATATTACTGTTGAGGCTCATCTTTTTTTTTTTTTTTTAACTGTACATCAGCAGTAATATGGCTTCTGAAGACTTCATGTGACAGGTTAGGCATTTATCCTTTGAGTAAACAGTAATCATGGTGTGAAGAAAGTGGGGCATTGGAGATTTTTCCCATTCTTTGAGAATTCCATTCTTCCTTTTTAGTTTGCTCCAAGGGCTCTTTGGGGATACATATATTAAGCCCTTTAAATAGTTCATAATAAATCTTTGTCTCAGGCTGATTCTGACAGTTTTTTAAAGAGTCTTTTAAGAGAGAATCCTCAATCATTTGTTAATCCATGGGGTGATCTTCAGACTTGGATGAAAAAGAAACAGTGCAAGCTCCAGGGTTGCGAAAATACAATGTAGAAAAATTTTTAACTCAGAAAAACTCAGGATATACTGTACTATGGAAGTTTCACCAATCATAAAGTGTTCTGCTTGTGTCTAAATGATTATTTTACAAGTTACTTGGTTAGCAAACACTGGAGATGAAAATGAGATTTAAAAAGGGGGGGGGGGGGGATTGTTACTGATCATCTTTTGATTATTATCTTGATTTTTGGCTTTTTTCACTTAAAGTTTGACTTGAAAGGGTGTTATGGGAAAAAGAAGCCATTCTCATTGTTTAAAAAAAAAAATAAACAGAAGTAACATTCCTTACGTTAAGCGTTTACTATTCAAGGCTCATGATAAATCTGCCAAAACACCTGCACAGTGGGTTGATTTTTAAAATGCTGTTTCCTGTGTAATATGACAGATTCTGATTGTGTCTGTCAAAAACCCTCTTAACTCCACAGTGCAAAATAAATAAAGAAAGGGAGAAATAATAAAAGAAAGATGTCTGGTTCATTTGACATTTGTTTTCACCAAATAATTTAAATGAGTTGCTTTCTAAGAATTATGCATGGCTGCAGTCCACTAAGGTACTGTTAGGTATTTGTTGTAAGCAGCCTTAAGTCTGTCACTTCTGGAGATACCTGTTCTCAATTCTTGTTGAATTTCAATGGCATGGTGTTTGTCATTATTTTAGGCATTTTTTTTTGAATTCTGCATAAGCAAAGAAATCTATAAATGCTAATTTATCTATATTAGGAGAAGTCTCATAATGCATCTTAGGGCAACAATGCTCCTATTTGTATTTAATATGCTGCCCTGAGGAGAAAATGCTGTAACAGGAAAAGGGAAGGAATAGTAATAAAGGACAAAGCTATAGAGGTGCATGGATGGTTGGCTTTTCATGCCTTCTGCAGCCACGAAAGTGTATTGGAGGTGGACTGTTGCTGGTTGCACTACCAACCTAGCAGTGCATCCCAATAATATCAGCTACTATTCCTCTGGCAGCAGAATTAGCAGCCTGTCTGGTTCTGCCTAGCCTGGACCAGGTCACGGAGTTTCTGTATGACAGATGAGAGGGAACAGTTGCAGTTATATGAATCTTGCGATGGTAGAAATGGTCCTAGCATTCTGAAACAAATTTGGATGAACAGAGCTGAGGACATAAGTATCTTCATGTTTAAGTTATGGTTCTATTCACAGGATATTTTTAAGTGTTACTTGTTTGGGGCAAGGGATGGGAAAGCCTTTACTGTTGTTCTTCTTCTTCTTCCATTATTTTTTTTCTATAAAAATAACAGCATTAGCTGAACTTTTTTTTTTTTTTTTTTTTTTTGACAGAGATAATTAAATCCTGTCTTAGTACATGAAACAATACATTTTCTGACATTTCAAAAGTGTTGTTTGACTGTCTTATGAACTATGAAGCCATGCAGCTGGAGAAAGTCATTCATAAGGTACATTAGGAAAGGACTTTCTACACATCCTGCAAAATCTGCAGCATTTTCATTTATTCCCCAAAGAATCTGCAGGTTGTCATGACAGTTTCACAGAGTCAAGGAATTAGCACCATACCTGTTGTTGCTGTCCAGTAATTAAGTTATCTGTGAGCCAAACATTAAACCCTATGGGGAAAAAACTCTCCATTTATATTTGTTCTTTCCCTCAAATATATAAGGTTTTTAAGCCTGACTTGGTTTTGATTATTGAACTGTTCTAAATTACCTTAAAAGTTGTTTTATAAAGAAGTTTCTTGTCATCAATACTTCAAAATATTGGTGAATGAACTAGTTTGCATCTGAAACAGAAATACACATCTGGAGAAAGTTCAGACTTGGAAAAGGGAACAGTTTGGTTGAGCCCATATGACCAAATTCCAAAGAACAGGATGGAAACCTGTTTGCAGTTTTAAACAGGAAATCACTAATAGCAAACATGAATCCAGATACTTGCTGTGTTTGAAAAAACAAAAGTTCAAATGATGCCAGTCTTGCTACCTTTTTTCACCAATTTCATTTTACAAACAAAGCAGTAGATCAGGTGGTCCTCTGTTTGCTGTTGCTAAACCAGTAAGCATTTGCCATTAGTAATGATCACTCTGTCTTTGCACATGTATGCTTGCTTGGTTTAAACATGTGCCCAGTAGCTATGTACTACCCCAGAAAGGTTATACAGCAAGGTTACGCAATTTGTGCAAAGTGATTTTTTGGCAGGATTCTGTACACATTGATACAGCAATTCAGGACGTACTAGCAACCAGCTACTGCCCCTTGGTTAGGCTGCGTGGAAGATTCATGTATATAAAATAGTGTATTAAAGTAAACTTGCAAAAGCAAAGAGCAATCATTGCAAATGTAATTTTTTCTTCCTCTTTGGGATTCTAATTTTAAAAGCATTAAAGAAGACAGCTGCTCATGCTGTGATATGCGCTAAACAGCCTGAAGGATGGAAAAAAATATATTTGTAGCTCATAATAACTATTGACCTTTCTGATATACAATGTTCTCTGTGTTAGCTATTCTGTTCTATCAACAGTGAAGATTGAACATGACTTTTTAATAGAAAACATGGGGTTTCAAGCTGCTTTCACAAAGGTGTTTATGTATTGTTATTTTGTATTGTAGTACAAAGACTAAGTCCTGATGCCCTTTGTCTGACATCATGTTTGTCATAAAAAAGCCCCACTGTTACTGACTGTTTTATATGAGGAATTGGCTCGTAACCATTTTATAGTCGTGATAAAAGCATTGCTCCACTAGATCCAGAACACAGGTATTGAAAATAGAATCCCCAGAATATCCCAGCAGCACAAAAAGTATTTTCCAAAGAAATAGTTTCCTCAAGTGGCTATATTTACAGGGGTATTCCACTAAGATTTAAAACACTCACTCCTTGTATTCATACTGTTTGTTCCTTGGCATACACAGCCTGCTGCATAACAGCTTTTGCTGGATGACATGTGCTCTCAAAGACTATCTTTATGATACCCCATTTTTTCTCTTGAACTTCCCTGCTGCTTAGTTGCTGAGCACAGAAACATCCACTAGCAGCAGCTTGACTTTGACACTTCTGTATGTTTCCCTGGAGTGGGATCATCCACACATTGCCCGTGAGCAGCATGAGGTAACTCGCCTGCTCTTCTTTCCCTCAGGGAAAAGCTTCACCAAAAAGCACCTCCCATTTGGCACATGAAAATCTGGAAAGCAACCTCTTTATTGTGCTTTTTAAGCCCAAGCAGGCTGGCAATGTTAGGCAACATCAGAAGGTACATTTTAATGTTTGTTGAGGGTTTTTTTTTAATGCCATGTGCTGGGAAGGAACTTTAGTGGGCCATTATTGGCAGCTCTGAACCACAGTTATTTTCACAGCTATGCTCTGGAGTGTCAGCTAATGATTCACAAGTTACCAGGCGGGAGCAGAAAACTAGCAAGGGAGGAAAAAATACCCTCAGTTGATCCTTCTAGGGCATGAAAGAGGGGGACCAGCAACAGCATTTAATGGCAGTTTTGAGCTGAAATAAAATGTTCAAAATTGTTTATAAGAACTTGCTCAGTGAGGATAGAGATCATATAGGTTGTGCACACCAGCCACATCTCAAAGACAGTTTAGAGTCTAGTTTTTTGCTTCTTACAGGTCCATGAAGCTCTCAGGGAATTCAGTGAAGTTTTTACCCTTGAAACTAGTCAGGATATGTTTTTTCTTAGCTGTTTCCTTATTTCCCAGTTTCTTTTCTCTATTCCCCTTCCCGAACGCAGGTTAAATGTGCTATTAATATTATGTGTGTACCTTTCCTAGCCATTGGATTTGTTCTGTTTAAAACTTTATTAGAACTCTTCCAACATAAGTAAATGATAAAGAAATGATAACACTATGCTAGTTTTCTTTGGGACTGTTACTGAACCTTGAAAATTTATGAGTGTTGCTAACCTCACATGAAACCAAGCCAAGAGGTCAAGTCAGATTATTTATTCCTTAGCTTAAAATAAATTAGCTTTAAATCTAAAAGCATAGAAGGAAGTTTGAGCTTCATGCGCAGTATGGTTTATGTACCACTCACTCACTAGACCATAACAGCTCTTTTAGAGTTGTTGAATGTGGATACATTTGCAAGTGCTTAGATAATGGATTGAAGCCCAGTAGACGGTAATATTTCCAAAGAGTTTCAGAGTTAAAGTTTCCTACCATGGTTACTTCTTTTAACAGCAAATCTTTATTATGTTTTATTATGTTGTTTTCAAACAGGGAAAAAAAAAAAAAATCTACATGTTTTTCATAGATCACTGACCTACCAAAATTTGTTGTAAAATCTGTCTTTCAATGTTATAGGAGAAACAAAAATCTTATTCATTGCTTCATCCTGGCAGCACTTTATTTATAGCTCTACACTGGTACCTAACTCATTCTATATTTTACCAGATATATAAAGAATTCTGTGGGATAAAGATTACATGGGAAGTAAATTGCATGTGGTGGGAATTAATAGGCTGATAAGACATATTTCTAGTCTAGGAGAAATGGAAGAAGCAGCAGCAGAAGAAAGGAAGTTTTCAGAGGCTTTAGAGTAATACTTTGTCCAATAAAGAGTAGTTCAGATCACTTTGGTTCTGCAAGAATAGTGGAACATTCCAAAATTTCTCAGTAGATTAAGAAGGAAAGTCTATCAATGAGTTGTTACTTCAGTTTGTCCCACATAACTACAGTCAGTACACAGAACTAGTCTGGAGAAAAAATAAATAAATAAATAAAGGGGGGGGGCAGGGTAAGCTCATTATTTTTAACACCATAGGACAGTAGTTCAAAATATGGCTTATGCAGGTGCATTGTTTTAGGTGCCCAGAATGTAATAGTCACATAGTAATGTTTGCACTTGCAAACTGAGCATTAGCAGTCAGCGACAAATGTGCTTTACTATTTTACAACTATTAAAGTTGTGTTGTGTAGGTGTGTTAGTATGTGAAATTATAATTAAATTTGCGAGTAACTGAATGCACAGATATCCTTATTTATTTGTAAAAGCGTGTTAGGATCCTTTAGATTATTCTGGCTTACTTTTGCCATAAGAGTAGTTAGTGTTAAGTCTGATTTATTTTGGGGAACAACACAAGCACATTTCAATTGTTGGTGTAACCACATATACCAGACTGAATTGTGGCATGTGCAATCAAAGCCCTAGGAAGAGACACAAGATACTAGGAATGATAAAATAGTAATCAGGAGCTTGACTGAAGTCTTTTCATAGCATTACTAATTACTTACATGGGAGCTAGGCCAGACTCTTACGGCTTAAGTTGCACAAAGACAGAGAACTTGTGTTACTTGAAACACACCTAGCATGGCCACTCCAGAAAGACTTGGGTCTTCTAGAGGTCTTCTGTGAAACTGCCATTCCTGTGCACATCTCAGACACTGCGAAGCAGCTCACAAAATCATTGTAGAGCTAAGTGTGGGCAACTGAATTAAGCCTTTAGTCGCTCAGAATTCATCCCTGAAAGGAATGTTCTATTTAATGTATTTCATTGTTTGTCCCAATAAATTTTATATAGTCAAGCACTGAGGCTTTCACTATTTCCTTCGGAGGAAGTTTTCAACATATCAAAAAGACAGGATTAACTATGTAAATTAACAATACTAATCTTGCTCTGTTGTGGCCAGGCAGTTCAAGTTAAAATATTTCTTTGTAATGTCTAAGCTCTTGTAAATCCACAGTGCAGGAGACAGATCAGATATTAAACCTTTTCTACCTTTTTGGTTATTGTATCTAAATTCACTGCTACTCCACTGATATGACTTTTGCCAGAATGCACATACTTTTATCTTATTGAAGACAGAGGCTGCATGTATCTGAGCCAGTCACTTTTTCTCCCAGTTTGTGCTTAACTATGTGCTCCATCACATGTGGACTGTAGCCTTGTAATTACAGATTTGAGTTATAAAAATAATAATATATATAAATATAGACAGTGTTGGAAATGTAAAAAATGTGAAAGAAATATACATAAGACTTCAATATCAGATTATTTGTAAGAATTAAATATTTTATATAATGACAATCTAACTGAACTAACCTGAGATGCTAGCTCATCTCATCACTTGTTGGTTTGGAAAACTTGGAGGGATAAGGAAAACAACAACAACAACAAAACAACCACCACCAACAACAAAAGACCATTAAAAGAAACAGCCTTCAAGAGAAGTCTGATAGGGTTTAAAGATTTTATGCCTTCAAGTTTCTAATAGGCTTACAGGTCATGAAAAGTGAATTGTCTTCATCTTGGAGGTAGAATGACAAGAAAGAGCAGTTATCTTGGCTGAAAACATTACTTAGCAATAAATTCTTTAGAGGAAGTCATTGTTCTTTCTATTTATTTTGGAGAAGCTGCCTTGAGCCTTCTCCTTCTCAGCGAGTACCCAGCATTATTCCCTAGTATAACGGAAAGATGAGAACTAAGTCACCAAAAGCCTAGGGTCCAATTCTTAAGTTCTTCAACTTTTCAGTAAATAGAAAAAAATGAAAAGTTAAGAGACTTACCAGGTTCTATACAAGTACTATGAATTCCTCCAAGATCAAAATCTGGTTAGTCTGTTCCTGTTCATAACTAGGACAGCTTACAGCAAAAATATTATTAGTACAGTTTAGACCTATTAGTACTATGTAATAGTATTGCTTTGGAAGAATGAACTAGTCACCTACAACATTAATGAAATAGTTCACGTAGTCCTCCATTTTGCAAGATTCTGAACAAACCAGTATGAGACGTATAGAAGTTGTTAGTTCTGTGTCCATCAGCCCTCTTCAGGTACAGCTTAGTCATTCATCCAAATAATCCAAGAGTCTTCAGCACCTTTGCTAGACCAAGTTTTAGCTTTCAGCCTGCAGACAGATTGAACCCATTTCACTTAAAACCATGCATTTGCACATATTCTAACTATAATTTCATAGTAACTTGCACTTACTAGGAACAAATTGTCTTAACTTGAAGCTTTTGAATTGTATTTGCTGGGAGGTAGAAAAATCAATCTTTTAGCTTGTAAAATGACCAAATTTGATCAGCAAGTTACTAAGAGAGAATGAGCTTGGAAATGTTGCTTTTTTGAGAGTCACATTTCTGATTAAAAACATACTTTAAGAGGCAATATAAGAAAACAGGACAGTTCACTGTCCAAGGTTAAATTTTCCTAGGAAGCCTTTTAATGCCTGATTACAGGCAATAAACTGCACAAAAGTATTTGCAAAGATGCATCTAGTCTGACTGAAAACCATAGATTAATATTACCTAATTATTCATCTTAATATAATGATTCTCAGTTGCCTGTGCAAAGAATTATCAGACTTTAAGAAATAAGTGAAGTGGTTTGCAAGTGTAGAAGATGACACAAGAAGAGAGCTCCCTTTTTATTACTATTTTGTATGTTCTCTTATTTCATTTCTCTTTTAAGAGCTATATATATGGTGTTTGAAAATGTCTCTTAAAAACTGCATAGGCACCTGTTTGAAGGAAAATAAATTCATACCAAGTAAAAACTTCCTGAAATGATACCAAATCCAGAATTTCCTGTGTGTTAAGTCATAAGTTTTTTTTCCCACCAGCCCACTCAAATTCCCTGTTAGTGTGTGGTTTTCCATCTGTAACTTCTTGTCCTCCGAAGAATGAGAAGCCTATCTTTTATCTGTTTGGCATGCAAAAAAAAAAATAAAAGAGCTATTTTTCTCCTCTCGATTACTCAATTATTTTTAATGCGGGGGGGGGGTGGAAAAAAAAAAAAAAAAAATAAATTTGGGTTTTTTTTTTTTTTGTTTTTGGCATTTTTTTTTTTTTTTTTTTTTTTCAGGCTTTTGGAACAACTTCTGTCCTGGGGGACAAATTGTTTCTCTGAATTTGAATGTGCTTGTGAATCAGTCATAGAGATGATACTTGTGCTATTGCTCTGTAATAGCAGTTATTTGCATTGTTTTACATTGTTTTGCTCTATAGCATGAAGTTAGGCTGCACACAGATGCTGGAGTACATCTGCAGATCATTGCAGGTTCAGAGACATGGACCTCATTCCTCCAAATAATTATGTGCATGTTTATCTCTCAATGCACATTCCACCAATGTCAGAAGAACTCTTCCAGCATATAAAGTTCAATGATAAATGACTGTTTTGTGGGGTCCAAGCCCAACATTATTCCCTAGCCAAAGCCCATTGAAGGCTCAGATCTGCAATGCTGGTTCACAAAGAATGACTTAGGAAGAGTTAACTAAATAATTTTGTGAATTGGTCACTAGTTCATACTATCTCCTCATTTGGCTCTGTGGTTCTTAATTAATGTTTTAACATTTATGGCACTTTTGTCTGGGCATAGAGGTTGCAGTTTTGTGCCCTTCAATACAGACAATACACTCTTTGTGTCCAAAAGTCTTGTACTGCTTTAGCAGCTTTGGGAGTGGAAAGAAAGAGGTTTATTCCTTTAGTAGTACCTGACGAAGAAATTTAAGGACACACAAAGGCAAGCCCTTTCCCAACAGAGTACACAATTACCTGTTTTGCAGAGACAATCCAGACTTACTTTTTATACTTCTAAGCTTGACAGTGTATTGTGCTTTAATTCACACGCAGTGAGCATTGACTTTTATCATATTATTAGCATTCTAAACTCACAGTTTCAGAGATTTATAACTCAATAGTAGCTTTAGACTCAGGAAATTCAGCCCAGGAGCACTATTTTTCAGTACAAAAGACAGCTTCAGTAACTACAGTATCAAGTAGAGTGGACCTTGTTTATTTCAGGCATTTTTTAAAAGTATAAGATTACAAATTATAAACAAAACAACAGAAAACCAACATCTTGAAAAGTGAATTGTTATGGAGATTCATTCTGATATTGCTCAGATTGCTAGCCTCCTTTAACATAATTTGAAAAAAATGAAAAGGCTGATAGGCCTTTTAGGATAGGCATTTAAGAGATTAACTCCTGAGAACTTGTGATGGACCACATTCCATATATTCCTGTGCAAATCTCAGTGACATCCATAGATGTGTTTTGTACACATCCTGTTTCTAAAATCTTGCATGTATAATCACAGTTAGCATTGTTGCAGTATCTGCCAGGGCTGGGTGCAACTCTGAATTTGCACTATCAGCCCCAATGGTTCTCTCCTGAGAGAAATTGAGAAAGCTGTTCATAAGCTGTTCTGGACTTTTAGGTAACTAATCCCATCTCACACATACACTCTCAGGTACCTTTTGTTAAAGAAAATCAAACACTTTAGAATACATATTTATATGACATTCACTGTTCCACTATGCTGGTCAAATTATATGCATTTTATAGCATTCACTTACAGAGATATTTAGGTTTTGTACCAGTTATAGTAACAGCAAATTAATGTTAAGCTCATGATATAAGGTGGCATGAACCCAGAAAATGTCAATTCCATATACATGGTACCAGATGTCAGCTGTTTTCCCTTCTTTCATAAATCTGTATGAAAGGGAATTTTTAATTTTGATTTCTTGGGCATGGTACTTGGTATTACAGCCAGATCATTTTTCAAGCATGAGATATTGTCTGTTTAATTAATGTTAGTTCTATGTGTTTAGGTAATTACAATTAGAACACATGAGGACGTATTGTACTTATTGCCTGTGTTAGAGCATAATGTGCTGGACTACAACAGCTACACTTGTTAAGCTGATTTTAGCATTTCTTCACACAGCAGGAAGCACCCATGCTGTGGTTTCTTAATGTACTCTTTAAGTACTGCACTGGAGAGTACTGTATAATAATAATAATTAATAATGATCCTAATCTTGCCAGTACTGCTACTATCCTAGTGACCCTGGTTGCAGTTGCAGGGTTCCACTACCCTGTGCCCTGAAACACATATCTTTCCTTTCAGAGTTTCATTTCTTAGGTGATGTTGCTGAACAGAGATGAATTTTTTGAGGACAGGTCTGTTGCATGGATTCTAATGGCTTCACATTTGTTCAGGTCTCCAAGGACCAGCACCAATAAATGTGAAAGAGACAATAGCAGAATGACATACTTTTCCATTTCCACCAGGATGAAAAAAAATACTCTAAATTAGGTCTAACCTTAAATGTATAATCTGTCCTTGGAAGCAACAGAAGAAGAAGAAAAAAAAAAATAAAAAAAAAAATAGCATCTTCAAGCTCTTGGCATCCCTTACGAGAAAAAATTGGTTCTAAGGGTCTCTGATCTTGTGTTTTAGTAAAATAGAACTGCACGGCTGACTGACAGTTCTGATCTAAAGCATTTACGTTTAAGTTTTGATCTCTCTGCTTTTGATTAAAACTAATGAGCTCATTTAATTCAAAATGGGAATCTCTGATAAGAGAAATAAGGTTGATGTGATTGGATTAGAGGGGCAAATTAAACTCTTAGAGCAGAAGTTTGTGCTTATATAGTGTATTAAAAAGCTGTTGGCGTATTATGGCGTGTTAGATGATGAGAAAAATTTCATAGTAATTCATATTTAATCAGAAGAAATGAAAGTACTAAATATAACATGGCTCTGCTTTTCCCTTGAGTGATAAAGAGCTGTACATTTAAAATGACATCGAATTCATGCTCTCTAAAACAAAAAAATCTGAAGAGAGACACTAAAGAAAGGAGCACTGTTGTCAGTTATTTCATAACAATAGACCTGAAATGTCACAAACACAAGACAACGTGACCATATTAAAACAAGGACAATTCAATAAAATCCTTAGCTTTTTTAAAACTAGGTTTGGTGTTTCTGTTCACTGCATAACAAATGTCTATTAAGTGCTTGAACACTTTCTACTAGTAGCTGGGTTGGTTCTCCAAAACAATAGCGGAATAATTTCAAAATAACTTTTTTATTCAGCATTCATTGCTCACTGAAAAAGAAAGTGAGTTAAGTTCCATTAATACCTGTAAGCCTACTCCAAAATTTTCCCATGAATGATATTTAAGGGAGGGGTAGGGAAGTGTTGGTTATCAGGGCAAAAAATAGCATTAATAAAGATTGTATAGGGAATATTTTGGTGCCAAATCCTCTTTTACCCACTATTTTATCATGGTTTATACTAAGAGTATTTGTTTATTATTTTAAAATGGTTACAGCTGAGGAAGTGAGAAGCATAAGTGAGATCTAAAGTTTCAAGGAGGATGGACAACAAAAACATTCTATTAATTACTAATTAGTCACCAACATTTAAAAAGTATGATGCTGATGATAATCATCATCATAATGCCTCACTTACCTGAGTATTTTTACCTGCAGGTGGCTTCGATTCTTTATTGGTGATAATTAACCCTCAGTAATAGAGAAACCAAGGCAGTAGTGACTTATCGTAGATATCACTGCAAGAAAGGAATGGAGTCTAGGGGATAAAGGTCTGGAGAATTTGCAGCCTCTTTCAGCAGATAGAATTGTCTCAGAGACACTTTGCCTTTTCCAAAACTCTGAAGAAGTCCACAGTTTTTAAAAAGATGCCATAACATAGCAAAATAATTCAAATCATAGCAAAATTGTGCAAGAAAGAGTTAATGAGGCAAATCTCTGTTAAAAATTCTCTAGAAAAAAAAAATCAAAATGAGACTTACTGAGTATACATATATTTTTCAATTTTTTTTTCTACTAAGTAAATGTGTTCTAAACGAGGTAAATTGATTACAACACTCTTAGCATCCATCAGTCATTTATTTTTAGTGAGTTCAAGGATTGCACCTGAAAAAGAGCTTAGAGGGGATGTATAAAATCTAAATTATGTGTATATGTATTTTTTCTATTCCCTAGTGGAATCTACAAGCCCCAGTTTACTAACCACTGACAACGCTCTAGAGCGCTCTTTTTTCATCCGAATGAAATCTACACTGACCAAGCGAGGAGTGCACATCAAATCGTCGGGATACAAGGTAAGGGTTGCACTGCAGCATGAAATATTGAAGTCTTTAAATTATGTTCCTTTTAGTATCAGGGATACATTAATATTTAGAGGAAATAACTATTTCACATTTGCATATGTTTCATTCCTTTTGTTAAAGAATGATTAGTACAGTATTTCCAGCCTATGGTTTGGTAGTGGTACTACACCTCCATTAAATTGATTATTCCAGTAATCATTGATTATAGGATGAAGGCCTTCAAAAGAGCAACACTTTCAGATTAAATGTATATTTTACCAAAGAAGGTGGGTCGCAGTAGCATTACTTTTGCTTAGTGAAATTACTACTCATTTAGTTAGACTGTTAGTTTTTTTGGGGGGGTTATGTGTTTTCTCAGAAAGGTAGAACTTCTCCATGCAGACAACTTTCTATTTAGGTTCACAGCTCTTCTGGCTGAAGAAAACAACAAGTCATAACGAGTACTTTTCCACCATCTGTCTTTCATTGTCAGTCTGAGGGGTATCTGCTGCTGGGGATCATATTTGCTGGATTTCTTACTCTTTTAAGATATGAAACTCTCTTGTTTCTTATCAGCAGTAATCTCATTTTTCTTCAGTCATATATCGCTTATAGTGCCTGTAGCTATCAGTGGCTTTGCAGTACACTAAAACTAGAAGCAATAGCACATTTTTACAATTGTCAACTTCTGGAATGAAATATGTCATCTATTAAGTATTATACAAGATAAAAGAGTGGTGCAAGGACACATGTCTGAAAGTGTGTGTATTTAGAGAAGGTGTGCATCAACACTCATTTAAAAACTTTCAAAAGCTTTTTTTTTTTTTTTTTTTTTTTTTTTTTTTAGGGGAAGATTTTAGAGGAGCTTTGAAGTGAAATTCCCCAATTCACTCATCCCCAAAAATTCTCTGTGAATATGACATCAAGGTAGTCTATCTGAGTAGTAAAAATCTCCTGGTAGAAATGCCTTTTTTGCAAACAAATGAGAGCCCTTCTGTTGGATAGTTTCCGCATCAAGATGATTAAAGTAGTTGCTAATGGAATTTTAGGTACAAATAAACAGTTTCTTAAGACACTGGAAGTTATGATCTGGTGACTGGTTAGTTGTCAGCACCTGAAAGAATGTATTCAGTACTTGTTCATGTTGTCAGGTTTTCGAGGCTCAGAAGGTACAAGACTGGGAGTTGTACTGCTAGTCTCAGGAGGAAGAAAATGAATGAATTGGTCAGGTTATTGGAGTTATATTCATTTTCATGGTTAAGCGTGGTTTATCAGGTCTAGGCCAAAGTTAGATTGGCAGAGAATTGCAGTGGATATTTTTGCTGCAATAATAACAGGAAAAATCTTTGGATTTTGCAGTCTGACATTTTTGCCAAATGTAGGTGAGAAAACAAGGAAGGCACTTGAGTAACTTTGTCATGTTTCTTCTTGGACTTCTGACAAACTTAGGCGAGTCCAGCACCAAAACAGGACACAGGCTTGGTACACAAGTGGGTTTTTTACTTGTTACAGTACAGTTTTTGAAATTCTCAGTAGATTCTTTACTCAAGAAAGACATAGTAATGTCTATCATATAAATGTAATTTCTTTTCTCTTTTAAAATCTACTGATGTGTCATGGAAACATTATAAACCACAACTGATGAAATTAAATTTGAAAGATCAGATATCATTTTTAGACAACTTCCCCTAGACACAAAGAACGGAGAAAAAGTAAAAATCCAGTTTACAAAACTGTGTATTAAAATTATATATATATATATTTAAATATATTAAAAGTACAGTAAACTAAAATTCTTTTTTTTTTCCCCAAATTTTTCCATGAGGAAGCAACAAGTCAAGATGAATAAAATTGCAGAAACTGTGCAAATCCTAGGCAGGTGCAGATACAGAGGTATAGTTCCTTGGCTTTCTGATGTTTAGGAACATTTTGTAACTGACAGAGTTTGACTGACTTCTGCCTGTGTCCAATCACATAAATTAAACTTTGACAGTTTTTCAAAAACATGGTTATTGACACTCTGTGCTCTATGGAATTATTATTACCTGGAGCTTTGGTGAGCCCCACTGCCTATTAAAATTGTATATTTACTTTAGATGATTTGGATCATGTTAGTGTCTTCTTAGTGTATGAGGTAAGCATAATAAAACTCAACTGCTATAGTGAATGTCATCCATACTTTAAGGAAAGTTACCAACTTATTGATTTATGAAAGTCCAGCACTAGAATGAACCTGATGCCTGTAGAAATAGCTTAGGTATATATTTTATAAAAATTCGTAAAGATCCATTAGCCTTATGGATGTACAACTATAAGAAATTAGCAAAGGGAAGAATAGTTACGTAATATCAGCAAAGCTCATGAGAAGAGCTATCTGCATTCTGTGTCAGAGGGCCCTGGAAGACCTCCAGCCCTTATTCAGGAAGCAGTATGCCAGCTGGGGCCATGTGCAGCAGAGTTCCTGTGGGAAATCCGGTTGAGCAGGCCGACTCAGGAGCCGCTACCTCACACCTTCAGAATAATACAGAGTACTGAATTTTCCCTTCCTCCTCATCTTCCCTTGAGCTCCTGTGTCATCATGGGAGGGTAACCATCCTAATCAAGCATCCAGACATACAACAGGAGCAGTGTACTGAGAAGTCCATATCTTATGGGAGTCAGGTTTTAGCTTTGCCAAGGGTACACAGTTCCACATGTATTCAATCCTCCAGCAGTGACAACAATTTTGCATCTTTGCGAAATGTTTTTTTTCTTGTTTCAAACTCTTTCGGAACTCAGAAACCACATCTTCATTTTTCCCTTGCTTTGAGGAATGCTGATGAATGTTTTCTTTAGACAGCAAATGATTGAGGTGGTCCACAAGATGCTTAAGCAATTTTCAGAATGAGTGATCCCTGCCTCAGGAAAATCACATAAAATTGAAAACAGTCAGAGAACGAGCTTGATTAATCATTTGGGTTGATCTAGTCAGGACTAATTTTCTATGAAAAGAAATGTGGGAACAAAAACCACACTAATAGACTTACAAAGATCCATATATGTATACCTCAAAGAGACTTTGTTCCAGACTGTTCTGACATGAGATGAACCCTGTTTATAGTACCTTCCTGGACTGATTTAATTAGTCTTGAATTATACGTGAAGATGGAGATAATGGTCTTCTTTCCATGAATGATATTACCTTAAAAGTCTGAAATGGGAAGGCTGCTATATGATTAATCCTACCTCTCTCCTTCCATTTTTTTTTCCCCAGCACTGTCCTAGAATGGGATTTTCTTTATTTATATTCTTAGTCTCAGAGCTTGTAGGAAAAGAGCTTAGATACAGTGCTAGAGAGCTATTTGCTGTTCAGCGAGTAAATCTACAATCTTAAAAAAAAAAAAAAAAAATAAGTCAGATAAAATGTAGTCAGCTGACAAAACACATTGAAAACAAAAAGTGAAAAATGGTAATTCCATTCACTGCAAAACTCGTATTACCATTACAACTGTTGTCTAAGATACATGATACAGAGACTTACTGTTTTCTCTGCTGTGAATATATCACATCTTTCTTTTGTTGTTGTTGTTGTTTTCAATAACAAATACTTTTGTATTTCATTTGGATTTTTGTTGTCTCCATTTTATCTCTTCTATTTGTTTTTCTCCTTTTGTGGTTTACAATTCTGTCCACTTTGCTTATTTCACCTTCATTCTGTTATCCTACTTTCATACATATATGTCAAAGCAAATTTTAATTGAAAACTACTTTGTTCAAGTCCACTGATATATTTCCTACTATCCTATTGTATCCTATTATATTTTGTCATTTTTGTCATTGTTTTGTCATTTTTTCTTTCATGTCAGCTTGTGCTAGGATTTTCTTTGTTCAAACCTTTAGGGTCTGTTACTGGTCTCTTGAACAAAGCATAATTAATGGGATAAAGAAGTAGTCAGCACATCCAGATTCTCTAGTACTTTTACTGTCACCGTGGCAATCTCTGAATGGGGATAACCAACATCTGCTGCCTCACCATCTCCCAGGAACCTGGCAATCAACCTTCTTGGCTATCCATCAGCAGAGAACAGGTCATCTTTAAAATTCTGTAGGCTGTAGAAATACTTGGAGTGGTACTTTCTACCTGCTGTGCTACCTAGATGCAGCTTTTGGCCTACTCAGTGTCAACAAGAAACAGCCTGCATGTTTCTTTCACTAAAGCATCAAAAACATTGAGGGTCACAAGGCAACGAGTTCAGACAATTCAGTAACCGGAAGTAAATAGAGCAGCTATCATGTACTGCGCAAAATCTTACATATAATGTTAGACTTTGGAGCCTCGTTATCGAGAAAATAAATATTTGAAAGGTTATTTGGATACCTGTCTGTGAACCGAGTCTTTGGTGTCTTTAACAAGCACCTTGGGTTTGTGGGAAAGGACATACACAGTCTACAGAGACGAATGAAGTTGACTTTGTTTCAGCAATTTGTATGTGTGTGTGTGTATATATATATATAAGTATGTATGTATATATATGAGTTACAGGAGTTCTGAAATCCTTTAGTATGGCACAGAATTGTCAGTACTGGAGACAAGTGTAACCCCTGCCTTGCTACTTTACAGAATCACAGCTCTTATCAATGCCAAAAGCAGGTATTTATACCTATTTTCCTGATGTTCTTCATATGTAACAGAACTTATTAGGGGAAATACACAAACTTAATCAAACTGACCAAATTGCAATGAAGGAAGCAAAATTATCTTTCATTATTTATTAAAGCACAAAAACTTGTTAAAACTAACAGAATAATCTTACATACCAGTTGACATGCTGCATAAAAATAAGTAAATTGCTATATAAAAGTTTTGATTTAGCAAGCTTAGTTTAGAAAAGTTGATGTGTTGTCACAAATCAAATGTCCACATTTCAGTAATGGAGGATTCAAATTTGGTTAGCTATGCCTCATACATCAGTTACTGTATATCAAAATATTTTCAATTTAACTTGAAAATCTGAGAAGTATTTAAAACTCCATTAAAAAGTTTTCTCCAATTAGTCATTCTAGTCTACATGTATTCGTATTTTGTTTTGTTTAATGTTATCTTTCTACCATCTTCTTTAAAATTAAACATTTTCTGAGACTGCTCAGTTTTTACATTTAAAATCTTAATGAAGTTAGAACTGTTTGAATGACAATTTTGAAGATGGAAATTGAAATTTACTGTTGCAATCTTATGTTCATCACCCTTCTGTTATCAGCCTTTTTCACAGTATGTATTACTACTTTATTAAAAATATATATTTTTTATTATTTTTATTAGAAGGACTTTAAGAGTTGGGTGAGATTTGGAACTCTCAGCTGTGCACTTCAAGGGCAGTTTTTGGCAGCACTTAGGTTCCTTTATACAAGAGAGCAAGGCAGAAAAAATCTCTGTTAGAGAGACGAAACTGCCATTTTGCATTTACCTGGTGCAAATATGTCTGCCTAGTGATACCATTCTCTTGATTCAATCTAAAACTGAAATGATTGTTTCCTGTCTAAGGGAAAGATTCACATGGATTTCAGAATTTCAGATGTTTCTATGCCAAAATCACTTTAAGCATCCAACATATCATGGGCTTGTTGAGAACACAGCAGAAAACCACCTTTCATTTAAGGGGAATAAGAAAGAAAGAAGAAAAGGGAGGAGGCTTTTTTTTTTTTTTTTGCATAAGTCTAATGATTAGTGTGTTGCTTGGACATGGGTTACATTAGAGTCAGATTTAATTCCTTCCAAAGCCTGAGGGAATTCACATATCCCACTTTTCAGCTTGGCCTAAATTCTTTTCTACTCCTCTAATATTTTCCCCTCTTGAAATCTTTTGTCAAGTATTTCACTCTGTCCCAGAAAGGTATCCTGACCTTTTTCTGTAGGAAGAAAACGCAAAATTTAGTATTTCATCACATGGCTACTGCCACACCTCCTTAACTGAGTGAAGAAGGAATAAGAAACCAACATCAGGAGGCATTATGTGAAGAGTTTTTTTCTAAATGTCAGCACGTGCATTCCCCAGACTTTTCAGCACTGAGAAGACTTAAAGGTAATTTGTCAGAGAGAAAGAACTGATCGAGAATTCACCCATGTAAATCGATGACCTTTTAGTCAAAAGGAAGTCTCTTAGCTAGTAAAGATGCAGCATTACTTATAAAAGAACAAAATACTAATGGGCCAATCTGAGACTTATGAATTATCTACTTGTAGATATAAAGACACGGTTCAAGAAAAGATGGTCTGCCACAGGATTAGGAAGACTAGAGTTCATTTTATGCCTTGCTACAGAGCTGTGAGATTCTATTAGGAGAGCTGTCTGGAGAAACTTGGTTCACACTTGACATCTAAATACATTAACCAACTTCTTAAAAGTGTTCAGAAGCTAGTAGCTCCACCCTCTCAAAAAACATTTTCAGGGCTGAGCATCTTTCAGCTAGGATTTGTAGAACTGTTCTATCATCCAGAGACATTAATATGTTAGGCATTTATTATTAAAGTAGTACTAAGGAAACTAACCAGTTACTATTATATAAAAGCTTTTTTAATAACAGCCTACTTTAAAAGACACATTTAAACTTTGATCATTCCTCATGCTGACTGTAGTATTTGCTGTAGTATTTGTGACACCCATATCGGGATCTGTTTCTCCTCAGATAGTGTCTTCAATGTTCATTTGACTTCTGAGTTGTGATTTTGTTGCAGTGTGTGACAAGCTGCATAAATGGGAAATACCTTAGATCACAAACTGGATTTTGGAAGGAAAGAAAACACAAAATTGAGCAAACACAGACTACTTTCTGAGAGATTAATTATTTTCATAAATTCTGTTAGCATAGTATGAGTGATATAAAAAGAGTTCACCACCAAAATAGCAGCAAATGCCTTTGATTCTGATTTTTAGGCAGTCTAAATTTGAAGCTACCATTATTAAAAAGTAGTGAATATAACAGCAAAGGAAAACTATGAGATCAAGATTTATTCTGATACATAACAAAACGTTCAAAATGGACAGATATCAGCTCCAAGCCAAATCAAGCGTTCTTTCAAGAACTTTTATCAAGTCAGAGAGATGTAAAGAAAAAAAAAAAAAAAAAAAGAAGGTTGTTGCACTAACACTGTTACACTGTTTCTTTAAATGTGAATTAGTAGTGCAGTGGGCCTGTGAGTCTCCAGTGCCCCTTTCCTGTGAATCCCTTTCCTTCTCCTCACAGAGACCAGTGAGGGTGGATGAGAACAGTGAGACTTCAACAGAGTGAGAAGCAGACAATGCCACCTATTGCACTGTGGGAGAAAGTATCATGTTCCTAGGTGGTAATACCTGCTGAAGAAGAGAGGTCTTCACTTCCCAAAATTTTCTCAAGTTCTCAGCTGTTGTTGTCTGCCTCTGCTTGTTGTTAGTGGGTGGGAATAAGCCTTATGTAGGAGCCAAGAGAACTGCACGGTGCTCTGTGAAGAATCACCAGCCAGAATTCAGGCAGATGCTGCTGCCAACATCTCTGCTCCACTTGGCTGTTTTTCTAACTGCCACCAGGGGATATTTTGGCCCGCCTCCTTTTCATAATGTAAACAGTGTATTCGATGTGTAAATGCAGGCAGTAGTAGCTTTTTAAAGATCTTTACCTCTTTCAATAGTTCAAGGTTTTTTCTCCAAAGTATGCTTATAAAAGACAAGAAGCTGATACCCTGAAAAAAATGTAACTAATATCAAGCTAATGTAGAAGACCACATCTTCGTGCTCATCAGTGGTACTTGCAGAAGCCGTATCATCTCTCCACTGGTAAATCTTTATTGAGTGTGAAGCAGTCATGACATTCAGAACTAAGATGAAAGTAATAGGAAGGTTCCAAGGCTTGCATTTCAGTGAATTTTATGTTTAAGAAAATTTGTTTTTCATATTCTGCATAACATCTTGATATGGTAAAATTAGATCAATAGCTGTTAAATAGAAAATACACATCCTGAACTGACATCATAAGGGTATAATCCCTTACATGTGTATTTACCTTTTGCATAAATAGTCTCATTGGTTAATTAGAAGGTTAAGACCACATTTTTGCAAGAGAGAATTCTTCACTGTTGCCTTGGCAAGGCAATATTTTCTTAAAGAATTACACAAGAATTCTAAACAAAAATATCTTTTAGGAGTTCCATAAACTTAGTACCTGCATTCACATATCACCGTTCATTACACTATGATCTATCACAGGCTATATTCGTTGGGAAAGAAGATGTTCATTTCAAATGTATCTTCCATGTATAACACAGACACTAGGAAATATTGTAGTTTTTGCACTCAAGGAGGTAAAGAGGTTGTGTGTTATCAACTGTCTCTACATCCACTCTGCAAAGCAAGGGTGCTATAATTCAGTGTGTGTTGTCTTGAACAGGTAAGATTGTACAGCACCTTTTACATACCAGCTACGCAAGCTGAGTCTCTTTAATATTTATTTTTTTTCAATCACATATCCTATTAAATTAAAAAAATATATAAAAATATATTCATTTATTTTACAGCTGGAAATATTTAAATACTGTCATAATTAATTTTCCAGTAATCTTTCCTTCATCATTAGTTCTTCTACTCAGTACATGCCGAAATGTCTTAGCTGCCCACAATTCATATTTCTTTGTTCTGTCAAAGTTGTCCCTACAAAATTATTATAAAAGTTCCTCTTTTATTTTAGCTTCCTACTTTTCATATTTCTCCATCACATAATAACTGCATTCATTTATTGTGCAAAAATCATATGAACACTGAGTTATGATTTCACCAAGTCCTAAACTTGGAAAAGCATCTTTACTTCTCATTTATTTTTAACCCATATCTCTCACATTTTTTTTTTTAAAAAAATCTTTTACTTTTTGTGCAGGTTTGTATCTTCAGAAAGCATTATCTTTTAGTAGCTTTTTCCTGTTGTTTATAATGTCATTTATATTATGAATGTACTTTTGCAATACTCCTCTGAGGCTGGAAAGTGCTGACATACTAAGAGATCAAGTAACTTGCCAAAGATAACAATGGCCGATTGTGTCAGAGCCAGCCGTGATTGCATGCAGTACTTCATCCTCAGCCTTTCTTCCTAACACATGAATATTGTCAAATCATCTCTGCGTTCCGGCACATCACACTTCATTTTCTCAGGCTGGTACTTCCTTTGTTTTGATGGTTGCCCTGAATAGGGAAAATGAGATGCCAAATAAAAAAATACTCTGATCAAATGGTACAAAGTTTAGCAGCACATTTACAGAACACTTAGTAAAAGATGAATTCCTGCTCTCAAACTGGGGTACCACTGACTGTAGAAGAACTACTTCAATATCTTTATCCTCAGAAAGAGAAAGAAGTAATGTCCCAGCAGGGACATTGCCCAGGGGAGCTCCCTGACTCTGCTCCTCTGGCCACTTCAGTGTGGGAGAGGAGCAGAGCTGGCAGCAGCCACCTCCTGGGCTGGCAGCTGGCTTGGCTCTTTACAAACTTGCCTTTCTTATATCAAAATAAACTCTATAGAGAGACTTTTTTTTTTCCCAATTTGCTTAATATGTTTCATACCCACCATAGATTTTTCCAAACTGAAGACCTCAAAGCTTCTCATTAGATTTAGTATGAAGCTGATGCATTATGCATATGTAATATGCATGTGTATAAATTATAGGGAATCGTTATGCACTGTAGCTCTTTATATTTGGACCAAAGCGAAAGTACTAGCAAGTCAAAATGCCCCACTCTCTCACGCAGATAGTACCACTTTCCAGCTGCTCTTCACAGACTTCCTAGAAAAAATAGGTAGCTTCATGATGTTTAAGGCCTATCATTTCCTCAAAAGCCAGATTTTTTATATAATTTGCTGTTAATAAGAAGGAAGGTTCCTCGGTACCTGCTCATGCAGCAAAAAGGGATAACAAAGGCACAGAGCATTTCAGCACCAGTATGCTATACATGAAGCCCTTGGTAGAACAAGGACCATTACATGAGGCTTTTATTCCCAATAGCTGTTGACTTAACCTGGTGCATCTGCACACTAATTTTCTGCATTTACTTTCTAGAACGGAAAATTGATCATGGGTGTCAGGCCATGTTTCCCAGACAGTCTTCCTACAGTACAAATGTCTTTTTGCTCTACTGTCTAAAGAGCATAAACACCACTATATAACCCAATATGCTATTATGCCTCTGTTTCTAAATGTTCAGGCATGCTTCTTGATTCTTCTGTTTTATGCAGTGATACTAGCTGAAGAATATCTTTATTCAGTGTGGTGTTTGGTTGAGCCCATCTACTTTACCCTACGGAGAAGGCAGGATATGAATGTTTGGTGGGAAGAATTTCAGTTTCTCCTTTTTACAGCATCATTAGGAAGCTGTCATTCTAATAATAATAATTCCCATTTGACATCATGGAGGTAAAAAGAAATCATTGCTGACATCAAAAATGAGGTGATATTTCAGCAGTATTATTTCACCGAAGATAAAGTGGAAGTCTTTATTACTCCCAATGCTTTTAAAGAAAGCTGAGCAAGGCTTATACTGACCCTGGAGCTTATACACCTTAATACATCTATAACCAGTATGAAATAAGAAATTTTAATTGTTATTGCTATGTTTTTTGGTTATACCTCCTTAGAATCAAGCATTTTGTGCCTGCTTAAAGAAAAATAATATCTGAGAATAAGTCTGGGAGGCTACATCTATTCTAATTTTCTACATTATTTAAAAATCATGCAAAAGACCTCAAACAAATGAAAATATTAAGTGTATAACAGGAAGTGTTAATTTTCCTGCAAACTTCTTATTAGAGCCTGTATCCACACATATTGCACAGAGGTCTGAGCTCTGAAGAGGTTACCCTAAAGGGGCTTACAAGTTTTATTTCACTTTTTATGGATAGGTATTTTATTCTTTCTGAACTTCTTGTTCACATTGCTGTGTGAATTGCTTGCCATTAAAATGACACAGTCAAGGTCTGTTTCATCAGTTGTAAACAATACGTTTTTCAGTTTTGTTTGTGGTAGCATATTAAAAGCTCTCATTTCCACTCCCTTTTCCCTTTCCTTTGCATACATATATTCAGTTATAATTCTAGGCTCTGTATAATTTTCCATCCTAGAGCAAACAATATATAACAACAGTGGCTCTATCCAAATACACTTGGATAGAGCATATCTGCCAAAATTTGTCATTATTTCCTAATTTTGAAATCTATTCTTGGTCTACTGCAGTACTTTTAATTTTAATTTAAGGGGCATGTGAAGAGCAATATGAACTGCAAGCAATTATAGCAACAGGACTTTAATATTGACAGTATTGTTCTAGTTAAAAGAAAGTTCAAGAATTATGGATTCTTCCCATGGCTTCACTTTACAGAATTAGT
Organism: Nettapus auritus; assembly: GCA_011076525.1. Classification (NCBI taxonomy): domain Eukaryota; kingdom Metazoa; phylum Chordata; class Aves; order Anseriformes; family Anatidae; genus Nettapus; species Nettapus auritus. Next base: position 44,438,992 of record CM021769.1, read on the forward strand.
CACCTCCTTGCAAGCAGCATCTTCTCTGTATAATAGGAAGAGCCCAATCAAAATGTTTCATAGCCTTCACAATCAAACTTAAGAAAATTTTCTAATGAAACATGTGATGGGAGCATCACCTTATTTTGTTCCACACAAATATGTTTATACTACAGCAGACACAGCTCATCTGCTGTTGAGTTACTGCTTCTCAGTTATTTTGAGAAATAAGATCTTAATTCCTACAAGCATACAGATATTTAATAGTTATAAGCGTTTCAGAAAATCACAACTCGTGCTTATCAGCTATAGTAAAATGTTTAAATCTGAAATGAATGCTTTGCACTTTCAATGTAAACAGTTCTTATTCAATGTACAAGTAGTTTAGGGATTTTCCCCAGGAATGTGTGCATGCACAAATGCAGTGTTTTATTTCATGTGAATACAACAGGCCTTTTGAATTCTGTCATATATTGGAATGTCTAGGCAAGTTTTTATATTAGAGAAGCATTTCTCCTATTGAAAACCACTAGCTTAATAGCCTTCTCATTTGTTTCTCCCTGCTCAGTTGATCAGATGTGTACATTTTTTCCCTAAATACTCAACTGCTTTCAGTTTTTGTCATCATTCACTTTGCTGTGTTATTACAAAGACTATGTTGGCTAGGGCAGTCTAACAGTAGACCTAGTACTGTGATTAAGAGATACCTAAATGCAAAGCCGTCTTAATTAGCTCACCAGGCATCACTGAACCTAGCCTGGCTCTCACACAGTCACATGCCCAGGGTTAAGAAAGGGGCACTGGACACAGTTTTTCCAGAAGAAGCAAGGAGCTGATTCACAATAGAAAAACATGCATTATGGGTTGCTTTCAGTCACTTTATAGTTACATGCATTCATAAATTTTGAAATGGTTGTAAGATGCAGACTTTGATGGTACAAAACTTACAGAAGAGCTTTAGATCATTGGAGCAACCACAGGTGAAGTTTATGTTGACAATTTATCAGCTCTTCTCCGTCAAGGAAAATTGTTTTTTAGTGCCTGCCTATTAGCAATCACATGCATATTATAAAATTGAGTTCTGGGGAGGACAGCCTGCCATCTGTCTTTTCTGTATTTTTTTTTACAATGTATCATGCTAAAGTTAAAACTTTTTGTGCTTCAAAATGGCATAAAATATGAGATGTCTGTAATAGAGATAGTTGGGAAGAATAGACTAAATAGAATTGTAAATCTTTATAAACTTTATAAACTTTATAAACAGGCAACTCCTGATGCTATACTTTATGTTTTAGCTTCAAGTACCCTCCACATTTTCCACAGACCATAGTGCCCACTGTGTTCTTATTTTAGATTGCAGAGTTCCTAAACTGATAACTAATTAACATATATCTCAAGAGTGTGAGAATGCTTTCTTTATAGACTGTTTCTGGTTCAGGATTGGCTTGTTTTTTGTTGTTTTGTTGTTTGTTTTGTTGGTTTTTTGTTTTTTGTTTTTTTTGTGGGATAGAACTTCAAATGCCTGATGTGGAGAATGAAAAAGATGTGTTCAGTTTCCCTTCTGCGTTCTGACATGCTAAGATTTTATCAATAATATTGTTTTCCTTTAAAAATATCTGCCTCAGAGAAAATCTGCTGTGTAGCTGTCAGGATTACACCTCTCAGAATATGCCTGTGATGATTCTGTTAAATTGATAAAAACAGAACACACTGCTATGTAGAAGGATTGCTGAAAAGAATATTCCCAGGCCCTTTCATGTGTAACAGCACTTGTATGGCAGTACGTTTATTGTGCTATAAATTCCATCACTGATTTTGGCCATTTCAAATTGATTCTGCAGTAACTGTAAGTAATGAACCTTACAGACAGAGCCAAGGAAGAAAAAAAAAAAAAAAAAAAAACAAAAAAAAACAAAAAAAACAAGCCAATAAACTTGTGGCTCTAGGAATACAAATTGTAGAGTTCATTTAGCCTCAGTTTTTATCAGATCATGCAGCCAATACCCCACAAAGCCAGAAAATACATCCAACAAAATATACAGTGCCATGGCCCAGCTTGCTTTGAATTTAGCAGCTAAACCAGAGATACTCAATTATTCAAAGTGCATTTTTGTACAAAGTGTCCTGTGGATTTCACCTGAGATTTAAAGAAGGTGCTTGACATAAGTGGATGACAAAAGAGAAGAAATGTTAATAGAAATGACTTATACAGGATAATGAGACAAATCCTGAGCTGTTTTACATGGTCAGGCAATACCAGGCATCCCTGGATTTCACAGGGGTGCAGATCAATATGCAGTGTGCTACTATTAACTCACCAAGTGAAAACATATAAATGTGTCCAAAATTTACAAATACTCCTAGCCTATTTCCCTCTCTTTACTGAAAAGTTCTAGCTGGTTTATTAAGAATGAGGTCATGCTTGTTGTTGTTTTTTTTCTTGGGGTATCTTTAATGATCTCATATATTTTAATACGGAATTTATGTGCTTGGTAAAGCATTTCCATAGGATGACTGTAAAACCTATCAAAAAGATACTGTTCTAAGGCATTTGACATTATTTTTGAAGATTCCAGTTACATTCTATAGGAATCCACTGATACTGTTTTGTTAAATATTGTATAAATTTCTCATAATCTTAACAGATACCAAGATCACATAGATTCTTATTTTTCACACAGATCATGGATATAGTCCCACTATATCAGTGGACTGGTCATGTGATTGAAGCATATATGAAATATGTGTAACAATCCTTGCTTGTTACATAAAGAGCTAACTTCAGATTTTTAACTCAAAAAGACTGGAGTTTTCTTCTACATAGTTTCCCCAGCATTACAGGAGAGAGAACCAAGACCATGTTTTATTCTCTGTGCAAAAATAAATAAATGTCTGGGTTGGGTTCCTAGAAGCCCTGCAGCACTTCCATACATCACAGCTTGCACACTCATGTATCTTAAGGTCTGCATTGAGTGCTGAATTCATTCTTTGTGTCTTCTTATACCTAACTGTGCAGATTTATGTGAACCTCTGTACTGACTGTGAGAAATACAAAATCCTCATTTTGAGAACAAAATGCTTGGGTCCATTCTAGCCCTATATAGGCCACAAAGAAACGCATTGTCTGAGGCATATTCCTTGCCTGTCTATATAAAAATTCTATTTTGTCAATTTATCCAGTTTACAGCAGCAACCTGAATCACACACAGGAAAAAAAGGCACAGGAATTGAAGCTTTCAGTTAAACACCAAATATGGCGAAAGTCATAATAAAATAATGACAGTTGGCAACACTATTTTTTCTGTGCTTTTTTTCTGTCACAATGAGATACACAGGGAGTGAGTCTGAAGTCTTGTGAATAGCCCCTGGTAACCAAGAGCAAAGAAACCTTGCTCATTATCTCTACTTCCCTTCTGAATAAACATTTCAGCCATCGTAAATGAGTGTGACATCAAGGGCAAATGAATGTCTCTCATTCCAGATGAGAAACACTTGACAGCTGAGCAACCTGAAGGTTGTTGGGAAGGTACAAATTCTGTGACCAGTGGATGATGGGGCAGGCAGCATTTATTTCAACAGGACCTGATATGTTCATCATCCTCTTAAAGGAGAGACATCCAGCCTTGCAAGGGATGAGTCCTAATATTCAAATTGTCTTTCAGTCAGGACTCCAGTGAGTGAAAGACAGAGCTGTCCTAATAGCTGTCCTAATTTTTTTATTGTAATTTTATTAAATTACATAGGAAAACTTAGTCAAATATAAAGAAAGGTTCGTTGTGGATTGACAGATGGCATGCAACATCCCTACTGTATCTCATTTATAAATGTGATTGATGTGGAGGTAATTTCTTGGTAACCTGTTGTTCAAAAAAACATATTCTAGGGGGTGGTTGAGTAAAAGAAAATTAATCTCTGCATGTTAACATTGCCAACTTTTGAATTAATTGCATGAGTATAACAATCAATTAATAAATGTTAAGCAAACAACAACAAAAAAGTGAATTAGAAATTACTAAATTGATTCTAAGTGCAGATAAACCAAAAGGTTGCCACAATTCTTCAGTGTAGATTCAAGAACGTGAGCCTTGCCTCATCAGTTTTTGCTCCCCATTTATCCACATCTGGCATTTAAAACAATTCTGTTTTATTATGATTTTTACAAATAAATTGCTATCTATAATCTAGCTTGCTACATTAAGTGGCTTATAGAAACAAATCATAAATAGTAGTCCATTTGTAGCTGTCAAGCAGAAGGTCAGAGCTTTGCGAAGATTATCCATCTCCAAGTGGAATAAAAGTTTTTTCTTTGAAAGAAAATCACATATCTTGTTTGGACGGACTTCAGCTAGTAGTGACAGTACAGTTTCTTGAAATACCACAAAAAATCTCTCCACAAAATTAACTGGATTTTGGGTCACAAATCTTTTCCAAAATTGGAGTGAATTGGTAATGCGTAATTGAAATGTGAAACTCATCATGGAATATTTCTTCACTAAATGGATTTGATTGAAAATATGTACTTATATTTGCATGTTCTAACATTTCAGGGGAGGCTTAGGATGGTACTGCAGGCTTGCAGGTCACATGTTTCTTAAAAGTAACTCAAACCTGGAATCCAAACATTTGTGACCTATTGCTATCACTGTCACTGAACATACAGTTTGCATGTCTCTATTAATTTATCAGTATTTCATTGCATTTGACAGAATTGTGCAAAATAAGCCTGTATACTCATTCACATTTTATAGAGACAAACTAGGGCTTTGAGAGGTGTAATGTTCTCCACAAAGTCAAGCACAAGATTTGTTTCAGCAAGAATGTCTCCTAATACACGTTCTTTTCACATATATTAATTTATAGTGCCTCATGCGAGCTGTAGGCAACATCTTCCTTGCATCTTTGCACAAGGGTGCTCATAACCTGGAAGACTTTTACAGAAAAAAAAATAAAAAGAATTGGTAGATATCCAAATAAGTACAATATGTCAAAGAAAAGTCAAAGCCTTTCTACACAGCTTTCTCAGAGAACTAGCAAGCATGTCTGTGGGGGATTTCCATTTGATATCCAGTATAGCTGGATTTCCAGAAGGGGCCAGTCACAGTCCCTGAACAAAAATCTGCAACAAATTGAACTGCCACCAGCAGAGGGGGGAGGATCCTCTTAAGGACAAGTAAGTGTTGTAAAGAAGGAGAAAAAAGAAAAAAAGAAAAAAGAAAAAAGACGAGTGGTCAGTTTTTTCAATTTCAGAGGTCACTTCCTTTTTCAAAGATTGTTATTCCTGGGGCCTTTGGTTCTCAGCATATTCATAAATTAAATGGAAGCCAAGGCAAACAGGGCAGTTACAGTGCTTATTGGATTGTAAAAATGTAAGTCTAATGTGAACAGTAGCACAAGAACTTCATGATTTTGTGTGAGGGGGCTATAAAACAGCAGATAAAATTCAGTTCAGGTAAATATAAAGTAATGCACCTGGGAAAAAATAATCCTGGCTGTATATGTACAATGATGAGCTCTGAACTAGCTCAGAAGAGATAACCTGGAGTTGTAGTGTGTGGTCTAAAAAGAAAAAAAAAAAAAAGGAAAATGAAACAGAAAATGACATCACTGTACAAATCAATGCTGTGTCTTTATCTTGAATACTTCTGCACTTATTATCCCACCTCATCTCAAACTGAAGATAATATAACAGCGAAAAAAGTGACAGCATTGATCAACATTGCAGAAAGTCTAAAATATAACTAGGAGATTCAGCTTGGAAGAAGGATGACTAAGGAGGCACATGACAGAGAGCACCAGTGTATAGAGAGGGTCAATAGTGTATAATTTTCTGCAGTATTTCAATATCTAAGGTGCACAACAAAATTAAAGTAGTAAATAGCAAACTCAGAACAAGCAAAAGGAGGCACTTACCAGGTCCATAGTGAAACTCATTGCCAGGGGGCACTTTGAATACCAGAGACTTACCAAACTAACATAATGCCTTTAGCTCAGGAAGACCTGAGAGAATGCACAAGGGAAATGTCATTATATGCTTGCGTAGTGATACTCTGCCTTAGTCAGCTGTTATTGGCCATTCCATGAGACGATGCTGACCTTTGGTTTGACCTGCTACAACTGCTCATACGGACACGCAGTTGCTTCTCTAGAAGGGCTGTCATGGTGTGACCTAACCTTCCCATACAGCCAGGCACTATAAAGACATTTTAGGGCTTGGGGCTTGCTGTTTGAATACCAGCTATTTTCTTTATCAGTACCTTATGAGACCTTTTAAAAATTGTTTAAATATAACACTGAGCACATTCAGAGAACTACTGAGGTTAGATGTTGGCAGACAGGTCAGAGAACTTTTGTATCCCATCCTCTCTACAACCACCTGAAAGGAAGTAGTGGGAAGCTGAGCTCAGCCTCTCAGATAACTAAAGTTAGGACTAGAGGGTATGGCCTCAAGTTGCACCAGGGGAGGTTTAGGTTGGAAATTAGGAGACATTTCTTCTCAGAAAGAGTAGTCAGGCATTGGAATGGGTTTCCCAAGAGAAGTGGTGGAGTCACCATCCCTGGGGGCGTTTAAGGAAAGGTTGGACATGGTGCTTAGTTACAAGGCTTAGTGGGTGATAGTGGTGGTAGGGTGATGGTTGGACCAGATGATCTTGGAGGTCGTTTCCAACTTTAATGATTCTATGTTCATTCCTTTTCACCGTCTGGATGTGGAGGCATTACTGGCCACCTGTAGCAGCTTTTCCGAGATGTACACTTGTATTTTTTGAAAAATCAGCTCATATATTTTGCTGTATGTTTTCTCCTTCTAAACTGAAAATACGGAGTTTAAATTCATACATGTCATTTATGGCGGGGGGAAAGCACATTCATAACTAGGCAAAATTCACCTTTTTTGCCAATCTCTACCTTTGCTTTCATCACAGTTGTGGCATTTTGCATTAAAGATCTTCCAGGAAAACTTGTGTGTTTGTACACAGCAAGTGAAAAGTGTGCCATGCTAGGAGAAACCGTACAAGCAGTACAGTAAACAAAATGGTTGTGCTTGCCTTTATAAGAGCCTGTAACAGACACCATTAACACAAGCAGAGGAAACTTGGTGTTAATGAAGTTCCCATGGTAGTTCTCAACCTTTTCATAGTGTGTCCCTACTTTCCTGTGGCTAAAGAGATCTTTCCTCCTACTTAGCCACAAAATAAAGAGCAGTGAATATGCCTTTTCTTGACTATCTTCATAACACTTACTGGGCTTGCAACCCTAGGTTGAGAGCTCGAGTAAAACATAAACATTACTGTCTTAATCGAGGCTAAGCTTGGGAATACATTTCTTTCTTTACAAACAACAGCATTTTCTTTTTTTTTTTTTTCCTCTGTGTGTGTAAAAAAAATGCATTAATATCAGATATTTTGTTTTATCTAGTCCTTGCTCACTGTGCAGAGAATCACCTAAGGTAATTGTTGGGTTGCTAAGAACTACATCAAAAATGTGAGGGGAAAAATATATATATATTTCTCTCTCCAAAGATAGAAATAAAGACACTACATCTGAAGAGTATTTATTATTGGCTATTTAATGCAACAAGACTTGGTTGCCCTGGCATACAGGATTCAGGCTAACTTTCAAAAAAAAAAACACCTTTCCAGCCTCTGTTTCAAAATGATGTAGCCAGTTCCCACTACCCGCAGATACTCCGATAAACTGAGTTGGAACTGATGCAACAGAAGTCCTTTCTCAAGTTTATTTTTTACTGCTCACAGGAGCACCAGAATTCTGGAATAGCAAGCTCCAGGAGTTTGCTCATGGGCAGGGTTGACAATGCCTCTATTAGAACCCAGCACACTTCAATAACTAAATGCTTTCAACTTTCTTTAAATGGTATTAAGGAAAAAACATCCTCAAGGCATTATTTTTAAAGGGGACTTCAAACATTCTATGAGAAGAAGAAAAAAAAAAAGTGCAACACATTTGAACACCAAGGGACTTGCAGTAGCAAATCTGTTAAAGTGGAGCTATCTTTTGAATTTCAGGGTTCAGTATTGGTCATAAATCAGGGAAACATTCTAACAAAATTTCTGATGCATTCCAGATTCCTTGTGTAGATCAGCGGTAGCCAGATTCTAATAGATCAGTTAGAAGTAAGTTAGTTACATGAGCTAGCTTTAAAATTAACTATGTTTCATTTATTCCTCTGAATTCAATATACAAAATCCATTATAACATTTGCTAGGAGTATAAGAAAATCCCAGATTCTTAATCTTTTTTAATATGTAGACTTAATTCTGCAATAACTTAATATTAGATATTATAGAGTTTATATTTAAAAGCAGCTGTGAAGTAAGCAGATATGCAAGAGTAAATCTGCTCATCTTGAATCCTGCAAATGGTCTGCTCTGGAGGTCATATCAAAGAGATTCTTTTTCCAGCTTAAACCTGTCTTTTCTAAATAGATCTCAACCTGATCTCATTTAATGCATTGATGTCTGGTTTCTTAGTCATTATATTTGCTGTATTACATATCAAAAGGACTCTTGAGAAATTCTCCTGAATTGATAATTCTAATTTCTTATGTATAACTACTCTGTATTCACTCTGAGGACAGTTCTATTGTATGCTAAACCACGAATTGTAAAAATTGATCCCTTTGTATGTAGGTTTGTATTAAATTGAGATACTTTATTTTCTCCTGTTTGTTGCCACACACGGGTTCCTGGTGTCAGTTTGTATTTGGCTGTTTGAGCATATTAAAGTTCTGCTGGTGCTTATGATGTTCTTGCCAAGAGCGCTCTTGCAGCAATCTGCACTAGAACAGTCTTTGTGCCAATTACTTCAAAAAGTATTCTGTTATAAAACCAATTTTTATGGCTACTTTTTCAGGTTGCAGTGTGGTGATTTCATTCAGTTTCTTGTTTTTCCATTTCTTAAGCTGACTTTTTCAAATGCTTGTAAATTTTGGATTATGAAGAAAATAATGCACCACTGATAGATTGAGTTGTTAATAAGAGATCTTAAAAAGGAAAAGGGTTCAAAGGTATTAAAATAAAACCTGGCATGTTGAATTACTAACACTGCATATATTTAAAAGATACCATTTATCAGTAAAATATATGGAGTGCCTACTGAGGAGACTGATTATGAAAAAGGACACCTTTGCAGTTGTATAAGGCAAAATAAATGAAAAATTATAGTGTATAATTACTCAACACAATGTTTGCGTTGCTTATGCTGAGGCTCATTTCAGGAGTGTTGGCTTTACATGATCTTTAGTTTAGAGAAAAACAGGTTGCTGATATGTTCCAATTAATAAAAAATCACAACACAGGAAAGAAAGGAATGATAACATATTTTACAATACAAGTATGCTTTTGAATGGAGGGTCTTGACCATGCAACTTTTACTAATACAGTGAATGTCAGTGCAAGACTGGGCCTCAGAGTGCTGACATAAGAGCCATCATGTTGATAAAGATAAATATGTGTCAGTATACCATGCAGGACATTGTGCTATGCTGTACTAAATAATTGCTCCTAATATATTACCCTAAATAATAAAATGGAGGTGCTTTTATGGAACAGAATGAAAAATCAGCCATAAATTAAGGATTTAACAGTGTTGATCTAATGCTATCTAAAATGCAGATATATTTTTATTAATTGTTCTTGACCAGCCTCTGGTCTACTGTTCTTTTCCTAGACTGTTACAGTTTGATGACTCTTGAAAAACAATCTACTGCACACTCTTGAAGATATATGGTGTTTTTTTTGTTTGTTTGTTTGTTTGTTTTGTTGTTTGTTTGTTTTTTAATGACAGCTTTATGAATTGTTTCTCATACAAGTCTTCCATTACTTGCACAAAATTGCAATTTATTCTTTAGATAATCCTAACCTAGCCATTTCCATATCAGTGAGCTTCATATGATAGGTGTAAGATGGGCAGTGTCAGCTTCTTGTTTTAACTTCAGTCATTTGGAGAGTTAGAAAGTGGTCCCCATCCCCTTCCTTGTAGTTTATTATCTGGTGAGAGACAAGTGGTAGATAAGACCTTGTGTGTCCTGAGGTTGAGGAAGACTTGGAATTAGGCATCCAAGCAGCTTTTCACATGATTTCTCAAAACACTAACTTTTGTGCAGAAGATCAGCTCTTCCCTATGGTGTACATGAATTAAAGTGACTCTGCCTATTATGCTTGCTACTGGACTCAGTAGTTCTCATATGCAATAAAGAATGCTCTACTTGGATCCTTTTTGGTATTGAGCAAGAGCTGTGAACTAAGCCTGCCAAGCCAGGGTGTTTCTCATGTGATGCTTGTCTTTAAGCATCCAATGAGTTTGAGGTCTCATAAGGATACATTTTTAAACCCCTTAGGATTAGCCTAAATTCTGCCTCTGACTGTTTTAAGCAGTGAAATAGGTGTTGAATATTATTATTTGGAGAGAGTGATATTGGGGGAAAGAGGGAAAAAGCCAAGAGTGTCTCCAAAAACTAGTATTGACTTTTTAACAATAAAATACATCCCGAGACCAAATATGCTGTTTAAATGTAAATACCATTTCCATTTCCACACTGTCTTTTGCAGGTGTATTTGAGGGGATTTGAAATGTACTTGCAGATGGAAAAGAGGCTATTGACCTTGAAACTATGTATGTGTTAGGAATAATGTTCACCCTCCTTGAAATCAGACTTGCATTCTTTGAAAGGGTGCTCAAGACCACAACTCTTAACAGAGGTTCAGGTAGTATTCAGTGCATAACTGGATTAAGACTGACTGTATTTTACTTGCAAAGCTGTTTCTAAGGATTCAGAGATTACTGCCTAGCCTCTTTTTCTTAGCCACCTTGGTTCAGAATGACTCACTCACAGCTGCACTAACTACTATTTTCCTTTGTTCTACAAGCACTTCTTAAAGGATAAAACTGAAGCAGCAAACTTCTGAACCAAATAAGAGTTGAGAACATTTACTGTAAGTAAATGTGTTATTCTGTTATGGCACCCAAAAAGGTAGGTGATACGAAGCTGGAGATGGGTGATGTTAACAAGGGCAAAAAAGATACGATGGTTAGAGATGGTTAGAGAGGAAAAGAGACAGCGATACAACAGGGAGAAAACAAGACAACATTGATGGATAAAGAAACCTTTACTAAAGTTTAGGTTGATAGTCATGGATTTACTTTGATGTCAGAAAATGAGAAATTTTAGGATATTACTGTTTGAACTGCAAATATAACATTGGACTCTCTTTTCTTTGGGAAGTTCAGAGGAAAGCCTGCTTCCAAATGTTCAGTCTTAGCTTGGAAATGACCTGAAACTATTTATCATGTGGAGCATTAAAACATGTCCTGCTAGTGTCACAGGCAGGTTTTGAGATGAGTGTTCATGTATCTGTGAGTGAATGAGCACACAGCTATTCAAAGTACTAATGTAAGAACATGGCTATAAGCTTGTAAGATATTTCTTCAGCTAATTTTAGCAGTTGAAATTAAGTGCATTTTAAAGATTTAGGTGTTAATTTTGGAAAGATACAATAACACCTTTGAGAGACCAAAACAAATATATAAACTCTTGTGAATCACAGTTGTTTTTGAAAAGGGGGATAAATGTGAGTTGTTATAAGACAGCTGAATAAATATCCAGACACATAAACTAAATTAGTATGTTTTCATACATGACCATCTTGTCAAAATTTAAGCTATAATTTTAAGGCTTCTAACTTAATCTCTCATTAAGAGAAATGAAGTGGAAGGGGCAATTCTGCAAGTGCTGTGGTTTCCGTGCCATAGTAAATTGGCATAGTGATTTACACAGAGAACAAAAGAAATAGTTTAGAAATTTCTTTCTAATGGAAGTTTAACTTTGAAGAACACAGAGACATCTGAAAGGTAAAATTCACAGATTTTCCATACTTGCAGCTTTTTATTGCCTCTGGTAATACATGTCCTTCCTCTTACATCACATGTATGTGGAAAAAAAAATAGCTCTAATATTTAAAGATGCCTTTTGACAAAGAAAATATTTCCATCTCTAGAGGTGAGATTTAGCTTTAAAGAATGGTGAGCAGGTTCCAGATGTGTTTTTCAAGTGCTCGGCTTTCCTTTCCTTAAGTACTGACAGAGGGAAGGTTTTATCAAGGTCTTTGTGATGTGCTTGTTTATAATGAGAAGACATTAGTAGAGTACATCTAAGTGCTTATTGCTAACAGATGACTAAAGAGAGCATATGGCAGGGAAAAGAAATATATATTTGTCCAAGCAATGTGGCTTGTTAACACTCCCACACTCATCATAAACTGTGTTTATATGTACTTACAATATTTTGCAAATCCCTTTTCTAATCAGCTAAAAATAAAAGCCAAATAATGATTTTTATCCAATATTGGAATGTCAGGGAAAGTTGATTTAACATTTTTTAACAAAGCAATTAAACCCTACAGAAGATTTTCAGAGTATTTGTTTTGCTTCAGTCTGACATTTTTACAGCAGGGTATGTGTTATACTCATTTCACAGGGTTAACAGTTTTATTGTTGCAGAATGCTTTTTGTTTCACCCACCTGTCTATCCAAATACAAATATTGTACAACTAGGTTACTTTACTAGCAGTAGTACAAGTTGGAATGAGTCATAGTTGGAATATGTCAAAGCCTGGTCTAGACCAGGTCACAAACTTTGCTGTGATCACAGTATCTCCTTCTGTTTCTATATGATGAAATTGTTAAGGAAGTTACAACAAATGCCAGTAAACAATCTGTAAGAAAATAATAATAATAATAATAATAATAATAATAATCTCTGAACTGTTAAGTCAGTCCAGCTCCTTTAAAAAAAAAAAAAAAAAAAAAAAAGTAGTCTTTCTACTAATTTCAGTGCACCTTGTTAATTTAGCAGGTGAGCAGAGAAATGCTGGAGAAATTTGTACAGCTCTTCACATACAAAGTTTCTTATTATCCCTTTGGTCAAGAATATAGCATTCACCCACTTTTTTATAATGGACAGAACACGGTAGCACCGTCTTCTCTAAAAAAAAAAAAAAAAAAAAAAAAAAAAAAAAAAAAGTAAAATTAAAAATAATTTAATTGTTTAGAAGAAAACACTACACTTATAAATAAAACTGCACAGGAAAGCTGCATTTTTTTTTTCTTTTCAGAATATTCCTAGCAAACTTTTGTTAAATATTTACATCTGCATCCAAGTACTGGCCTTCATAAAACAGTTTATTCTTGCAATTTAACTTCATTAAAGTCATAATACTGCTTTAGGATATGATAGACTATTGCTGTGGGATTGAATTATAAAGAGATTTGTTTTAGCTATTGGCGATAATTGACCCTATAATTCCTACCACCCCTAATCCCAATTCAAATGAACCATTGTTAAAAGTGGCAATACTCACAAGGTAGACAAGGTCATGACAGCTAGAATTGTTTTTTACTACCAATTAGACTTCCCACTTGGTGAGTTTGACTAATGTTGTCATAGAAAGAGATTTCTGGCATGGAAATAGTTTCTTTAGGGACACACAGGCACTGGAACTGAAGGGCAGTTTGTTGAACATTTCCCAGTGTACAGTCAGAATGCACTTAAGTGCTGATCCATAAAATTTGAATTCACGTGGGGATTTAGAACATATCTTGATCCATGAAAGAGCTAGGAACAAGCTTAAATATTTGAATCTGGAAGCAAACTTTCTTGAAATTCAACAATGTTAAAATATAGTGTGCGTAGCAGGTTTGGAACCATCTCTTGGGATTATACTGTATCTAAGGTGTATTTCAGATGAGGAATAAAAAAAAATGAGTTTTGATTGAACAGACAGTTGTTAAAAAATAAATTATGTTGATATTTAGCTGCAAATGACATGGAGGTTTCAAAAAATACGAGGAAGAGATAAGTGGATTTTAAGTATGATGTATCTTAAAAATTCCCCCAAGAGATAGTGCCAACTTCAAATATATTAGCATAAGGAGTTTTATGAAAAAACAACTGAACAACAATACTTTTGCATAGCACGTTCAGCATAAGATTATTTTTCACATTATTACTTGTTATCCATCAGCATTTTTCCAAGCGTTTGCAGATTTGAGTATCTGCAATAAGCTGAAACTGCGTGATAAAATGAGACAGATAATGATAAAAAGCATATGTACATGCAAGCCTAGCTAGAAGGAGCAAAATACACGATTACTGCCCCTCCTGTGAAGTTAATCCTATTTCTTTTAGCTATTTCTTCATTAGTTAATGAGGTCTAGGGAAGAAAAAAAAAAAAAAAAAAAAAAAAAAAGTGTTTGAAATGGTGTTTTTGCATCCTTGCCTTTAGGTACTTCTTCAAATATTCATAGAATAGTTTGCTCTTGGAAGGTGCATTGAGTGTGAGTTTAGATAATAATTACTTCCAATGTGGGTGGTCAGAAACCTGCAACTGAAATGGACAAACACAACAGATAAGCACTTTTCTCATTCTGATCCACCACACTGGCAGAAGCTGAGAAGTAAAATTGTGGAGAAAGGAGATGCTTTAATAATTAAGGTGGTGGGTGGAGCAGTGGGGTCACTTCAAGGCTTAGACCACAGATCTGTTAGCATGGATTAGATTTGAATTTGGATGCACTGTGTGGTTTTCAGTCTTATTAATGGAAGAGTTTTCTTCTCTCTCACTTTCTATTAACCATCAGTCTCATCAGAAGTAAGCAAAGAGCTTGGCTGCTGTCTTTGTGAGTTGAGTATCAGTGGACATGTAACTACATCTCTGTCATCTCCACCAGTAACAAACAACATCTCTGTAGACCTCTGAGTACCAACTCTGGGATCACAGTGAAAGTGACCCAACAGGGGACACCCTGTAAGCCTGTTCTTTGTGTTGATACTGGAACACACTCTGAGGGTGAAAATCTGAGAAAGCCTCCAACTTATGTTAGAGTTCTTATGACTCTCTTATGCACGAGTGCAGGAACTGCAATTTCCATTTTCAGTTTGATATCTGGCTGCTTTTATCGTTGGTCCTTTTATTTTATTGTAAAAACAACCCCTTTTTTTCCACAGTAGAACTCCTGAAGGAGTGAAGCTGGAATGGTGGGGTTATTCTTTTTGTGGAGTTTCAACTTATTCCATTTCAGGCAGCATTCTTAGACTTTCACTCTCCAGGAGTACAACTGGGCATCTTCTGGCATTATCTTGTGAATAGGGAGAGAAAGACCTCAATACATATATTATGCATTAAGAAAAGACATTATATTTCTACCAACTCTTTAAAAGCTTGCCATAGATGCAAGAAGACCATGCGGCTGAACAATTTGATCACTTGTACACTGTTGCTTCTCAAATTGCCAACCATAAAGAAGTAAATCAAGGCTGTGAGCAGCGTCCATGCTGTTAGGTGACTAGCAATTCAATTAAATCCATTCTGGAAAAGTTTCAAAACTGCTGATCTTTTTGTCTCATATTCAGTCTCCAAATGTTAGGAAATTAATGCTCCCTTTCTACCTTCATTAGTTCAATTTCTTCCCCTTCTCTCTTTCCTTTCATTGGATTTCTAATTTTGTTTTTTGTTTTGTTTTGTTTTGTTTTTTAATTATTATTATTATTTTCTCTTTCTGTAACAACCACCAAAACAAAAATCGACAGCACAGGAGTTCTGAGCTTCTATTTGATGAATGTGAACCATTTGCCTGTTATGTTCTTGTCCTTGTTTTTGTCATGGGGATATTTAAACAACCAATATTAATACCGTAGCACTAGCACTGGCAGTTAATTATTACAATTTTTGGCTGTGTTAAGTGCTCTGTAGGGTATAGTAATGTTATCCTTTAAAGAAACTGTTGTCATAGTTGCATCCACAATTCACTGGGGTTTCTTTTACTGTGTTTATTTTCCAGGTGATTCATATAACAGGCCGCTTACGTCTGAGAGTGTCACTGTCTCATGGACGGACAGTACCCAGCCAAATCATGGGACTTGTTGTCGTTGCTCATGCTTTGCCACCTCCTACAATTAATGAAGTCAGGATTGACTGCCACATGTTTGTCACTCGTGTGAATATGGACCTCAATATCATTTACTGTGAAAATAGGTACAACTTTTAGCTTTTTTCTTTGCTTTAGCTGCGTGTATTCTTTATTCTATTGGCTTGGTAAAAAGGTTTGAAATTTGTGACTCCCGCAATGTCATCCTGGTGTTGTATGAGAGCACTGGATTGACTCTCATTGTCATCACCTTCAGTACCTTACATTCTTAGAGGATAAAGAATAATTTAAAACCATAATTTGCAGGACATGTTGCTGAAACAGGGGAGGATAGATGAGGAAAGCTTCCTCCAAGTTTTCCTTGCTTTTCACAGTCTCCCATTGTCCCTATCAGAGGCAAGATTCAGGACTAGACTGCTGGTCTAACTTGTATGGCTTTCTTTATGCTCCCCTGACCTCCCCTCCACAAGTCTTGTTCCCTGAAGCTTTCTGGTATTGAACAAATTTGCAAATTACAACACATTGTGCTTAGTGTTTAATGGAACAGTAGCACAGATGGCCTAGATAGAAGGCTAGACAGTGGGATCTGTCACAGCCAAGAGGTGGGAAAACTGTAGAATAAGCTTGTTTAAGGGCGTGTTGGGAAAGGCAGCAGTGAAATGGGAACAGGTGATGAGGAGTTGTTTGGGGAAGGCTATGTTCAGTGTGTTAGGGGTGAGTGATCTAGGAAGGCAGAAGATAGGATTTAACCTCAGCTGTCTGCTGCTTGTGGTGAGGGCACCAGGAGCTGCAGGCGCTCCCCATGCAGGTCCATCAGGGTAGGGCAGGGCCTGGCAGTCAGGCCGGTCCCACCAGGAGCAGGGCACGAGGGGGCACCTCCCTGGGAGCAGGGCCAGGCCGAGACCAGGCTGGGACATGAGCACACGGGTGGGCTGGGGTCAGCGAGACCCATGGCCGGGCAGGGCAGGGCTGTGGGGAGCTGGACCCTGGCCCTGCAGCAGCTTTGCTGGGCTGATGTGGGGGCCTGAGTCTGGGAAGGGTGGAGGAAGCCCCAAAGGACCTGGTCAAGACTTTTAATGCCGTTGGTGCCGTCAGGGCCCTGAGAAAATCAAATAAAATCTCGGAATTAGGTATATAGAGCAGAGTGAAGAGATCTGAGAAGGAAAATAAGGAAGTCTATGTCTGTTGATGGAAGTCTGAGATGTGGGAGAAAGATTGGAAAAGAAGAATGTAATGCAGCCAAAAACATTGGGTCCTGAAGACCTCTCATCAAAAACTAGAACAAGCAAGATGACAAAGGCACGCTTTTCCTGTGACAGCATCCACAGCATTTTATGAATTAAGCTCTTTGTTATGCACAATAATGGAATACCTCTGTTCAGGATAGCACATCAACATAAACTCAAGTGCTCTGTCAAATCAGAGCCTTACACAATTTAAAATAAACTTGGGTTTCAATTATGAGGTTATCTTTGCTGTTATGTTGCTAAACAGCCACAATAACATTAGTAATAATATTACTTGGCTATTAAAGAGAACACTGCTTATTTTCTAAAAGAGAATATATTTGGAGAAGTTTGGAGAAATTGAGACATAGAAAGTGATTTGGACAAGGTCATAGGGAAAGATGATAGCAGTAGTAAAGTTTGGGCTGGCTTTTTGCCTGTGATTCTACCCAACAAGCTTCTAGATTGTGTGTAATCTGGCTGCTGGTGCAAGAGCTCAGGAGTTTAGCAGTAGCATCTAGAAGAAACCTCTAGCCTTAGTCTTTGATTTGACTGTGACCTACTCTGTTAGTAATGGAAAACTGCTTCCACTGCAGAGTTCACCAATGGACTCTGTAAAATGGGTTGCTGGTATCTGTCCAGTTCCTAATTAACACATTTCCTTTTAACAAAATCACCTGCACTTACTGTTACCTTTGCTGGCAAACTCAACAAAAAATAAAAATGCCAGGAATGAAATGAATGTGAAAAATGAACTATTTCATCAGGTCAGGTGTGGTATGAATTTTTGGACTGTGTCAGAAAGATTTACACTTCCTCTGATGTTAGTTTGGTATTTTTATGAACCTTATATTGTGTATGTTTTGTTTTTTTGTTGTTGTTGTTGTTGTTGTTTTTTATAATGAAACATTTTTTCTCAAAGTTTTCCTTTACTATCATGTAGTGATAAAACTATAAAATTGATGACTTGGGAAAGTCATCACTGAAAAAACAAAGGTGCATCAGACATAGAGTTTTGTTAGGTAATAACACAGAGCAGATAATGTGGTAAACTCTGGTAAGCTAGCTGACTTATATAAGAAAACGTTGACCTTAATACCTTAATAATGACCTTAATAATGTTTTTTCATTAGTTAAGATAAAGATGACATAAAGACACTTTTCCCTGTCTGTGATGGATTTTATCTCCTATGGTAGGGTAGAATGCATCTGATGATACTTGAATTTATCTTAAAATAGTCATATTTTAAGCCTTGGTGGCAATGTTATAAAAATTATAAAAGGGATTACAAATAGTAGAAACTCTTCTGCCAGGACTGAAAGGTGAAAGTTAGCTCACTGAGGCAGCGTGATTTCCACTGATGGAAAATAGTGTTAGAGTGACAGGTCTTGGATTTCATAGCAGGTACAAAGTAAAATAAGGCTATTAAAGCTGGAGGAATGGAAAGGGTAAAAGAAGGGAAGGAAGTAACTGAACAGCTGATGTGAAGCTGTCAGATGAATTATCTGGGCATCTGCCAAGGCCATTCTCTGAGTCAGGGAAGTTGGGATCTCTCTTCTGGGGCTATAGAAAAGGAGCTTAAGTATCCTGTCCTGAATATATGGGCTTGACTCGTGGCACTTGGGGGCAGCAGGGAAATTCTTTGTGGTGCAACAGTAAAGCAAGTGCAACACTGATGAAAACAGAGAAAAATAGATCCATGCTGGGGAAGCTGTAAGCACTATTTATGGAGCAATGGGGAGTTACTGGCAGCTGCGGGGAGTATGGAGCAGAAGCCATGCTACTTAACTGAAATAAATGCTCACAGTGGACCATTGGATCAGCAGGGGTGAGATCAAATAGTACTCCTAGTTTTCCAAGTGGTTGCCTGCTTGCAACAGCAGGGAGAAGGAGTGACATTACTCAAGTCTTTGGGTGCATCTTGTTACTTTCCTCTGAATGAAGAGATCTGCGTCAGAATCCAGAACTCAGTGCAGGAACTAGTCAACAGTTAGCTTTCCTTTGAGACAAGATCAGTTAGTGCACTGGCTCTTTCTATCAATTAATATTTTGCTCTTCAATTATGATAAAAGAACTGAAACCAAAATAACGACACTGCTGCTAGAGGACAGTATCAGTCTCTGTGTTTTCAGTGCCAACTGTTAGTGATTAGAGACTGTCTAGGGAGAGGCTGTAGCCCAGTTTGATGTGGACTTCTATAGCCATATCTGCTAATACATGCCCAAAAAGAAATAATCCACTCTGTATCCTAAATGCAAGGGGTTTGGCCATTTGGTCATGACAATGGTTGACAGTAGTTCCTTAAGATGTGCAGAATCTTGCGTAGAGAGCTTCAACCCTACAAGTGTCTGCACAATTTGTTCCTTATTAAGCAAAGCACATATCCCTACCTTTAAATTTCAATTACGTTAATAATCCTGTAAATCATTGGAACCACTGACCTCCCTGTGCTTATGTTTTGCAGGATCAGGTCTGTCTATGCAGCAGACCCAAGTTCCTACTGTTCAACCTGTTGCTTTATTTCGTCAGAGGGCTTAGGATCCACAAGACCTATCTTACAACTAGTGCTCTAAGATACATTATAATGTTTCTTTCTTTTCTCCCTGTGATCTATTTTCCGTCTTTGATATAAGCATGAGTGTCCTATTTGATGCAATTTCTTTTCCTTCTGGTTTTGGTGTAGTGGCTTGCCAGTGATCATCACTTATATCTTCATATTCTCTCTTCTGTTTTTTGTTTGTTTGTTTTCATTTTTTTAATCTAAAAACATGCTTTATGTCCTCTTACGTCTGTTTTGAACCACTGTTCATTAATATTATTCTTAAAGTGTTTGTGAACCTGCTTCCACACTTGCCTTGCTTTGTTCATTTTTAAATGTAAAGGTTTTGCACAAACAGGCTGCTGCAGAGAAACAAAATAAAGCTGAATCAAATTTACCAGAGGGGAGAACAGAATCTTCCCTGCAGACTGTAGCACCCACAGACTGGGTGCATCACAGGGCCGTGGTTGTGCCACTGAACAACCTGCTTCTCCCCTTTCACAGCACAACTGCTCCCGTTCTACTAGCTGTCCGTATCTGTGCTGCTATCTCACAAAAAATGTGACAGTTCAAGCTGCCATATCCTTTTCTCCCCAAAGCCACTGGAACAGTCACACAAGGACAGAGCTTCTGTCTGCCAGGAGATTGCCCCTTTCTACGTACTGGTCTGGTCAGGGGGGCATTTCTTCTTCCTGATCTTAAAGCAGAGCTACATCCTCTGGCAAAGAGGCAGCAAACTGTGCCAGTGAGGAGAGTGTAGAGCTGGGAGGGGGAGAGGCTTGAGTTCTTGTTCCTCTTCCAGGTACTGTTTACACACTTAGTTTAGTGTGTATATACAGTCCAGGGGACAGGAACGTTTCATTCTCAGTCTCTGTTACCCCTGGTGAGGTTTCTTATCACTGGTCAGAGATCCCAGGTCCCTTGTTTATCAGCCCCTAATTCACTGTGCAAACAAAATGGAGTAACTTAGCAGGAGGGAGGCCCACTACCACCATTTCAGACATCTCTGTCTGGTGAATTCTGTCCTCTCCAAGAAGGCAGAAGAGATGCATTTCAGCTGTGGTTTGTGCTAAACATTAGATGGGTGTCCCTAGATGCGTATCCCACATCTGGTTAAGTGCTATAACTACTAGGTATGAAAAGTGCACATCATTTAGCATGCTCTGTCATGAAAGTGGGACAAGGTTGTTGTGTTTTGCACCATACTTGATTTGACAATTTTTGCTAGCATATCTGAGTCCACCTGCTCCATCAATGATGGTTCTGGGGGGAGTTTACTGGGACAAGTGCTGCTGTAGTGCTATCTAGTACTTCCTTCCTTCTTCTTCAGTCTTCCTTGTCTATGTGTTCTCTCTGCCTGAGGTAGTTTTGCTAGTCACCTCTGCCTGCTAAGAGCCCCTCAGACCTATGTGGTCTAGTTCCTCACTGGCCTGCACTCTGGATCACACTCCTGCTGTTTCATCTGTCTGCTTCCATCAAGATGTTTGGAGTTTCTTACAACTCTGTTAAATGGATGGCTATTATGTCTTATGACTGGAAAGGGAGCTTAACCCCAATCACTACAGCGTATTTTAAAACCTAAAATAACATTCCATTTCTAGAAAAGACGTACTTTTAAATGCTGTTGTGAGCAAGGCATTTTCCAATTGTTTTATTTTCCATACTGCATTTAAGGATTTTGACATCTTGACACTCAATGACAAAAGTTTACATGCACACACACACACGCACACATGCACACAGGCACAGGCACACAGATGCACACACAAAAGTCTGCAGAATAGATTTTAAAGTCTCTGTGTGCAATAAACAACAAAGTCCCAGTTGAAAGGGCCCAGAGTGAAAGCTGAGTTCCCAAACGAATTAGACTAAAAAAGATAACACCCTGAGGCATCTGTATGTCTCAGCATTTAAATTATATCCCCTGAAATATCAGTTTGGACTTGGTGCCAAGAAATGGTTGAAGAGCTTTTTCATGCATATACCCAACAGAAGACCAGTCTGTTGAAATGAAATGTGTTTCTAATAATTTGGTATAAATGTAACATGTTTTTATTTTATTATGTAACCTTGAATCTTTCTGGTCTTTTAATGAGGATTTGGGATTGTTACAAATGCTTTACAATTTCATGGAATTGTCTTGGTTTTACGCTATGGGAAGAATATGCACTAAAATTTAACTTTACACTTATTTAATGGATTACATGATTTCAAGGTTTCTTTAAAAACTTCTCTTTATTTGTTTTAAGGCTGTGTCTTGTTTGTGTAGATATTGCATTTAAATTGATGGAGCCTTCACAAAATTGCTATAGTGGTGAAAAACTGTTGCAGATTTCACTTTCTGAGTCACTTGACAATTATTGTATTCTTTTCCTTCTTGAATTATAGGTTGTATTTTTTCCTTTTTAGGATTAGTGATTACATGGATCTGACCCCTGTAGATATTGTAGGAAAGAGATGCTATCACTTCATTCATGCTGAAGATGTGGAAGGCATCAGGCATAGTCACTTAGACTGTAAGTACTTCCATTTTTGTCAATATAATCTGGTACAACACCAGATTGTTCCTCAGCTATTTATATTTCATGACTGGGGGTCTCCATCTTGCAGCTACTTTTTTTTTTTTTTTTTTTTTTTTTTTGTCACAGCGTTTCATAGAGGGTGGCTCAAACATAAGTTTCCATATCACTTATTTTCAAATCTTTCTATAGACATATAACATTGTTCACGTACATGGGAGTAAAAAGGTATATTTGTAGTACTAGAGCTTCCAGCAGCTGTTCATTTACATATGCTGTGCATTATTTTAATTCCTCAAAGAAGTATTGCTTAGGTGAGATACTCCCTCCCTAGCACAGAAAATGAACTCCTCTTGTTGTTTTATATTTCTCAGTCATAACATGGAGATCAAAAACTGCAGCATATTTGGGATATCACCAAGTTGTTCAGTATAGAACTGCTCTAGAGCTCCACCAGTGTTTTAACCACCCAGTGCATTTACATTTAAATGGCCCCCATGCCTGTAGCATCTAAGCCCCTGTGATTTGCACACTGGCAGTATCTGCTCGGGATGAGCATAACAGAAGTACAAAAATATTTCAAGAGACAAACCTTACAAGAAATCATGTGCTTATGTCTGTGTATGGGGGAAGGGAGGTTCAGCATGATTCCTTGTAATTAAACTCTTTGTATTTCTCTTATTAAAAGCCATAGGGCCTAATTCTTTTCTTGTTGAGATCTGTTGACTTCAGTGATGGTGCTCCTGATTTACCCTGGTACGAAAAGAGACTTAGGCCCATAATCTCTAATTTATCTGTGCCTGCAGTGAAGCCAGATAATTCTTTGGAAGTTTCAGTGCCTGACTGCATTTATGATTGACTGGTGTGTTTTTCTCAACATAAAAACTATCCACAAACTGCCTCTTACAGAGTCTCAGATTTGAATAGCTGTGCTCCCCCAACATCTTTATAATGGCAACATATAGAATGTAGAGAATCCCCGCACTGTGTCCTATTAGCATTTACTAATAAAAGGCTAGCAACCAAAATCCAGCCACCTTTAATTAGTTCTTAGACAAAAATAAAACTATGATAGAAAGCAGTATAAATCTTTAGTCCCAAAGTACCTTGATCTGCAAGGGCAGATAGGAGGATAACTTCTACTGGAAGCAGGGCAGCAGAGACCACTTCTATGATAATACATGGCAGCCACCAACAGTATCAAGCTCTTTCAAGCTTTAAAATAGTCCCTCAAGTGTCTAGAAGGTAAAGTGCACTTGATATAAGGTCACGTTAGATGCACTTCTTGGGGGTGGGGGGGGAAACAATCAAGTGATAAACAGAAAGATAAACAAAAAATAATTTTGCATCATTTATATTTTGGTCCTTTAATATCCTGAAGAATATGGCAGTTGTTAAAAATGAAGGATCAAATTCAGAAACTTACTGGGGGCTCTTGAAACTGGAAGTCAAAAATGACAAGTTGCATTTCCACTGCAGTGACCGAGGAAATAAAAGATATTTATGACTCAGACTTAACATACCACCTGGCAGAGATGAACATCCCATTTGAAAAATACCTTAATCTTCTGAATGACCACTTCTCTCTGAAATACAATATGCTTTATGAAACATTCATCTTCAGAAAACTCAGAGATCTATGCAGACAGTGTGAGTGCAGTGTGGTCCAGTGTATAAGCAGTGGACTAGGACTCAAGAGACCCCAGACACAGGAGTGGCTTCTGGAAGATCACTGTAGCAGTTTCTGCTCTCACTGTATATCATCTGCTTTAGCTGTCTGGATTACAAGCTTTATAAACAGAGGGAATTCCTCCTATTGTCAGCATCCAGCACAGCAGAGTTCCATACTGACAGTCTTAAAAACCTTCAAGGACCTTTCTAAGGGCTTAATTATTATCACAGTGACTTTTTTTCCTTCTGTACAGTTAGAATATAACTGTTTTGATTGTGCAGCTCAAGGCTACGTTTTCTCACTAACCTCCTTACAAGTATGCTGTTAGGTCCCCCAAAGCCACCTCTTCTTGAGGTTAAACAAGCCTGATCCCACAGCCTCTTACTACAAGGCAAGTGCTCCAGCCCCTGAACATTTTGATGGCCCTCTGAAGTTTGTCACTATCTTTCCTGTTCTCGGGAGCCTGAATGTGTGTGTTTTCTTCCAGATGAAACCTAAAGAGTTCTTACTGAAGGGAAATAATGACTTCCTGTGATCTACTGGTTGTCCTCTTTTTAGTTCAGCCCATAGAGCAGACTGCTGATTCATGCTTAGCCTGCTATCCAGTAAGGACCACCAGGTCCTTTACAGCTAAGCAGTTACCCAGCCAGTCAGTCCTCAGCCTGTGTCACTGCAGTCAGTCCATCCCAGGTACAGGACTTTGCATTTGTCTTTTCATGTTGTTCAAACTCATGCTCTGGATGAATGATCTTGAAGTTTAAATTAGGCTTGGGAACAGCTCAGTGAGTATACTTGCTCATTATAAATCCTGCAAAGGCTGAAGAGGTTCATATCTTTGCCCAGGAAGATGCTCAATTCTTCTAGTATTTGGAAAAGAACTTTGTATAAATATCAAGGGAAAGAAATCACAAAACCCCCAAATACTTCATAGCGACTTGTGGAAAAAAAAAAAAAAAAAAAAAAAAAAAAAAAAAAAGGCTAAAATTCAAGAACTTGCAGACACTGGCTGTAGAAGGTAAGACTCACTCAGCACAACTGCTGTTCCCCAGAATAGACAAGGCAGGAGTTTTGCCAGTCCTACATATGGTATAATTGCTGGAGATTACAGTGGATAAAAAGCAATAGTATGCAATGTTTTCAAGAAGAGCTGGAAGCTAAAGTAAAGATTAGAAAACCCTATGAAAAAGTAGATGCAGGACTTGAGAAAGCATCATACTGAAGAAGATGTGTTTGGTGAATGCCTACAGAATGTATATAAAAACCAGATAGATTTATAAGGAGATAAAATAAATTTTTTTTAGGATCCCAAATTGCAATGGTAGATATAAGAATAAAAAGAAACACAAAAAATTGCTAATCTTGCCTTTTCATTGATAGCATATCAGAAAAAAAATGGAAAAGACCAGTACATCCTGCCTTCTCATCCTGGCTATTCAAAGACATCAAAGCGGAAAATGAGCAATGAAGAAAATGTTGCACAAAATCACACAGAAAAATCAAGAGGGCTGTTGATGGCTTCAGATCATGGCAGCCCATTAGAAACTTTGAAAAACAGACCTTGTTAAGTCTATCTCAGATAAAAGAAGACAAAAGCTGTTTCGGGAATGTGACCATAACAAGTATAATGGTGAAGAAGATCTGCAAGACTGTAGCAGTGACAACAGTCCTTTGTAAGGGAACTGCTGCCCTAATGAAAGGTCCATCACAGTCGGTGTAAAACCTTTCATTGTTTACAGTAGACATGGCGATTATGCCCTAAAAAAAGCAAATTTATATGGACAAAATCCTGACCCCAGTGAAGTAAATAACAAAAAATTGTTTCAGTGGGGTCTAGTTTTCTACTGTGAGATTTATATTATTTATAGCTTAATATCCTTGTGGATTAATAAAATAGCATTTTTACTCTACCTCCACATATGCATGCATCTATCCCAAAACAGTAATGCATGGTAATGATCTCACAAGTTATAGAAGCATAAGCTTTTTCAAACAGAAATAAAAAGAAGAGGGATATTGTTTATATCTTGTTTCATTCAAGCTTTCAGTGATCATGCTTTTTTCACAAATCCCCCAGCCAATTGCTTGGTATTACAATTCTAGTTTATTAATGTGTTTCCCATCTTATAATGCTTCATGGTTGCAGAAATTAGGGAACCTTCTCATTTGTTCATCTTTGCTGTGTTTGTTGAATAAGTTGCTGGTAGAATCCTGACAGTTATCACTTGTCATAAATCAAGTCTCTTTCACGGAGATTGTAGTTAAAATGTGTTGTAGTCTAGAAGCCTCTACACAGTCCAGCGTTACAGCTCAGCCAATGGCTCAGCTGACACCCAGCACCTGGCTGAGATGTGACCAGTTGTTTTTCAATCTGAGCCCTCAAACATTGCAAGTCTAGCTGTAATGTGGCGCAGATACAGTCCCTAGCTCTGTGTAACATTTCTTACTAAGGATGAATGGTTGTCATATGCTGTAGGAGTATGTGTCTTCCATTTAATTGAAAAAAAAAAATAATTATCTTCACTGAACGGTAATATCAAGTACTTGCTGTTGCAGTTCCATGAAGGTCATTAAGAAAGATGTGAGGATGTATAAAGGTCAGGCCCTCTGAAAGCAGCCATGAATATACTTTTGGACAAATATAGGAAAATGTGCCACCATTTGTAAGTGAATATGTTGCTTGTAAGAAAAAACTGTCAAAAGTATATATCGGTATATAATATCTGCTTTTTCATTTCAAAATACTAATTGAGGTCTTAATTCAGAAACCTGACACAAAAAAGATATGTGTTGTCCTCAGCTATTGCATAGAAAATATCATCTTATTTACCCAGGATTTGATTTACAGCTATAAGATATTCAGTTTCTTAGGAACAGTGAGCCAGGGCAGTTCATTTCCCACAAAGCAAAGGTCTCTGATGAGTATGTTTGGTAGTACTTCCTCTGATCTACTTTATCTGGTTTCCAGTGGTTAGAATAATCCAGTCCTACTGAAAATAAATTATTCCACATTCACCTTTTTTCATGGTTCACCTGTTTTCTGAGGGGTATTACCCCCTCAGTCTGCTTTTAAATCAGTTATATATTCATTATTTCCTTATGTATGTTCAGGAGAAAAATCCTATTGCTTTACAAAATATTGCTTAGTGCTTTAGCCTACCAGCTGTAGTTGAACTAACCATTTTAACTTATGCACATCACTTATCATTTTTTATTCTCTTAATAACCTCAAACACATGAAAAACAAATAGAATGAGTTGATAATTTCTAACAGTAAAATACACTTCACGTATTTTGCTATCATGCTGTGGAATAACTCTGCAATGTCAAGTAGCACACAATTAGTAAAACTGTAGGGGGAAAAAAAAAAAAGAAGTGTTTTGATCCTGAGGAATTTTTATCCTAATCAGATCGAAATTTCAGTGCTCTTGTAGTGCTTAATATCTTCAATCACCAAAAAAATCAAACTGATTCCAATGTCAGGTTTTGCATTCTGGGACTGAAATAAAATGCTAAAATATACAAATGAATCTCATGTTTGTACAAGTTTATTATCATCACTAAAAAGCAAGATTGATTCTAAATTAGGTTGATAGAATGTCTGGTGTTTAGCTAATTCTTAAGCCAAGCCCTCCTGGCATTCTGATGTCAATCTAGTTTATCTGTTTGTCAAAGTATTGCAAAAGTGTTGGTCTGACCACCTGAACAATCTTCCTCTCTGTCCATATCATGATGTCCAACAAAGTTTTCTACTTTGGAGACAGCCATCCTTACGTCCTTCTGACTAGAGATGGTGGTGATAGAGCAAAAGGAGGGAACAAGAAATTAAAAAAAAAAAAAAAAAATGGAATAAACTGAAGCATGCAACGAAAACAGGGTTCTGATTCATACCAGGAAAAAAATGAAAATGGAATTTGGTTTCAGCCCATACCTAGTGTTTGTTTTTTAGTTGTAAGTAATGACATAAGCTTTACACCTAACCAAGAATATGTATGTTGCATGTCTTTTAGCCATGCTCTGTAATCCTGCAGCTGTTGCATTTGCTGCTGCAAATGTTTGAGTTATGAGAGATGCTGCTTTGTCTAGCTCATTTTCTGCTCTTTGACCAGTGCCAGTTACTTTAGAAGGTGGAAAACAGTCTGCAATATTCAGTTATGTATGAATTGCACCCTTTTTTTCTCCATACTATACTATTAATTCATAGTTGGTTCGTTGCTTAAAAGATGAGAATTTTTACCACTCCCTAAATTTCTGTTTGTAGAGGAGGCTTGGTAATTTTGCTATTACTGTTTTATTATTATCACTAATATATTACTATTTAGTAATATTACTATAGTAATATTGGGTATTCTAATTATCCAAATAAATATTCAGTTATCTTAAATTCTCATAAATTTCTAATTGTTATGATATCTTCTGGCTAAGTTTTTCACATGCTAGTTGTGTGCTGTTGGGTAAATGTTTTCTGTATGTAAAGTATATAAGAGTTCATCAGAAGCACAAGATCTTTTGGATAGTTAACAAACTGGAAAGCTTCATAAAGCTAAACCTTTAAGTTATGTAAACCATTGGCTTCTGAACTTGCCGTTTCTTACTTGCAGAATTTTGCCTTCTGTAGCTTAGCGATATACAGTTATTTTGTCTCAGATACATTTTGCCTCGGTAACACTTTTACTTAATTCCTGGTGCTATATCATTTTCAAATTAACCCCAGCTGTTTGATGCAGTACTGATTAGTATGTCCCCTTTTCAATTTGTAGGCTCTCTGTCTTTCATAGCTCACTTTTTCTTCATACACTTGTGCATCAGACAGTGTAAATACTCTGCCTGCCAAAGTAACACAAAATGGCCTCCACATAATTGTCACTTGCCACTAAAACAAAGGGAGAAAAGTGTGCTGTGTATGAAAGCATGCTCAGGAGTTTTTTCATGGAGAGGAAAGGTTCAAGAGAAAGCCAGGTAAAGAACATTTGGTAGTCTAGAAAAGTACTTCGAGTCACAGACCCTTTACCTTCACTGTTGAGGTTCGCTCCAAGATTACTGAGACCAAAAGTGTACATTTCTTTATTATGTAAGTTAGAAACAGGGTGTTTCCATTGAAAATCCAGGGATGATGTAAGGATTTTTTTTGTAGCTTCTTATGCTGTGAAATACTCCATCCTAAAATGAAACTCAGTGAGGGTATGAAGAGGCTGTTGCAGATCTTTCTAGAATTTTAGAAATACATTAGTGCTACGTTTCTTTTTTCCTCTTCTTTTTTCTTTTTCAAAGGTCTGGGCAGTTGACCTGTTGTCTCTGAGGGAGACAGTTTTCAAAGCCAGAAAGATATGAAAATACTATCAGTAAAATATGTTGCATATATCAAATACTTGATAATGTGCCAATAGGTCTTATTAGCACTCATTTAAAAGAACCTGCTTAAATCACCTGTGGCTTTGATATCCATGAGTGATGTGGCTGGTGGTGGATCAATGTTATTTTTTGATTTCTGAAAACTTACAGAGCAAATGGGACAATGTCTAGGACTTTGGTCCAAAGGGCTTTTTGAGAATGCTCTGCCAAACATCTGAAACCTTCATATCTAACCTCCACAGACTGTTAGGTATTGGTTCTGAGATCATAAGACACTTACTTTCTTGAAAGTTATTTTGTTTTTATTTTACAAGTATTTTTTTTTTTTTGGGGGGGGGGGGCGGGCGGATACTGGCACTAAGCTATGAAGGCTACTAAAGCTTGTGAAGAAAGGTGGAAATTTTGTTGGGATTTTTTTTTTTTTTACAAGTGAAGTGGTTTAAAAGGGACAACATGCTTTAAACATGTCTTAGGAAGTTCACTGCCAATAATAGTGAGATAATGATAAACCTCTGTAGTGGTTTTAAGGACATTTGAACATTCAATTGTGCCATGCAACCATGACACTGTGTTGTGGATCCCTTTCTTCTAGTGATTAGGCTGAGAAAACCATATTCATTTCACTCAGTACAAGCATCCAAATAGGGACAACTAATACGGAAATGAAAGCACGTTTAAAGGGACAGTATCATCTCCCTTGGAACTGACCATATTTAATCTATGCAGTTCAGAAAGAAAATTAATATAGTTGCCAATCTACTTCTCTATTTTGGTCAGCCCAGTGAAACTTCTTTTTCCTTTGCTATTCATAGAAGATGTAGCTGTGTGTAGTACACTGATAAATTTTGGCATGGAAAGGGTTATATTCTAAAGTCATTAATCTTACATAGATTTTCATATGACGGACATTAATATTAGTGGAGAGATGGAGGACAGATTTAAGCTTCTTGAGCAAGTAGGGCCAAATTTCTCCTCTGATGTTGCATTTTAGTAGCTGAAGGCAAAATTTGGATCTGGGATTTCATTTTCCCCTCCAGTTTGAGCAGACAGAGTTCATTAATGATAATGGAAGTTCTGTCTGAAGTTGGTGTTCAAAGCGGGCTTGGGTTTCTAAAGGACCGTTTCAATATTAGCAGAAGGAAATCAGTTTATGGCAGGATTGAAGTTTTAAAAGTCATGGGGAGACAGACAAATCATGAGGGAGAGGAAACGTTAAGAAAGAAAGAAGAAAACCTAGAGAATCCTAGGTAGAAGAATCTAGAGTTCATTTTTTCAATCCAGTTTATTATTAAATAAACTTAATTTGTTTATTTACATCCTTTCTGTCTGTTAAACAACAGAAGAGTTTTCTGATATGTGTGCTGTAAGCTTCTGTAAAAGAGTGCATCTAGCGATACACTGAATTAGATATTATGATTGTCATTACATTTGATCAATACCCACATAATGTTTTAAAATAAACATCCAACCTGGCATTATATATTTTTGTTAATAGTTATTGTTAAACATGCATTTTCACTATTAGAAAACTGCAATTTTAGATGATAGACCATGGGTAAATGGTATGTAATAATCATCATGAAAGGAGGAGGGAGGAAAAAAGATTCAGATTTTCTAAACGGCTGATTAACGATTTGAGTAGAGATTTGATTTAGTTTTTATTTTTTCCCTGAAAGGTTGTTGATCCTTATTTTTGCCTGATTTGTCAGGCATTTATGTATGTAACATTTCCATGCTGGAAGATTTAACAATATTCCATACTGCAGAAGTAACCAATGAATCAGCTGCTATACACAGCATTTTTAGAGTAAAGGTATATGCTTAAAATAAGTATTCTAGGTGAATGGAGAATTTAAGTGGGAGTTCGGGTACCAGTGACATACAGTTTTCGTTCATGGCTATGAACTGCTACTTCCTGATCGACTTTGGAAAAATTAATTTATGTCCAGCAATTATTACTGCCTAAAATCTATAGCAGGATAGCAGCCAAGGTCTCAGGTCACTGTTACTGGCACAGGACACCGAGTACACCTCATTCTACTCAGACCTAAAAAAGATGCTCTCTGTATGGCATTCAGGGCTTTTTCATGCTGTACAGTTCAAGTAAAATATTTTCTAAAGCCTCATACAACCAACATTTTTCTAAACAGTTACCGTATTTGAATTTTTCTTAGGAGAAATGTGTTGAGAGACTTTATGTCACCCAGAGCTGGTAAGCAACTGTCTGCAGTGATGGCAGGTAAAGCAACATGACCCATGGAGATTTTTGTGGTGGCAAGGTGCTATTCTTCCCCAAGCAATCTGCCGCAGAGGCCTCACTTTTGGCCTGGTGTGTGTAAACCACATTTGCACACAGCCCTTGCCTACATCCCCTCTTCCTTACCCCACCAGAGTAGCAAGTACTAAATCAGTGTTCGCAGAGAACTGTATAGGTGACATATTTGTTCACAGTATGTCTACAGGTCCTCCGTCATCTATCTCATAATTCTGTTCAAGTAACAAACATCATTTAGCATTGCTAAATATTGTTCAGTACTTTTTTTTTTTCATTGCTAAAATCCAGTCTGTGGATGCCTACTATTTAAAACGTCTCACTAATTGCAAAATCTATAGAAAAGTCCTTACAACATCAAAGACTCACATGATCCTTGGAGCTGTTATAAATGAAAAACTGTCTCTGTTACAAGCAAATAAGGCACTTAATGCACTCTTTCTGGCTGTGATTCTCTTTTTCCTGTGGGTTTTGAAAATGACCTTCCTGTAAGCATCAAGGACTATAACTTTTCAGATAAAGAAACTTGTTCTTGTTTTAAGTCTATTCCAGGTTCATTCCCCTATAGCCCACAGTTTTCAAAAGCAGAAGAAAAAGTAATCCAGAATTAAAATAATAATAATAATAATAAAAAAAAACTTCTGTTTCCAGAATGAAGTTACCCTGTCAGCTTGCCTTGGGCCTTAGTTGGAGAAGTGGAGATTAAAGAGTCAGTATTCCTTTTCATGTTTCATCTGCCAGTTTTGTGAATGTAGAAAGAGTACTTGTGGCTGCAGCTAAGTATCCATCCATGGTATTAAGTATGGCATTTTCATCCTCTTGCAGAAAATTAAAAACATTCTTATAAGTTTATTACAAGGAGAATTCAGTATCAATACCATACAGTCATTGATAAAGGTATTTCAAGGAGAAGGCTGAATAGCACAGCAGATGTAACCTCAATATTTTCACCAATTATAAAGAACCTCTTTGTGAAGCTGTGTGAATATGTAAGATGATCTCATCATTTCCTATTTACTCAATACTTACCTGAATACGCAATATAGTGTAGCTTTTAAATGCATATGCACATGAGTAAAATGTCCTTTTGTAAGAGACTTTGCTAAAAGACTGCTTTTGATATACAGTTTCTTCATCTCCTCTTCAAACTGAATTAAGCTACTTCCTTCTTCTCAAACACAACTCACTATTTAGAAGCTTTGGCTTTGATTTCTCAGAACAGCCTTACAGGAAGAAACCATGCTCTTTTTCTTTTTGTAACCATATTTCTGAAGACAAACCTGTACTGATTTATTTTGATTTTCTAACAGAAATAGGTTCCTGCAAAGAACACTGACTGTTTCTTCTTCTTCCCCCTCCTTCATTCCACTACTACAAGAATATTGCTGTGCACAAAGCTACCAAGGAAAACTGAAATCCCTCTGTTGGGAACTGTGTACATAGCAATATATTCATACTTTGACAAAGAAGTGAGATTTTTTTTTTTTTTTTTAGTTCTTAGCATGACATACTGTGCATTTCTTGCATGTTATCGGCTGAATTCAAACTAAGTAAATAGGTAGAGTTTCAGCAAATTTTATTTAAGTTTAGCACCCACATTTTAGGGAATATATGTGTGCAGCTGATGTAAAGGTAACTAGTTTTAAAACATTAACCTTCAGTAATTACCTTTAACTAAAGGGTTTATAAAAGTATGTATACATGAATATATAATTATATATGTCATCTTATTCCTCCTGTGTGGCATTTGTTTCATTCTCCTGTTCACAGTTATACTCATTGTAAAGGTTGCTCCTGACATCTATTTGGCTGAAAAGCCAGTGTTTTAAAGATTTCTTTGTATTTCCATACAATTTGGCTTAGTAACAAGATCTTTTTTGTTTTGTTTTGTTCTCCTTTTTCCTATAAACATTTAACTCCCATTAACATTTTGGAAACATGCATTTGTTGGCAGAAGAGACGGAGTCTGTAAGAGAAGTCACCTTCCCCACTATTCTTACAAATAGAGTGATACACCCAATCCTGCACAATCACCTCTCAATTAGTTACTTGTGCCATCCTGCTGATGTGGTCCCAACTCTCACTTTCCCAATATTGCTCTGTCTGCCAGACTGGGTACTCCATGTGTATTTTCACAGTAGCAAAAGCTTAAAACTCTGTGCACTTCTCAGTGTACAAAAGTATAGGCCTGAATTCAGCAAGTGAATTGCCTTAAATACAGTCTGATTAAGTTCAAGATATGGTCCAAATGGCATTACTTTTTCATATTTTATGCTAAACAGAAATGTGTGTGATCTGTTGCTAGTAACAAAACATAGCTTCACAAGCACAGCTTAGGTTGGACTAATTCTATACTTTCATTTATTCTCAAAACCAGTAACTTTATTAATGGACTCCCTGTGCCTGCAAGCTGAAGATCCTCAAAATGAAACTGAATTTCCTCGATAACAATAGGCTATTAGTAAAGCAGACAGATTTCTCTTCCTGTTTTCTCAAAGTTCTCATTTAATTCCTAAGTTGCTTCTTGGCAATGTCAACAGTTAAAAATACTGTAAATTAGAAAGCAATTCAAATGTTTTTATTCTTTCTCTTTTGGCACATTGAGAAATTTCTTACCAAGCTATAGAATGATCTTTCAGACCTGGGTTGGGGGCCATCTACTGCACTCTCAAAGGAGATAAGAACCAGATTTAGCAGCACAGCACAGCTGGTCTGCCAAAGAATCTTTTTACAGAGAGAATTTTTATATTGAATCGTGGGATTTCCTTCAGAGCTTGGTCCACAAATCTCTCATATGAGATGTGCTTTAGACAGTTGCAAGGAGGAATACTCTGTATATGTGGTAATATATCTGTGCTGGCCAAAGAGAAGGTAGGAATTTGCAGGTAGATGAACTTCATGTGAAGCTCATTTTCTAGACATGTTGCGGTTTAACCCGGCCGGCAGCTAAACACCACACAGCCGTTCGCTCACCCTCCCCCCTCCCTCTCTGGGATGGGGGAGAGAAACGGAAAAGTGAAACGAGAGTTGAGATAGACAGTTTATTAAGATAGGAAACAATAATAATAATAATAATAATAATAATAATAATAATGTGTATGAAACAAGTGATGCACAATGCAATTGCTCACCACTCGCTGACCGATGCTCAGTCTATCCCGAGCAGCCAGCCCCCCCACCCCGGCTAGCCACCCCTATATATTGTTTAGCATGACGTCAGATGGTATGGAATACTCCTTTGGCCAGTTTGGGTCAGCTGTCCTGGCTCTGTCCCCTCCCAGCTCTTGCTGCACCCCCAGCCTGCCCGCTGGCAGGACAGTGCGAGGAGCTGAAAAGTCCTTGGCTTGGTACAAGCACTGCTCTGCAACAACCAAAACATCGGCATGTTATCAGCATTCTTCCCATCCTAATCCAAAACACAGCATTCCACCAGCTACTAGGAGGAAAACTGTCCTAACTGAAACCAGGACAAGACAGTATTTCAAATGTTCTTTGGATGCACAGCTACTTGGGAGCCTGAACTCTGGCTGTAGATAGTTCACATGCACCTCAGATGCACTGAATTCTCTTTCTTGAAAAAGCACCTTTTCCTTCAGAAATAACTTGCAAGGTATTAATTTTGCCTTTTTCCATAGTTCTGAAATGAGTGGTCAGTGCAGCTCATGACACAGACTTTTCCAGTAGTGCAACAACCGATATAAATGGCACTGGAGGAGGCAATGACTTGTCTAGGATAAAACGGACTTGAAAGGGCTGGAGGATCTGGGTGCCCATAGTTACCACTGTGCAGAACTGCATTGTCCTCTTTAGTCACTGGCTAGCGGCTCACTTTGACTTTCAAATGTGTACGTGGGCAGTTGCAAAGATTCATTCTTTACTAATTTTACAGCACGGTAAACTCCTCAGATAAAAAATGTTATAAAGAACAGGACAGTATAATTAATAGATACAAGTACAGATAGAATTTACTAGTTTCTGCCTGCAACCACAGGTGTTCAACTTTCAAGAAAAGAGACAATATCACACCAGACTTCCAGGCATATCAATATTACTGTCAGCTGTAAACAAGAGCATTTTGAATGTTCTATTTTACTGAAACGGAAAAGTCTACTGTAATCAAAACTTACAGCAGTTTCATCCGTTATTCTTCATAACTAATAAAGTTGGGCTAATTTATGTGAGAGTGTTTTCTAAAATGGCATGCAACATTGGTTTGACAGAAATGCTGGGTAATCAGTTGTTAATATTTTATCTTTATTCTGCTGTATAATGAGGTTTTGAAGCCAATGAATTATCATTGCAGAACATTTGGAGCTTGGAATGCAAAAATAAAAATATGGGGAAACTTGTGGATGTTTCCACAAATTCTATGCTAGAAACAAACATAGTTGACTAGAGGCTGCTGAAAAACAACAGGACCCAGATCACAAGCATTTGTTCATATTGCAGTTGAACCTTACATTGAACTTTTTACTGGCACTTTTTTATTCAATAGTTAAAAAATCAGAGGGGGGGGGGGGGGGGGGGGGCTCTTCCAAAGTAAGAGAGAATCTGTTTTTTTAGTGCTGTCTTTATAAATATCTTTCTGTAGATACCTGTTGTACATGGATTTAGATATAACTACATTCATATGTATAATTTAGGTTATAGACATTTGGTTAACTTGAAAGCTCCAAAGTGTCATTTGTCACATTTATGGTAGGAACTTTAACTGCGTTAAATACTTATTCTTTTCCAAAGTGACTTTTTTTTTTCCCTCTAAAAAAAAAATAAAAAAATAAAAATGTACTTCATGAAACTATTGTATATGAAGCACTTATTAGCCGTAATTAAATGGACAATATGAATTTACTACATCTTTAGGACTCTGGCTTGTTCTGGTTTAGAGCAAGATGATTAATGCAAATACATATTACTTGAGATAACCATTTAGCAGCTAATTTAGCCAAATTTATTACAGCAGTTAGAGGTTTTTCATTTTAGCAGACAGAGACAAGGACATGACAAAAGCAGAAGGTGTATATGAATGCACACTGCCCTCTAGTGCACAAAACTTTAAGGAATTAGTGAGAAATGCAGACGAAAGTAACAATAGTATCCAGATTTTGTATAGTTTACATTTTCTTTAAAATATTCAGCATCCTTCCTCTAAAAGATTTGTATTTCATCCCCTTTTCCTGACACTGAGGCATCAGATACAAACCAAATCCATTTCAATGTGGCAATATTTTGGTTGAAGATTTACTTTAAGCATCTGTATTTTTAAACCTTCTTTCTGTGATTATATAATAACACCATTTCACATTACTGACTGCTTTTACTTGTTTCTCTGTTTCCTAGCATATTCCAAACGTTGGAGAGAGCTGTCACTCTTTGGCTCTAGCCAAGTCACTCTGTGCCTCCCTTAGGCCTCTTTCTCAGTTTGCTGGTGGATTTACTTTGCTCAAGTAGAAAGTAAATTCTCCCAAGACTTTCCCCCTACTGACCAGTGGAGATTTGGTTCATCTGAGAACTGTAAATTCTGTTTGACAAGATCAAAGAAACAGATGTATAAGTTCGGTAGTTGATATCGCCTGCAATAAGGAGAAATGATCAAAGCAGCAGGAGTATCTTCCCAAACCTTTCAAATATCCAGAATCTCAAAGAGGTCTACCTAGGAGCTATGAATAAATCACATATAAATTTGCCTCTTTTTTCTTTTTCTTTTTTACCATCTGACATTGAGTGCATTGAAAATGTCCACACAGCAATAAGTATTCTGTGAACCAAAGAGATTTGTAGTTCTTTTTACTTTTCTTCTTCCACTAGAGTTTCCAAAAACAGATTAGAATTATACTTTAAAAGCTTGTAAAACATACAACAAGTTATACTGAGCTTCAGATCCTGTGTGTCGTTTCACTGGCATGCTGCATTAAACCTAAAAGAAGTCGAGTATCTTTTGCTCATACATGTGGCATGTTGAACAGTGAAGATCATTTTACTACAGTTCTAGCATGCAATATATCTTGTTTCTGTTTTGTTTGTATTTTCCCTCAGTGCTGAATAAGGGTCAGTGTGTAACAAAGTATTACCGCTGGATGCAGAAGAATGGAGGTTATATCTGGATACAGTCTAGTGCAACTATAGCTGTCAATGCCAAGAACGCAAGTGAGAAGAATATCATCTGGGTCAACTACCTTCTCAGGTATGTTTTTGAGTCCTTTCTCTCACTTGAACTGCTCTCTCTGTTGCTTGACTGTGCTGACGAGACTTTTAGGGAAAAAACAATGCCTGCTGGAGAAAATTAATGAGAACAGCTTTTTCATATGATCCACCTCAAAATGAATGCCACTTGGTTAAATGCATTAAGATATCGGTCACATCTCGGTACACTGGAATATTTTTGAATTATTATACTGCTTGAGTCTTCAAATAAACCTTCCTTTATTTTATTGCGTGCCTTTGCTACCCTGAAATCTACCCAACCTCAGCCAAAATACAAAAAAGATTTACACCAACTTGCAATGGCTGTGTTACAAATCTGGTATGAAATGCTGTGTACTGGTTTATTTGATTATTGAAAATGCATAGAAGCAAACTTCCTGGAATACTACAAAAAGCTGTCTCTGACAGGTGTTCACCTCTAAGGCCAGAGAGAGGAATTTTCTCAGAAGAAAAGCCTTGAAATAATTTGTTGCTCCTGTAACCATCAAATGGCATTCACCTTAAAAAGTAAATTGGGATTCACAAATAAAAATATCTCTTAAGACAATTTTAAACAGAAATAATGAGAGACTCTTGAGAAATTCTTTTTTTACCAAGCACAAATGTTTTTAAAGGGCTGGTTACTGAGCTCAAGGAAAGACCAACAGTCAGTGAGAGACAGTGAATTATAAAACTGACCTTTCTCATCTGAAAATACCTTTCCGCACATTCTGTTATGTGAAAGTGTTCAATAAGATTGGGGGATTTTCTGTTTCATTCCAGAGCAGAACAAACAAACAAATAAAATTTGAAACCTTGAGATTGTCGTGAAATGCAATTGTCATTTTCTGGCCTGTTCTCCTTTTAAGTTGCTTGTCATGGTTTGTTACATTCCCTTTGATGCCATGAGAGTTCAAAGTGATGTCTAGGGGTTAGACTGTGACTTATTATGCCAAGTCCAGCAAACCCTGAAGAGACCGTGCCTGCCTAAACTTGCATGTTGAAATACTTCTCATTCCCTCTTGGGGAAGAGATGGAAGCAACCCCTTGCAGGAGAGCATTGAGGGATGCTGTGGGAAACCTTACACAGTGGTGGAGTGTAAACTGGGGCTCAGATGGTTCTGTTCGGCTATGATTGAGCTTGGGCATTTCCAAATATATCCTTATCCTGCTACCTTTTTTTTCCTCTTCTTTAAAACAAGATGTACACTCAACATTCACAGAGTGAAGCATTAGCTGAGCCTACAGGACAGGGGCTGAATGCAGCATTTCAAGAATTCAGCTTAAGCCTGCCAACTCTGCACTGGAAGTGCACTGGACTGCTTCAGTGTCCCAGTCCTAGCAGGGCTTCAAACTGCCCGGAAATGTGCTCATTTTCCAGCTGGAAAAGTGGGCCATAAAAAAATTATAAACAGTTGCCTCTATCACCTTTACTTCTTTTCAGTCACTGAGTGAGCCTAGTCCACAAACATTATTTTATCTATTTTATCTACCAACAGAATTAATCTAACAGAGAGAGAGAGAGAGAGAGAGAAGCAGTGTGGTCTTACTCAAGGCTGCTCACAGAACTTGATTTTTCTGCTGCATTCCCTTCTCTGGTCTGTTAGAGAAAGATTAACTTCTTCAGTGAATTTGTGTTTTTAATTTAGATTTCTCCCACTCCTGGAATCCATGAAAGATCCAAATGTCCAAACCATATTTTAATGACAGATCAAGGCATAATTAGGTCTACTCTTAGCAGGAGTACTGGTCTGTATACATTTCCATGCATTAGAAAGTATGATTCAGCTGTCTGTAAAAGGATAGACTAATTATAGTGACAGGGAGGATTAATGCTGTTCTTGTTCTAGCAACTTGTTATTCACAGTGTGAAAGCCCTCAAACATATTTTGCTTGGAGGGGGCAAATTTGGGGACTGCCCTGGGATGCAACAGAATAAAGTCACTTTGTCAGGACAAAACCATAAAGATGGTAATCGTAAGAATGGCATTTCAATGTGAACTGTGTGAACTCTGAATTTTCACAGTACACTGTAATAGGCTGAATATGGGCACAATGTCATTGTGATAGTGTGTCAGTCACCGCTAGTGCTGCCTCACATTGTTCTACACAGGACTGCAGATTTTCTGCTCTATCACAGGGCTGGAATTTGAACTGCTTAGAAATGCTCACCTATTCAAAAATAGTTAAAGACTTTGTTTATTTTCAACATTCCTATGCCACTAGCTGTCTGTGTTCCCGTATCTTTGCACTGGTTTGCGAAAGGAACATTTCAGAATGTGCAAACCAAGAAAAAGCTTAGGATTTTTTTCAGTTTGTCTGGTAATGTAGCTTTTTTACATTGCAGTCATGTTCATTGCTAACAAGTCACAGGTGAGCACCACATGAGCAGATGAAGATATGATTATAATGGGTGTGTTGACAGTTCTTTATCCCTAACATATGCATCTTAACATGCACATGTGCATCTGTCATATAGTTAGAGTGGTTGCTTTTGGTTTCTTGGTGATGTGGATGTGTGTGTGCAGCGTTTTAAATATATATATCATTTTTACTTATTTCTTGGCCAAACTCTTTAGAGCAGTAGTCATTTCCTTTAGCTCTAACTGATCACTTTCTCACTAACTTTATGTATGCTTTGTTTGATTAAACTGTTGGAAGACAGGCCATTTAGAAAAACAGGTATTGAAAGGGTTCTGGCAAGGTTGATAAAGAATGTTGTTACAGAGATAACTCTAATAGGCATTGGTGGTGGAAGAGAAACAGATTGGAAAAGTTAAAACACACTCCCTGTCTTTCCAAGCACAGTAATGGAATTGAAATCGAGATATTCTCTTCTTGGATGATGACATATGTGTAGTTCTACTAGATATCACACAAGCCATGGTGTCCCACTTGAGTAAGAATACTTTGTTAGCTCTAAACCTCCACTAAAATGAAACAATTTTTAAACCTGGTCAATATAAATATTTGACAAGCCTATTAAAATAAACCATCATAAAATCCTTGCTGTATAGCTCTGAGAAAACAAAAATTGGGGGGGAGGGGGGGGGGGAGTTATTTGTTTGCACTGCTATTCTTCCTATTTATGTTCATTGTTCCTGAACTGTGATATGACAAGAGGATAAAAACATGAAACTGCAAACCATTCAACTTGTATGTATTTTCTGTCTCTTCTTCAGTAACCCAGAATACAAGGACACTCCTATGGATATTGCACAACTTCCTCATCTGCCAGAGAAAACCTCAGAATCCTCAGAGACCTCTGACTCTGAATCGGACTCAAAGGACAACTCAGGTAACACACATGGTGCATCTTTACACCCACAAAAGATCCATATCAAGAAAGCCACATGGTTGCCTTTGCAATCGCTTATTCTTCTCAAGGATTGTTTCATTTTAACAACAAAATCCAGTAAAATTAAATTGAAGAAAACTAGCACAATCTTTTAATAGCCTCAGCGTTTCCACAGTATCTCCATTTCCTCAGTTTTTCTATTCATTCAGTGGACACATTCTTGCCTACATTGCACTGAACTAAATAATTGGTTCCCCAGCTAAGCTTCTTGAACAGGTGTTGTGCCTTATGCAAGGGCCCAGAATTGTAACTGTTAAATATAATTCAAGATCTTATCTTTCAAAAGTAGTCATACTTTCTGAATATAAATCTCTACTGTCAGTCTTTATGACCCTTTTTACTGTATAAATGCCTTTTTTTTTATTAGCCTCACTAGAGGGCAGTGA
Organism: Nettapus auritus; assembly: GCA_011076525.1. Classification (NCBI taxonomy): domain Eukaryota; kingdom Metazoa; phylum Chordata; class Aves; order Anseriformes; family Anatidae; genus Nettapus; species Nettapus auritus. The sequence continues at coordinate 44,480,415 of CM021769.1, forward strand.
AGATTGCAAAATTTGTGGGTTTTCTTGGGTTAAAAGAATTAGATTTTATTAGAAGGTATGGGTTCAAGCACTTGTTTCTGAGTTCTTTATGTGTGGGACTTCAGCTGTTTTTTAAAAGCTAAATGTAATTGTCAGGCTCAATGTATAAATTAGTCATACAGATCGTCCAGTGCACAGATGGTTCACACATTCTCCATTAGTTTTAAAAGTGCTTACCTAGGCACAGGTACAGATCAGCTGGATTTTAAAGGAGCATGGTTGCCTGTGGCCCAAAAACTGAGGATGTTACTTTGACGTAGCATGCATTATATATCTGATTCATCTCTCATGTCTATGATAACACTCAAAAAATATTGGAGAAAATGGATTGCATTGACATAAATCAAGCAAAAGCAAGAGGAACAGGTCATAATGTTACATAATGTGATATGGCTGTTCCCTTTTCATCTTTTGCATTTATTTGTTCTCCTTTGACAGCTTCGTTTGATGGTTTAAGGCACCTATACAGGCTTGATGCCTGCCATGACTAAAAATCTCTTCACCCATTCTGAGTGCTTCTTTATACTGCCTTGTTCCTACATAGCCACATAACACAGATATGGTGACAAGTTTGCATTTCCCATGTGCACTGTAAGTTTCTTCAGGTGAGAAGTGCACATACAGTCATGACTCCTAAGGCTTCCAGTGCAAGACAGCATTCTTCTAAGGTGCACAGATATATACAGCTCAGAAGATGTCTGGAAGCTTTGGCAGGCAGCAAAAGCAGAGGGTTTCTCCTTACAAAAAAAAAATAATAATAATAATAATAAACAGACATAGCAAGGGTCCTGAAATCAGAACAGCATCTTGGATGCAACCAACAGGTTCAGATCAAGCTCTGATAAAATCCCAAGCAAATTGTTTGCAGTTTTAGACTAATTCACCCTAAGTCCATACTTAACCAACCAGAAACCAGAGTTTTGAAAATCAGCTTATTCCAAAAAAATAATAAATAAATAAAAATTGTAAGAGAAAGTCGGCCCTAAATGGAACAAAAAGCTGGCTCCAATTTAGGATTTTGTGGCTGTTAATTTGCTTCTGTGTGTTTTGTTTTTCAGTATGGACGGTCTTAGGTCTTTCTGTTGCTAAGGACTCAAGCAAAAGTCTCTCTAAGTAACTTCAGTGAAATAAATGTAAAATCCATTGCTCTGAATCCTCAGGCAGCTTCCCTGTCAAGCCTACCTGCTCCACCATTTCTGGCAAACTGTTTTGTATTGATGTGGTTCCAGGGGTAACCAATTTTTAAAGGAAAATTGGCCCTTCCCCTCTCCCCCTAAAACAAGTATACTGAAAAGGGTAGTACTTGGCCCTGATGAGTGAAAAAAAATCTTTTATTTCCCAACAAAAGATTTCTGGCTGTTCTGTAAAAGACAGGGTCTCCTGAAGCCTTTCATGACTCTTTCAAACACAGTGTGATAATGGAGAGTATTCATTCTCAGAGCTGCTTTGGCTGAGTCCAGTGGACTAGAGTGTTTATCTCATCTGTATTTGAATTAGGTAGAAATCTAAAACACAACTAAAAGAATTCAGACAAGAAGAGTGACAGTTTCTCAGTGCTGTAGCTGGGCTGTTTTCAATGGCCCTTAGATGATTTGGATCAATCAAAAACTTAATTCAGTGCCTGAATCTTTTTTCCTGTTTTTTTTTTTTTGTTTGTTTTTTCTTGCCCTCAAGGGAAAATGAAAAGACAGTCTAGCAACGCAACAAAATTGTTTTAACTGGTTTATTCATTCAGATCTATACATGTATGACCTGCTTCTCCTCTCACACTGGAGGAGATCGGCAGTAATTCCACTGAAGTCAGAGACAGTCTGCCGCTTCGGAAGTGGCGAAGGTGAAGGAAAATGAGATGAGAGGACTAAGAATCCTCATTAGTTAATAGTGCTACATCTTGTTGCTTTCCCACTTTAGGAGAACACAGATGTGAAAGAACAATCATCAGAGCATAATGGTCATAATGGGATTATACACTGACTCCTCTGTGGATGGGGCCATTGTGCTCACAGTGGTCAAAATGGTTCCTGCTGAGACAGCAGATGGAAAGGCCCCCTCTAACAAGGTGCCTGAGTACATATTCAAAGAAATTTCAGGCCATGTAGCATAGGCTTTTATTGTGTTTGACAGTCCTGAGTCAGAGAGATTCCTCGTGATCAAACCTCTCCCAACACAATGTGGTACATAAATGTGGTTCTACAAAAGAGAACACCTGTTGCCAGAAAAGTTTACAGCAATCAGTTCTCATTGGTAGGTCAAAACCTGGACTTGGGCTGTAATATTACGTTCTTGTTGCTAACGGTTTGTTTCACTTTCCTTTTGCTTCAGAGGACAATGAGAACTCAAAGTCAGATGAGAAAGGAAACCAGTCAGAAAATAGTGAAGACCCTGAATCCGACAGGAAAAAGTCAGGAAATCAGTCGGATAATGAAATGAACTGTAACGACGATGGGAACAGCTCCAGCAACCAGGACAGCAGGGACAGTGATGACAGCTTTGAAAATTCTGACTTTGAGAATCAAAAGGCCCCTGAGGACAGTTTTGGCACTCTTGGCTCTATGCAGATCAAGGTGGAGCGTTATGTTGAGAGTGAGTCAGACCTGCGGTTGCAGAACTGTGAATCACTGACCTCGGACAGTGCCAAGGATTCAGACAGTGCAGGGGAAGTAAATGCCCAGTCTTCCAGCAAACATCAAAAAAGGAAGAAGAGGAGAAAAAAGCAAAAAGGAGGCAGCATGACCCGGAGAAGACTGTCAAGCACCTCAAGCCCAAATGGACTTGACTCAGCTTTGGTGGACCAGCCCCAGCTGCTCTCGTCGCCAAACAGTGCCTCAGTGCTCAAAATTAAAACAGAAATCTCAGAACCTATCAATTTTGATAATGATAGCAGTATTTGGAATTACCCACCCAATAGGGAAATCTCAAGGAATGAATCACCCTACAGTATGACCAAGCCCCCCAGCTCCGAGCACTTCCCTTCCCCTCAAGCCAGCAGTAGTTTACATGTCTCCATTCCAGACTCTGTTCTCACCCCACCAGGGACTGAAAATACTGCCAGCCGTAAAACTCAGTTCAGCACCTCATCCAACTCAGCCTTGGCTCCTGTGTCCTCTGACCCTTTATCACCCCCGCTTTCAGCATCTCCACGGGACAAACATCCAGGAGGTCCCACAACTTCCAACTCTTTGTTGTACACTGGGGATCTGGAAGCTCTTCAGAGGTTACAAGCAGGCAATGTGGTGCTTCCTTTGGTTCACAGGGTAACAGGAACCCTTGCCGCAACCAGCACTGCTGCTCAGAGGGTCTACACCACTGGCACTATTCGGTATGCTCCAGCTGAAGTTACTTTAGCCATGCAGGGCAACCTCCTCCCCAACACCCATGCTGTTAACTTTGTTGATGTTAACAGCCCCAGCTTTGGGCTGGATCCTAAAACACCGATGGAAATGCTCTACCACCACGTTCACCGACTCAATATGTCGGGACCATTTGGAAGTGCTGTGAGCGGGGCCAGTCTGACCCAAATGCCTGCAGGGAATGTGTTCACAACTGCCGAAGGACTTTTTTCCACTCTTCCATTTCCTGTGTACAGCAATGGCATTCACACTACACAGACTCTGGAACGGAAAGAGGATTGAAATATGACCACATACTGTGTTCAGTGTTATACTCTGAGGCATAGACTGTGTTTTAATTTAGACCTTTAATTCTAGCACTTTGAATTTGAGCAGGTCAGCTTATTCTCTCAATATGATGGTCCACATTTCATTCCCCTTCTCTTTAACTTGACTTATTCTTTAATGTAAAGATATTTTTTTATTTTTGCCTTCAGAGAGTCGAAGTACCAGTTGCCTGCCATTTTGTCTTCTTCTAAGATGTGTGTTTTTTCCTTTGCATCTTTATTAAGATGCCTTTAATATGTGTATGCCTCTGCCATAGAATACTCAGTGTTGTGGTAAAGAGATTTTAAAGTGACAACCATTGGTTTTACTTCAAAATGATCTTGATATGATCAAGATTAAAAGAGACAAGCATAAACAATGTGCCCTGTTTGACTAAGTCAAATGAAAAGGGGTTTTTGTTCCTAATTCCTTTAAAATAGGGGATAGTATTTTAGAATTTTATGCAGAATTTAATTCTCTTTTTATGGTTAAGATTTTCTTACTTGCACATAAAATAATTTGGGTTCTTAAAAAGTTAATTTCTGGCCTGTGACTAGAATGTTGAAAAGTTGGACTAAATGTTAATTACTGAAACTTTAACTTAATTTCTAAAACCATGGTGCTATCATTTATTAATCTGTAATGTCTTCATACAATATGCAGCTTGTGGGCTGGGTTTTTTGAAAAGAATGTGTTCCGTAATGGTCTATAGTCAGGTGCTGCAGTCTCCTTGGTTAGTTAAGACAAAAGCCCTCATTAACATTTGCTGCAGGACTTAAAATTGTTTACCTCCAAACTAACAAGCATAGCCTCATATCAAATTTAAATGGGTCAGGAAGCCTTTTTCAAAAAGTGCTTAAAAACAAAAAACTCAATTTAATTGACACAAGGAGCAGTTTCTTAGGTGCATATTGTTTTGCTTTATTTTTTTCTCAGTGTAACTGAGGCTAATTTTGCAACATCAAATAACACTTCGGATTAAAAAAAAAAAAAAAATTAAGAACTATTTAACATGTTTTGTTTTGTTTTTTCATTTAATATTATAGAGGGAAGGTTGTAAATTTCTTTTTGTTCTTTGATTTTGGTATTTTTTGTTGTTTTTTCCTTATTTCTAGTGTTGAAACCAATATGTTTTAAAACTAAAGAATGGGTTAATAAGCTTGAAATAGATAACTACAACTGAAAACTGCACATTAAGTAAAAGAAAAGAAATCTCCTATTTTGTCTTTGTTGCCAGAAATCACAGTGTAGTGTCAAACACTCCAAATGACTGTCAAATATAAATTCTTCTTCCACTCCATCTTTGGCAGCTGTTTGTTAAGGCATCTAATAACAGATGTGAGAACTGTAATGTGTACAATGTGTAAGTGTCCTTGGCTGTCAGTCCCATTGCAGTTTCAATGTGTGTTACTATATGCAGTATATACTAAGCTAATGTAGTTGTTTTGTCCTTTGTCTTCTCTGTGCTTTATCTCTAGTCCGGAGTGGTAAAGTCCCATTCCTGCAGTCCTAGTGAACCAGTGATTCTTGGGGGTTAGTGGTTTTTGTGTGGTGGCCTTCCTCTGTAATGTCACCTTATGCTGCTTCCACTGTCTGTATACCTTTTAATTTCTGCTGTTGCTTTGCTGTTGTGTATTCTCCAACCTCTCTCTCCCCTCCTCTCTCCCTGTCCACGCTTCCAGTCTCTTTCTCTTCCTCTCTTTCTCTCTTCACTCTCAGAGATAAAAGACTCTTAACTAGCTCAAGGTTAACAGAGCCATTTTTTCCCACAGAGGAATTCTGGGTATGACTTACTCTTCCAGTGTACCACACAATGCACTACAGAGTAATGCTCAGATATATTAAACAAATTGATGCCATATAGCCTCAGTTGTTAACATTCCCAGAGTCCCTTGTGCTCTAACCATAAGCAGAGGGTGCATTTCTTTGGTTTTCTCCCAGGTAGGCTGAGGGAGCAATACACAGAGCAATCACCAGTGAGATAGGAAATGCTTTCAAAGGTCAACCAACGTCATTTAAAAAGGAAACTGAGCTTAGAATTGTCATATATATTTGCTTATGTGTGCAATGCTAATATATTAACTCAGCTGTCCTTTGAATTTTTGATCACTCACTGTGTTGAGTCACTTCCTCCAGTAGCTTTGAATTTGAGAAGTAGATCCAAGCCAGTGGAATAATAGCAAAAGGGAATTGGATGCCACAAATTTAATTAATGAGATTTTAAACATTACATTCGAAGGATTTATAGGACTAAAAGAGGTGAGAAAGTTGATTGGGAAATTCAAAGTTTAATTTTGGAAGCTCTACTCTAGCTATTGAACAATCAAAGGAGTGCACCTATCAGCTACAAAGAACAGCTAGACAGCTGTTGTTGTTTTGGTTTGTTTTTTTGTTTTTTTTTTTATAAATGTTTCTGTGTTGTGTCAAAATGATTTCTGGTGATTTAAACTAACAGATAATCACAGCTGCTGTCTAAATCCATAGTGTTTAAAATTACAAAATGAAAAAAAAAAAAAAAAAAAAAAAAAAAAAAAAAAAAAACTTCATTACCTGTGAAGACTGTGTCTGTGTTTTTAACTATTTCTTGTACAAATATATGAAATCTTTTATGAGGAGACTGGTGCCAAGTAGCTGAATAATGGGGAAAGGGATTCTGTTCGTATAAATCTTAGCAGTGTTACCAACTCTACAATATAAAAGAAAAAAAAATTAAAATGTTAAAAAGTGACAGCTATGGTACATTTATTTTGTGTTAAGCTAACCGAATCTAACTTCTCGAGTGCCTGGCTTATTTGAAACATTTTTTTCATTGATCATTGATAATGCTGCAAATCAGAAATGTACATACTTCATTTACAACAGGGTTCTTTTTATACTTTTGTAGATTCTCATACATGTCATACATGGTTGTCTTTATGTAACTTAATTTTTTTTCATCCCGCAGGTGCCATTTTCATAATAAACTTCTCTTGGATTTGTTACTATCTGGCATCATTTCTTTCACATATAACCATCCTGACTAATGAATGCTGGTAGTATTTGTTTGAGCAGGTACTTTTTAATTGTTTTGTTTAAATAAAATTTAAAAAATATATTTTTAAAAAATAACCAAAAATCAAAGAGGATACAGCTAGATTTTATTAACTTTTGCAAACTGAAGAAAAGAAGCTGTCAAGATGTAGGCTAAAAATGCTAATCCAAATACTACAACAAACTTGCCACCATCCTAAATTCTCAGCTACCCCAACTCATTGTCATATTGAGCATTTTTATGCACATTATCAAAGCTAAACAATGGACCTTCAACATTAACCACTATAGACAGTGTGCATTTTTTCTTGATTAATGCACACTGGAAGAGGTCAGCTTTTGTACATTAATCATTTAAAATGCACTTTATATTTTCATTTTTGTACTCTACAATGTTACAGTGAAACTATTCAGTCACATTAAACCCTACGTATCTAGGCTGCTGATTCTTTTAAATATGTTCTTTCTTTCCCCAGACTGGCAACGTGTAAGTTGTTGGTGACACGTGGCTAGGCTTCCTGCCTTACAAACTGAAACATTACCAATGTAGGAAAGACAAGGCAAAAAGCCTTCACCTCACAGCGGAAGGGAAAAAATAAATAAACAAATAAAAAGATTAAATACAGTTTTGATCACAACCATCCACATGCTGGTTGAACCTCAGAAGTGACCAGTCATCAGCGATTACTCCTGAATAAACTCTGAAGGACAGAAATGCAGGGGCAAGATGCTGGGGCGGGAGGTGCTGCACGTGAGGGGCCATAGCTATGTGCTGTTGATGGCCCCATGCAGGGGCTGTGCCGTGGCCAGGGAGGGCAGCGGGATGCCCCATTACCACATCGAGCATTCTTACCCACCGCCCGCACAGTCTCTGCAGTACTCTGTCATTCATCGATTTTCTTCGTGGTGCCTGTTCCACTTGCAACAAAGAAAAACTTTCCATACTCTGTATTTTATTTTGTTATTGCTGAGTATGCATTACCTCCTCCTAAGAACACAAATATGGGGTATGTAAAATCAAGGCGGTGCTGCACATAGCAAAAACTTGTATGCATCTTTGGGTGCCCAAAGCTTTTCTCCTCTGTGTCTCTGCTTTGAAAGTAAATCTTTGGGCTAGACATTCTGAACAGGATTTTGGTTGCCTTATCAGTCAATACTGAGTAAAACTCTACAATCAGTTGCACTGTTTTCAGCACACCTTTTCACAGCACAAGATATATCTTCAGCTGAAGCAGGAACATGTCCCTGCTAGAGTAATAATAATAATAATAATAATAGATGTATGCACAGCTATAGTTCAGCGAGTCAGTCCCAAGGGATTAATAGTCTGAAGTCTGGGTCTTTGCATTCCCGAGCAGTTCGGGATTCCCACTTCCCAGGCTCCAAGCACTGAGTTTGATACGTCTCCAACTCACGGGGGGGGAAAGGAGCAGAGGTTAGCAGTACTGCTTTCAGCGCTGCTCTCGCGTTCCAGCTGGCAATGCATCTTGTTTATGAGGTAGCTATGGGTACAGATGCCAGCAGAGAAGAAAACAGAATTTAAATGGAGATTGGAAGAATGACCAGGATGCTTAATGGAAGAATAACATGTCTTCCAAATAAGTGTTAACCAATATTAACTAAAGCCACTAATCCCAAAAGGGGGCTTGAGGGGCTTTTCTGAGCTGTTACAAAGCCTTTTTAAACCTCACCAGTGCTGCCTATACCTTGCATCAGAGCACAGAGTTGATGGTCAACAGGAATATACTGCTCTGAGATTCCGAGTTGAACAAGAAATATTTATTTTTTATGTGGTTTTATTTTTATAGCGATGCAGTTGCCTTGATATACCTCTGGTGAATGCATTTGGCAAATTACTGTTTGCAGCAACTTTAAGAAACAACATGTACTACTTGAACCCTTTGAAAAGGATTCTTTGGAGTTGGTTAAGTTATTTTTATTATAATATTCAGAAGCAAAATATGCAGTAAGTTGGACAAACTTCATCAACTCGTTCCATCAAAGCACATTTCCTAAAGCAACTGATCCCACTAATAGCCATCTCTAGAAAGTTTGTTTCTGAACCGCTTGCTTTGCAAGGTGATATGTGATGATACCTAAGAGCCTCTTGAAGAATTGCAAGCAAAAAGGGGCTTTTTTGAAGCATCATGACTCTGAAAAGTTACAGTGATAGGAAAAAATAAATAAATAAATAAAATTAGGACTACTTAGATAACCAGCTCTGACAGCCTGCACTGGTGCTGTGCAAGGTGATCATGTCACTAGAGTAACTGTGATGGCCCTGACAGCACATTTATTGTTATGATGCTAGGAACTGCATTAGTTTAAATGTGTCAGTGCTTTCAGAGCTATTTGCATAGAATTTTTCCTTCTTGCCATTGTAATTTCTTTATTTCCATTTTAGGGCTTGGGGAGGAGGGTGGAAAGGCTGGATTTGCATTGTCAACTAATTTAATGAACTGTCATCTACCCAGTGAGTTCACTGAGGAGACTACGGAAGTGTGAACAAATAGGATGTCACCAGAGCCACAGATCCTCAGGTAAGATCAAACCATTTATAAAACATGCACATGCATGCACATAGACACATGATATGCTGCCTCTGAAAGCCAGTTGGATTCTCAGACTGGGCAGAGTAATACCTATACACATATGCATAAGAAAGGTCCTTTCTTCTTCTCTTCCACGTATTTTCCTTCATCTTTTTTATCAGAAGGGGTGAACAGGAGAAGCTGTTATCCTCCCTCTTAGCCTGAATAGTGTTTACATAGCATATGAATCAGTGGCTGAAGTAACACCCCAGTGATTCCTCTAACAGCTTTGAAATTACCAAATAGCACTCAAGGCCCAATTTTCGTGAAACATGTCTATTCACATACAACACTTTGCTTCACCAGATTAAATGGCATCTTCCTGAAAGCAACAGGAGTCAAGATAAATATAGGCTGCAGAGTTCTGCTTTTAATTGGCCAAGATTAGGATGGGTATTCTGCACCAGTTTTGTTCAGAACACTAAATTCAGCAGGGAGAGAGTGGGTAAATAATAATAATAATTAATACTACTACTAATGATAAAGTTTTAACTTCTGTAATCACAGTGATGTGTGTCTTTCAGCAAAACAAAAGCTCTGAGTAGTTCAGAATTATTTCATTCAAAATACCAAATTTCTGGAATTATCCAATTCTAGAAGTAAAACCAGAAGTTAGCAACCCAGGTAAAAAGCCATGCAAATTAAGTCAATAATTATGAGTACTATTACATCGGTAGGAAGTTGAAATCTTTTGTATCATGTAGGGATTGTGCAGTCTAGTTGCAATACAGAAAATAAGGGATTTTTGCCAAGGCAAAAAGATCATCAGCACTCAACAAATGCCTATGGGAGAAGGTTTACGTTGCTTTGCAGATAGGAGACTTTATTGCCCAGCACTTTCTCTCTAATTACCTTTCACTGACTCTAGAGACATGGAAAGTATTGATATTACCTTTCCCATTACAAGTTTTCCTGAGGAAAAGGACCCCTTTCTTGGTTGTAATAAAAGGGAACATAATATTTTCTTGCAAAAGGAAGGGAATTGGGTTTTCCTCTTGTTTTAAAACCATTAACAGATTTATAGCGGAAATGACAGGAACAGGATGTATTAACCATCTGACCCCAGCAGAATGAGTCTACATCCTTGACTGATTTAAAAGTTTATCGGTGTCCTCTGAATAGTCACAAAGGGTCAAGTCTTGGTCCTGTTCAAATCAATGAGAGTTTGACTAATGACTTTAATGGCTTCAGGAATAGGACCAAATTTTTGAGCCAATACTCATAAGCAAATAACAAAGCACAGCCTATAGAATGAACCACAGACAAATGAGCCTGGTTAATTGGTACAATGCATCAGATTTCCTCTTTAATCCTGTACCACAACACTCGCACGCTAACAGGGCAGTTCTCTTTTGTTTAATTAAACAGTATTTCCAAGTCTTCCTGAACTGCATGGTCTGATCCTTCCAGAGGTTCCTGTCTTTAAAACGGGTGGGAAGTGAGGCAGAAGCATAGGTAGGTCTGAAAGATGTTGCCTTATAACGCCTGCTCTGTGGAAGTGGGGATTGGTTGCCTGGGTCTTTAACAAGAAACCAAAGGAGTCTGAAGTGGAAACTCTGCTGGACATTGAAGCTTGTATTTTCTTGAACTACCAGCAGTGCAAATTCTGATGGCAACACCCATATCACCAGTATGGCCTTCCCTGACCCTTTTGGAGTATTGTCCAAGCTGTGGGCAAGTTCAGCAGCTTGTAAGGAGGTGAGTATTCGCTGAAACTGATTTCCAATTTCTGTTCAATACCGTGAATCTCTGAGGCATCTTAGCACCCTTTGCTGTCTCTTCTGTACTTCAGATAAAATTTCATTTCCTTTGTCTAGCCAGTTCTCTGCTTTACTGCACATGTAAGGTAGCACCTGGCAAGGTAGTGACAAAGGCTAATTTCACTTCAGGAAGTCGAGCCTTCTTAGATGATAGTAAATGGAAAGAAGTAGGATTCTCCAAATATTTACTTGGAGATGAAAAACACACATTAAATGCTGTGATACATTCCCACACCAAGGGCCAAGGGGTCTTAGACTTTGCAGGGTAAGACCAGTTTCTGAGAATACGTTTCCCACTTACCGCATGCTGGCACTGTGAGCAAACTGTTTTTTTCCTCTTTCCTATTTACAGCGAAAGATCCTTGCTCTCTCTATACTTTTGCATCCACTGCAAGACCTTCAGCTGATGGGCTTGGCTTGGCCCCCATCAATTCCTAAATAGTTTTCTTCACTTAGTATTATGTGAAATTTCCAATTGCACATTGATGTGATCATTTGTTTCCCATAAAGATGTAGCTCCATGCTTTCATGTTACCTGTATGGCATCATTTTTCTCTTTTTCCTACCACCTTTGATTTTGGCTTTGCCCATCTTTCTTAGCTTTGCAGTGCCTTCAAAACATCCTCCCCCCAGTGCATAGCACTTCCCCAGTGTGATCTATTACCATTACTGCCACTTCCTGGCCCTTGTTACCTAGACAATTTTATATCCAATCGAGTATTGTACCATCATTCCCATACTTGCTAACCTATAAATTAATCTGTTATGTGCCACTGTATTGAGAGCCTTTTCAAGTCCAAGTAAATTATGTATCCTTCTTCACCCCTGTCCACTCTCATTGTCACTTCCTCAGAGAAATGAATCAAGATTGTTAAGCATGACCTCCCTTTTGTAAATCCGCACTGACTATCTCTAACCAATCTATATTAGATTGGTATTAAATCAGGACACAGACTCAAAGGGGGCCTGCTGCATAAATGCAACCTAAGGTTGCTTTCTGTGGAGATGAGACATGGGAATCACTGATACACCAAAGGTACCAGGTCCAAGGGGTTGCCAGTAACTTACTATTGATCATGTCCCTGCATGGAATGGCAACCAGAACTCATCTAGAAGAAAAAGAAAAAAGAAAAAAGAAAAAAGAAAAAAAAAAAGGGGGGGGGGGGGGGGGGGTTTACCTGCATTTATCTAGCATGTTTCTATTGCAGAAGTGAATGTAATCACTGAGGATGTGGAAAGAGCTGGGTTCTGTTTTTATCCATCTGTGATGGAATCAAAATCACAAAGGCATGGAAAAAAATCATTTTCCCTTGAATACTTGGTCTCCCTTCCTGATCTTGGCAGATAACCAAAAACGGGCTCTTCTACATGAGTAAAAAGAATGATCTGAAGTAGATTAAATCCTTCATGAATCAGCATGGGTCTTTCCAACTTTGTATTGAACACTTTCCATTCCATTGAATAACAGCAACAAGTCTAATACAATAATACAATTTAAAAAATGAGAGATGTATGGGTCCTTTCAAGACACTTCTAATTTAAGGCCTTTGGCAAACAGGAGTGGCTGCACATCACAACTTTTACAGGGGAACTAAATATTGTCCCCCAGTTTCCAAAAAGTGCTGTATCTGCATTATTTCAGGCACATGTCAAAAGGCTACATGGGCATTTGTTTCTTGTACAAAAGAAAAGGACACCAAGACCTGCAAGCCTCAGCCAAGGTGCTGGAGAACCCTGGTGCTGCATCAAATGCAAGTTTTCTCACTATTCTTTACAGAAGAATGAAAGAATTGGGTAAGGGAAGGTACAAAGGGAGAAAGAAAGGGATGGATAGCTGTTTAGTCCTGGTTCCTTGGGGAATAATCAGACTGCCATTAAGACAATTGGGATCTTGTTTCTCCTAAAGAGCGTGATCACTCTTACTACATGGCCCTACTGACTGATGCCAGGGAAGCAACATTTTCCATGGAGATTTACAATACAAGTGGTGGGCTCAGGGTGTGCAAGGTGTAGAGTAAATCACACACCGTGTCCCCTTGCTTGCTGACTGGGGTACGAAGACAACAGCCTACAGAAGCAGTGTGAAGAAAGGCTCTCAGCAGTGATTCCTGGAAGCATTTTAGGTGTAAACTACGTATAATTTATTAGCCTTTCTGCCTCTGTGACTAGAAACATCTCCCTCAATGCTGTAAGCATAATTGCCATCTCTTTGGTTTGGGTGGGGAAAAAATTTGATCCCAACAATCTGTCTTGAGCTTGTTTGACAATATATACATCAAGCGTGATGAGATCCAGATGGGTCAACGACAAACCCTTAGAAATCTAAACTTCGGCCTCCTGCCTCATAACACACCCTGCACGCGGGGAGCCATTTAATCTACACCCTTTGGAGGATTATTGCTATTACATACATGCGTTTTGTTCCCTTGTACCTTCAAATCAGAAATGCAGTAGTCAATGTATGGTGGAGAGATGCTGTTCTGGGAGAGTTCAGCCCACTCAGTGCTGCTGCAGGACATAGCGTTTCTGGCAAACATCCACTGAAACAAAGGAAAGAGGCCCCGAAATCAGTTTGGCCTGCTTCCAGGGCCTTGACCCTGTAACATCCAGTACAGACATGCTCAGAAAAATAATGTGCAAAAAGAGTAAGTCAATGTAGAGAAGCATAACTAAAAGATAAGGGTTATAAGGGTATAAAGAAATAGTTGGAGCATGTCTTCCCTGTTCAGAAGAAAAGATTGCTCACACACTTTATGATGATTGGAAGTTTTGAAGAGGAGGTTAAACTATCATGTATTTCTAAAAAAAAAAAAAAAAAAAAAAAAAAAAAAAAGGCAGTATTCAAGATGATAGACTTATCATATGAAATTTATTCAATGGCATAAAGATACATTACTTCTATATTGAATTCCATAGTCAAAGAAATATGGTTTAATATCAAGTGCATAATACAAAGTTACACGTACAATCCAAGACACCAAACGTCTTTAAGAGATCAGCTATTGTCTAGGCATACGCCCTAGAAAGTTCCATCAGCCAGCAAGTGATATGCCATACCTTTCAAGTAGAAATTGTACAGTTATTTTTCTGAAAAAATCTGATCATGGGTGACAGATTAGATGATGTTAACAGCTCTTCTGGCCATAAGACCCCATGAAGCAGTGACCTTGCTGACACTAGTAAGGAATCTGCTCCATAAGTGTGCAATTTATTTGATTTATTTGTGGAGTTAAGGACTAGACAAATTAGGAATCATAAGAAGTGAAGAAAATATGTGGAACAAAAGCAGAAACAAAATTATCTATCATGTCCACAAGTTTCTGCCTATGCTTGCCATCATATTTTTGTGAGCAACAGTGAAGTTTTGTAAAGAATAGAAAGTATCTTTTCATTATTATATTAACTCCATGTTCTCCTGCAGCACATAAGTTGTACTTGCAGAAATCTGCAGTGCACTGCAGAGAAGGCATCAGTGGGAGAAGAGCGGGGGAACTGACATCTAAGATAGGCAGCATGGTACACATGACTCCAGCACAGACCTGCCTCTGTCAACTGTCGTACTCTGCACGCTGTCCCTCCTAGAAATCGTTTATGGCTGGTTGTGTGAGGGATACACTGATTCTGGTGCGCATGGGCACAACACAGAATTACTAAAAACATTTGCGGCCACCTAAATTGAAATTGAGATGCTTAGAGTACTTAAATTCATATAACCGGAAAGCATCCCATGAAAACAATTTGCCCAAACCCCACAAACTCTATCTTCATTAATGTCACAATAATAGATTCAAGAAAAAGAGTGTAGAGCTCAAAAATTCTTCCATTGCTTTAACAGTGTGGTGCTGAGGTGTGCATTGTCTCACACATACACCATTCTGTCTTCGCAGTGGTACAATGAGGCATAGACTTAGTCACCAAGCTTTATGTTTAGTACCTTTACTTAAATTCATTTTAAAATACAGGCAAGAGTTTTTTTTCAATCTAAATGAAGTAACTATAGCATCCTAGACCCTCAGTTACAATATGCACACAAGCCTTCTTTCCTCATAGAGGTTGTGTTACCGAGCCGCTACTGCAAATGGAAAAGTAACTCCCTGGAGTCCATACGTCCCAATGAAATGTGGGAAATCCCATATTCCTTCTTTGAGAGATTCATGCTTCATCCTAAAATCTTCTTCCATTGTTTTGGCCGGGTTCAAAAGAAGGAAAATGGTGGAGAGAGTGATATGTAAATGTAAGAAAACAGTCGCTTCCAATTAGGTAAAAGTGTGTAGCAATGCTACTTAGTAATGATACTGCTACTGTTAGCCATAGAAGTTGTGTTAGCATCATTAGTATTGATGGTGTACTGTAGGAGGAGGAGCAGTAGTATCACTCTGATTATACCATAGCAGTAGTGAAGATTAAGTATTTGAAATGTTATCAAGATTAGCCCAAAGTGCTTCTGGATTTCCTTGTGTTCATGAAATTTTGCTTAACTAGGAACATTTACTTTCAACTTCTTTTTCCCTGTGCTTGCTTCTGCCCTTTCTGATCATTGATAGACTCATTATTTTTTCACTTGTACACAAGATTATACACTGTCAGAGGTCAGAAAAGTGGGCAATTTGGAAGCTTCATTTTGAAATATTATTTGTCTGTTGACCTTGTAATACTATCATTTTATAACTGTATATGATAGCAGCATTTAATACTCTGTCTGAACTGACAGATAAAATTCAAGGCACAAATCAGTAGATATCCAAGGACTTGATCACCATAAAGACAGCCTGCCTCTTCAAGAAGTGCCCAAACTAATAGTTCCTAAAGAAATCTGCATGGACAATTAGGAGGGTTTTATCATGGTAGGTCACCAGCTCTCAGACTGATTCCATTTATAATTTGCCACAGTGGGAACTTGGCAACCTTGAAAGGAGTATGCAAGAAGCTTTTCTTTGCTTGTCTAAAATGCCTGGTAAATTGTATAATGTTATACATCAGAAATAACATTTGATGATATGGGTTGCTTTGGGGGCCTGCAAGGCAATTTCTGCTCCGTACAAGAAGAATCTGTTACAGACAAGAACTCCAAAAATATCAAAATGCCGATTATTGTCTCAAAACAGGTTAATAATAATAATAATAATGATTATTCATAAATATTAGTTAGAAGTGAAATCTGATTATATCTTCATGCACATCCCATCTCTATACTGCACAGCCCTTTGCTGAAAAATAAAGGTGAGTGGCGTGTGCTCAATGAAGCTGACCTGTACAATGAAATGGTTTATGAGAAATGACGATATATGATGAGAATACAAAACTTGAAAATAGGTTTATTTATTGATTGAAAATAAAATTCATGAACTGTGAAGCTGAAAACTGCACCACAGGGAATTGTTCCAAGAGGACATTAGGAAGAGAGAGGGAGAGAGACAGAGAGTGCGTGTGCATGCATACGCGTATATTACACATAAACTAAGTTAAAGGTTGCCTAAAGGCTTCTGATTCCACAAGCAGAGCCTCTGAGGATAGGATCTGAAAGCCTTTAATGCTACTAAGGCTTTGTCAGTAAGATGTTTGCATATTTTGCCTACAAACCCAAAATGCTATATTAATACATTTTTATTTACTTTTCTGCTGCTTCCAAAAGA
This sequence comes from Nettapus auritus, assembly GCA_011076525.1. NCBI lineage: Eukaryota > Metazoa > Chordata > Aves > Anseriformes > Anatidae > Nettapus > Nettapus auritus. The sequence continues at coordinate 44,497,124 of CM021769.1, forward strand.
AACCTTGCAGGAAGCCATTAATGACACAGCTTCATAAGATAATTTTCAGAGAGGCTTTGCAGGTAGTGACCGAGGGGGAAAAAAATGTGTGTCAAATTTAGGTTATTAACAACATAATCCTTAAACAGACAGTACCTCAAAGACTAATTCATCTTCAAATTTGACTGTAAAAACTGCATGATCCTTTGCTCTGTGTGCATGTGAATTTATATCGTATGTCTTTTTTCTTCTTCTTCATGTTTACTAGGGGAATGTAGTTAGAAGTGAAGCAGGAGAAGCACTGGGCTGGAGGCTGGAAAACACAATTTCATCTTCATGCTACTACATCCATTCAAATTTGGGTCCTGTTCTTAGGCTTGCAGTCCACCAGCAAAACTGCTGGGCACAGTGCTTTATCTCACAGTACATGTGCAAAGCCATGCATCCTGCTTAAAGCAGCATCTGATCTGTCTGCAGAGGACTCTCTTGGCAGGCAAGACTGCTGGGCAGCTCTCTGCAGGGCATCCCCAGCAAGTCACAGCCCAAAGACTTTTCTCGCTCGGGGTGCATGGAGCAGAGCATTTGCCTTCCCTGGCATCACATGTAGGAAAGCCAGATTTCCATAACAACTCTCTGTAAACAAAATCATGCTGGAATCTATTTCATCTGGGTTTCTTCACACAGAATTGGACCTGGAGTCCCTACTTTGTGTTTCACAGCAGTAGGTATTTGGAACAAGGCTGCTGTATTAACTTAATACTTTTCATTTAGTTTAGTGCCTAGTTTTCAGTGGACAAGCCTTTGGACAAGCTGAATGAGAAGCAATTACTCTGAAAACTGTGGCAACAAGAAGGCAGGAGTCCCATTTAATACAATTTTAACAGCATGATTTGTTAATCACAATACAGCAAAAGCAGTCATGGACTATTCTCAGTCTCAACCTTTTCCCCACATAAGCATGATGTACCAAAACCTTTATGCCTTTCCACACTGAGAGAAGGAAAAAAAAAAAAAAAAAAAAAAAAAAAAAAAAAAAAAAAAAAGTCCTCCTGTGAATTTATAATATTCAGTATAGATTTCTTTAAAATTTTCCTGTTGCTGGAGATACTTTTTTCTTCCCTCTACTTGGATCCTTTTAAGATCTATAATTTATTGAAGGTTTCCTGTACTTTTCTGCTCTGAATGCTCTATTTATAGTTTTTGTAATGTCAAAATTACACGTTCAATCTCTACTGAAAGGCTACAGTAAATTACAGTTACAGTTTTCTTTTCAACTGCTGTTGTGTTGTTCTGGTTCTTCATAAACGGAGCAAATGTTGCATCGGGAAAATCCCAAAGCAGGCTGGGGCCAGCGGCTACTGTTCCAGGGCACTCCTGCAACACATTTAAACAGGTCTCTTCTAAAGCTAATTAGCAGCAAAATCTGAAAACTATTCACAGACAATGGCATACAATGATAGTGGGGAAAGTAAGAACAGGAGATGTCTGGGTAGGGTTCTTCAAGTTCGGACATTTCCTTAAGCAACAGGTCAGAAGACAAAGCCAAGGAGATCAGAACTTGGCTGTGGTCTCTGGCTGCTGCTACAGGCCTGCAGGCCTGGGCCTTGCATGCCACTGGGCACAGCTGGTCCTGTGAAGTGCTCAGGGCCAGAAATTGTTTCTCTTTGCTGCTCCTCAGACGTCATTGCTGAGGTTTAATCCTTACTTGCAGTGCTGTAAAGCAAGCAGACAACACCAAGTGACACAACCAGGCTCAGGGCTGGGGGAGAATTTAGGTGAGCCTGCACAGCCTCACCAGTGGGTAGTTGCTGGCAGCTCCAGAAGGTGATTGAAGCCAGACATGGGCTGTGCTCTGCAAATGTTGAGACTCATGGAGATTATTCTGGAAGACTATTTACCTTATTCAGTAGCCACCTAAGTCAGTGGTGGTGAATCCAACACCCCCAAAGGACTGTGTGTCCTGCCTCCAGGGCCCATCAGGAGCAGGAAGTTTATTTGGATACAAAGATCTTGGCACGCAATGCAACTAGGCACCTACTGCTTCAGAAATAACAAAGTCTTTGATGCTAGTGAGTTGCCTATTGCTCATGGGCATTTTAATCATAGAATGAATCACAGAATAGTTTCTGTTGGAAGGGACCTGTAAAGACATTCTAGTCTTCTAGAATGGACTTCTTCCACCAGATCAGGTTGGTCAAAGCCCCATCCAACCAGGCCGTGAACACTTCCAAGGATGGGTTTTTTTAATTTGAGTCAATTGTCTCCAGATTTGTTCAGAGGCCAAAACAGCCCTATAAAGTTTGGTTTGCCATTTTGCTCAACAGAACACACATACTCTGCTTAACCAAGATTACTTAGAGTTTTTTGTTTGTTTGTTTTTATGTTCTGTGTTCTGTATTGTTCTATATTTTTCTTTTTCTTTTTCTTTTTTTTTTAATCAGAGATATAGCACAGTATTCACTGATTTAACACCTTCACTGAAGGCATTTGCCCATAAGCAAATACAGCTGTAACAACTAGACAGCTTCCTGGCCCTTGTAAAGTCTGAATAAAAACAAGGTGGTTCTAAGCAGTTGCCAAGATTTTATTCAGTTTGCTTTAAACTGTTCTTTGTCAATGGACACAGTTTTAGTTAAAGTCAGAAGGTTCTCCAGTGACTCCTCGTACTTCTCTAAACTTGTGTTACATTTTAACATGGATTTATGGTATTTTCTACTTATGTTTATATCTCTTCAGCATGAGAAATAATTTAATAGATAAGGAAAAAAAAAAAAAAAAAAAAAAAAAACCTACATATTCTGCATATAAAAGCAGGTACCACATATATACAGATACACAACAGATATAGCTGTGTACAAACAGACAGCTGTCATAAAAATTTGGCCTCTTCCACGTGCAAAACCCCACTGGTAAAATAAAGAAAACCTCAATTTGCTGTAATACTGTCCAAAATAATGACTTCATCTGCTTGTGAATTCATTATATTAAATTGTTCATTTGATTTATCTGTGTTAATTATTCTTTAAAGGACCACTAGTAATAATAATAATAAAAAAGAGTGGATGATTCATATGCAAATGTGATGTCTAAAAAAGTAGTCATCATATTAGGAAAGTATTAGCTATTCATAAATGGTCAAGTTAAATATACTCTGTATAACAGAGTGAAACATAAGCCATTTCAGGCAAGTTCCTCTGCTCCTAATAAGACATATTTTAAGTAGATCTGATATCCTAATTGCAATATTTTCCTTCAGGGTGACAATGTGTTGTTTAGGTTAACATCCCCCTTTATATTTATTTTCTTTCTCATTATAATGTGGAAAAATAAAATTGAAATCTATTCACAGTTGCACTTGTAAAAGCCTTGGAAGTTATGCAGAAAGATTTTTGGAGACCTTCTTTACCATCAGGTTTCACTAACACACACATTTACTACTTCTCTTCTAGTGGTTCCTTTCATATGATCATCTGCATTAATTTAACTCCTCTACTGTGATTTGTAGTTAAGAGAGACTAAACGTGGGATAAAAGGAACTTGGTGACTGCTTCTGCCTTTTGCTATCATTTTCTTGGTCTGAAGATAATGGTGGCAACACTGACAACATTAAAAAAATAAAATAATAAAATAAAATGAGAGTACTTCAAGCTTTCACTCTAAGAAACAAAAGGCAATTATCCAAAGACAGAGAGAAAATGAGAGGTTGTTGAAAGAAAGATAAGAAGTGGAGTCTGCTGAGAAAATATGTCAATTCTAAAAAGCTTCTATTTAACCTAAGTCTTTCCTGTTGGACTTCTATTGCCATTTTTCAGTTTATTGATGTGGCTGACACAGCACTGTACCGTGCCCAGTGTACGAGAGTTACCATGACTTTCAGTTCTCCAAGAATGCTGGACCACCAGAACCAGCACCTTTCTGGTGACTAAAGGGAAAACCTGGGACCTGGAGATCCCCTGCACTGCTCCAGGTGTGGATGATTTCGATGTGCAAGCCCAGATGTGGGACTTTGTGTGCCTATGCATGCATGTGTGAGAAAGTGCACAAGAAAGGTTTTACTTGCTTACAGTTGACTACTATAAAAATGGAATATGTCATTAAATTCCTGACAGTTACACCCACACATACCCCGGCCAGGTCAGAAATACCCCAGACCCTGGCAATCCCTCTGCATTGCCCTCAGGTCCTTTTACCTGAGCATCTCTTGGGAGCCCAGTCCTCATGGGAGATGCTCCTCTGAAGGGTCTTGTCTCCACAAAATGCTTCCTTTTTTGCCTGCTGTTTAGAAAACTCAGATTAAAAACCAACCAAGCAACAACAACAACAGTCATAATTCAGTTCCTGCACACCAAAGAAAAACATGCGGCTAAAGTACAGTGTACTTAACAAATTGGCTTAAAAAAAAAAAAAAAAAAAAAAAAAAAAACCACAGCGCACACATAAGTACCATTAAAAAAACACATAAACACAGAAATTATTTTAGAGGTGTCAAAGTCACTCAGGAGGGACTGTGTTGGAAATGACAGGGGCAGGCTGGGGCATTGCCTGGCCAGTCTTCCAGAGCCAGGGGGCACAGTCCCCTCCAGGACTGCTCACACTTGAGGTTATGAGGGAGGGATACACCACATCCCAATGAGACAGAGGACTGCATCAGGGACAGACTGTCCTGGACACCCTGGGGACCTTTCATATTTGCCTCCCCAGTGCCTGCAGCGCCACAAGCAGGAAGAAGCACTCTCCACATGACTGTGTGGTGATGGGCACTGGTATGATTGTTTAACATTGTGGGAAATAAAAGGCATCACAAAAGGAAAAAGATAACTAACTGAAGGAAAAAAAAAAAATCTTTTTATAAATACATCAGAGCATCTCAGATTCATCATTGTGATCCATAAATTAAGAAGCATTGCCTAGCACAGCTTGTACCACTTGGTGGCAACACTTCCATGTTTGATTTATTGAACCTTCTCATAATCATTCTTCTGATACTTGAAAGAACAAGGGTAGGCACTGATTTGTGCAATTAATTACTCTTGAGAACAAAAATAAAAATTTTGAATGACTTTCCTACTATTGTCTGTCCAGGAGTCATACTAAATAAATTACAAGAGCAGGTTGCTTTAGGTCCTACACATTTCTAATAGGAAACTTTTGCATGCCATGGAAATGTCTCTGCACAGCCTTATACAGCAAGGTCATCTTAAATACCAACAGAAAATAATTTCTTCCAATGTGCAACCAAAGCCATGAAAAAAAGAAATGACTAGTTGCTTGCAGAGCATCAGGTGCTCTGGAATGACAGTGTAGATGACTATGACTGCACAAAGTTCTCCATTTCAACAGTGTTTTAAGATTGCAGGTACTATGCAAATGTCATTCAAGCTGTAGGTCCTGAAAGCTGCAATCCTGCATGTTGCCCACACAACAGCTATGCCACAGCTCTTTCTTGCAATTTAAGTTTGGTCTGCAAGACTCATTTTTCAAGCAAAGGTCATTCAGTGTCCCTGCCCACTCATCTCTGGGCCCCTCTTGCTAAGCCTGATGTAGTGTCAATAACATCAATAATTGCCGGAATTGCTGGATGTGCAAGACAAATCTTCTGCTTGCTATAAGCGAAGAGTCAGCAAATTTAAGAGCATTGGACCTGTACATACAGTTTGAGGTGGCCACTTCTGCTTCTTGTCAGGACTGGCATGTGCTGCCCCAAGGCTATCAAGGGGCAGGCAGGGTAGTTTGGCTAAAAGCAGTCCAAAAACACGCAGCAGCCCTGTGTGATACCAGATAGAAAGGCAGTGGGTTTCCATCCCATCCAAAGAGAACCCAACCTGGAAAGGATATACCCCCTCCTGAGGTTGGAGATGCCCCCACCTCCTCCAAAATGGCCCCATCTACATTTTCTGGCCATGATTTGCTGACAAGTGGAATTAAAGGAAGCCGAGACGCCAGCAATTTTCATGTGCTCCCTGGGTACATTCACAGAGACTAAGCAAAGGAAATACAGTAACAATAAAGGGGGAAATGTTTGCCTTATGATATTAAAATATTTATAGCAGCAAGAAAACTATAGGTCTGAACCTTATATAAAATTTTGACGGACTGCCAGTTCTAAAAGTCAAAGAAAAGTTTGCAAGAATGATCCATGGTATTTAATATTGATTATGAACACATCTAGGCTCAAACACTGGTATTCCAACTGCTTGAATTTACGATCACATTAGTCAATGCATGGTCATTCAGATGTGTTGAAAGAATTAATGACTCAAGTGAGAATTTACTTGCAATATACTTGGAAATTAACATAGCTTTGCAAAGGGGAGTAAAATGTTCAACAGAGGTAGCAAATGCTGGCTTTCATATGGCTACAGGCATTTTCTCTTTAATCACAACATTAACTTGGACAGCGAGTGAAGTTTCCCGCCTTCAAAGTCTCACGTTTTCAAAGGATAAAGTTTGATAATCCACTGTATATATTTTTCACAGACATGCACACACACACACACACCAGGATTATTTCCATTCATAAAGAATGATTCAAGATGACCTAAAAGTCAACATTTCCTAGAAAACAGAGAGCCCAGCCATCTGCACAGCTGCTCTGAGGAGGAAGAAAAATGGGATATGATCCCTGCTCAAAATCTGCTCTCAGCTCTACCTTGAGGCTAGAGCCGAAAGGGGTGATTGGGAAGCTCTAAATGTAGGTCTCTGGCACATGGTGTGACCCTTGGACACCCAGAGCCATGTGTATGCTGGTTAGCTTAATGAGGAGTGCTCATTAACTGAGCTGTGTGACCAATGGTGGCTCTGTTGTCATTCCCCCATCCCAGCGGGATTCACACCCCAGGCCTGGCCAGGACGTGCTCCCAGAGGAGCCCTGTTCATAGGACTGCACCCTAGCTCTCAGCTCTGGCCTGGATTCAGCCCTACCACATCCATGCATGGGGACTGCAGAGCAGGGAGCTAAAAATAAAGCAATCAGCTTTTCCCAAATCAAGGAAAGAGACTGCAGGTGAGGGCCAAGAGTGGGAGCCAAGTACAAGGGGAAATAAAACATTTGAAGAAAGAGAAATCAAAATAACTTTCTGTATTTGTTTTTAAACTAACGACATAATTATCCTGTTGCAAGCCTTGGCTGCAGAGAAAAACATCTTGTTGGGAGCTAATTAAAGAATTAGCCAGTGTTTAGCTTCTTATAGATAAAGAAGCATAAGCTTTGAAACAGAAGTGTTTGCAGTGAGCTTTAGAAAACTCTCTGAAGACAGCTGAGCTTAAGTCTGTTAAGCCTGTTCCCTCTCCTATTAAATGTCTGTTCAGACATCTTATTTTTTTTTCTTCCTTTCTTTTTTTTTTCTTTCATATGTGAGAAGTCACTGGTATGTCTTAAGAACAGACATTTCCTCCCTCGTTTGGAGCACTGCTATGCATGGAGTGATGCTGTACCTCACAGGGGTGAACACAGAGCACCCAGTGAACCATTATAAAGGTGGAGCAAGTGTCAAAGCTTGCATGATGTACAGTGTTTAGTAAATAAAAAGCAATCCACTGTCACTGCTTGCCATGACACCACTGTGAGGTTACAGTCTGACCAGACCTGGTGGCCTTTTGCAGACGCAATCACCCCACCTGGCCTGCCTGGTTCAGCACCACATCCCTGGCAGAGATAACTCTGGCTGCTATTGAGGATGCCCATGCCCTTTTAAGATGATGACCAACCTCTTGTTCATGTGTAGGGTGAACATTAATCCAAGTTTCCCTGCCTGTGAACTCCTTTTCCTTGCTGGGATATCATCTTATACCTATGAAAATGAAAACTGTTTATTATGTGAGTGGACAATCTGAATGTTTTGCAGCTGCTGGTGCTTTTCTGATGAGGCTGCTGGGCAGCTGGTGAGATTGGCTGCATCCCCAGCTTGTGTACATCAGGTGCGGCACTGCATGCAGTGCACCCATGTTCAATAATAATAAGGGAAATAAAAAGTGGTCGTCCTGTTGTGGCAGACAACCCACAGATGCCCTCAGTGCAGCTCCAGCTCTACACACATACAAGAGTCCTACAAAATGCCATGACAGCCACAACTTTTTGTTGCCACTTTATCCCCTCTGTATACTGCATATAATTATATTGTATAAAAATGCTCTGCTCTGCATGTGGACTACCCACCTAGGCGGTGTGCTTAAATGCAGTGTGGAAGTTCCAATTCTCTCCATGATTCAAGGAGCCAGTTTTTCTCCCTGCCAGAAAAATGTCTCTAAATCCTCTTTTTTTTTTTTTTTTTTTTTTTTTACTTTTCTGGAAATGCCTTCAATTCAAGTTCAAGGAGGAAAATAAACCTTGATTGCTTTCTCTTTAGCTCCCATGAATACAACATGTATTGAGACAGGAAGATTCTTTCCAACATAAAATGTGAATAATATTCTCTCATTTGGAGTAAAACACAGCACCTTTGATGATTTGCACATCATTAGAAAGAGCAAAAATAGCAGTCCAATGTGATGCCTTTTTTTTTTTTTCCTTTCAAATTAAACATGGAAGCGTTATGTAGTTTTCCTGGATCTTAGAATTTTTTAAGCTTCTTTGCACACTGACGGTCCTTTCTCATCAGTGCCATGAGGTCAGGTCAGACACCTTGGTGCCAGTTTTCCTGAGCAGGACAGGGGAAGCATGCCATCCCACTGCCACATTCTTCTGAAGCAAATAGCCCTGAGATGCCAGGTACAAGCACTAAAATCTTTGGAAAGAGGACTTCAGAGATGTATTTTCCAGAGCTGTAAGGTCCAGCACAGGCATCCTCCTGTAAAAGAGACGGGGGCAGTACTTTGCACCAAAGACATTTGGTGAGTGATCAGCAGCAGCTGAGTTAAATCCAGGCTGCAACCAAGTGGACATAGCACCCATTTTATTTCCCAGTTTGTGTGCTCCTAGGTGATATGCAGTAATGCCATGCTGCAAAACAGCAGCAGAAGACTGGGCAGGAGGGTGAAATATGTGGAGCTGGGGAGGCCTGGCAGCACTGCCATGTTTTACTGCAGCGCTGCACATCAGCCCACACCTGGTCCTTCGTGAGAACAGCTCTAGTAAGTTTTAGTTATATCCTGAGCAGATGCTATGCTTCTGTATTTTTCTAACTGCCTCTCCTTCAGTTTACCTAAGGGGAAAAAACAAAACAAAACAAAAACAAAACAAAACAAAACAAAACAAAACAAAAACACCTTCAAAGATGTGTCTTTCTGGAGCGGTAAATGCTTTTAGCTATAGATCAGCTCCTATGTCAGCCCTGGCAGAGGGAATTAGTCCCTTCTGTGCACTGAAAATGTAGCATATTTTTCTTCTAGTAGCAGTAGCAAGGCAAAGAACCAGGAAGGTTATCTGAGCCATGACAAAGGCTTGATGGAAAAATTACTACTGTCTAAATTATTCCTCTTTCAAAAGATATGCTATGTGGTTTTATTTTGCAGTCCTTTTAGGAAAAAGAACTGCTTATTATTATCAATATTAGTTGCTAGCAGAGGAGCGACTTTCAGTTTTCTCAAATTAATTCCCCCTGGAAATCATGCTTCCCTCTGGCTGCACAGAGAAACAAACACTCGCTCACACATGCACACGCAGATGCACACACAGCCCTCTGAGACTGGCGGAGCCTTGGATGCTTTCATCTTCCCACTTCCCCCAAGCAGTGGCTGCTGAGTCTCCGTTACAGCACTGTGGAGATGTGGCTGGCTCCTTGTGCTGGTATTAGAGCAAGCAAGAGGGAACGATGACAGTAATGTTGTCTTTCATAAACTAAGAGCTCAGCATCCTCTGACAGGGAGGGACCTGTGGGCTCTCCACCAGGAGGATAGCTCGACATACCTGGGGCTTGGCTTCAGTAGCAGCTTTTCTCCACTGCAAAAGCCAGTTCGTGGCTACAGCAGGCAGCTGGCTGCAGCTGAGCTGCAGGGACAGTATCACTCCGCAGCAAGCGCAGGAAGGAAGTGAAAATAAAATTGAAATAAAACCAGTTTTTTGTCATAAGAAGATGGGACATGAATCCCAGAGGCATGTTGGCCTCTGCTGTGAGAGGTGTTCAGTGTCTGCCTACACAGACTAGTACCCAAGGAGCAGTTTCCTCACCCACTGAGGCACTCATGGGAACCAGCGATGCTGCCGCTGCCCCACACGGCCCACGCAGGATGTGTTTGTGCTCACAGCCAGGCATTTAGGGCTCTCCCAGGGGCTGGGAGACATGTGACTGACCTGCACCCAGAAGTGAGATCCCACTCCTCTGGCTGCAAGGAATACAGCAAAAGAGAAAAACTGGCCTCTGCCAGTTTCCACAGCCAGCAGCATGGGTGAACTTTCCCCAGCTGCCCCAGGCTCTCCCACACCCCCAGGATGACTTTCCCAGCCAGGGCACACTAGCAGATGGTGGCTCAGTGCCAGCAGTGCTGTTCCCAGGGTGCTGGGCAATCTTCTCCATCACACTAGGGAGCCCACATCGCTGTCCTGCATTTATTTCTTGCATCTGCCCTCACCTATTGCTGTCATATGTCCCATTAACAGACAAGCACAACCAAACCAGCCTGCCACAGCATCACCAATAGCACTATACAGCAAAGCTGAGGGCCTCAAGTAGTTCCTCCAACTACTTTTGAACAGTGCTGTCCCCTTCAGCTGCTTATTTGCTAGCTGAGGAGCTGCAGATTTCTCTGCTGAGATTCCTCAGGGCTGCACACAGCATTACGACATTTGAAAGATCATGCAGCAGCAATGCTTCATAGCTCATGGGGCATAAGGGGCCAGTCCACTATCCTGGAAGTTATTAAATAGTAAGAGTAACATCAGAGGGGCAAGGCCTGTAAGGTGGGATAGCGATTTTTATTTATCAAAGTGGCACAGTTGGGAAAAAAAGGGACATGCTCTGGTCCAAAGCCTTTCTGTTTAAACACATTGGCTCTATTGTTTGGAGATCTTTCTCGCCCAAGTGCTCTAGTTTAGAGCTCAGTTCTGGTTTTGCCACTCTGATGTGTTATAGCACAAGACTCTCAACAGGTACAAGCTGAGAAACTTAAAATTAAAGGAACTAAGAATAGCAATCAGATATTCAGAGCTCTGTTAGCTCAGACTAACCCACTCTGTCTGGTCTTTCTCAACAAGCTTTTCATGAGCCACCCATACAACAAGCCAGCCAGATCACCACTTGCCCCAGACCCAGGGACTGGATAGCTATGCTCTCACCCACCTTCCTTACTGGTAAATCTGTCTCTGTGCTGTTGGCCAAGGCTGGAGAACCACAAAATGCCTCCTTGCTTACCTGCAGGAGATTTACCCCTCGGGACATCCAAGGAAGGAGCAGACAAGCATGCTGGCACTGGATGGGTTTGTCACCCAGCTTGCTGTTGGGACAGCCCTTCACCTATTTTCTAGCAGCCCCAGCATTGCTTAAAATAAGCAGACACAGATAAAATGATCCTCTTTTCTGACAGAGGGGAAAAAAAGTTTCTATTTGTGCTTTGTGTTTTTCTAACTCCCTGAAGGGGAAATATTCCACAGAGATGAAACTATGTGGGAAAGCAGAATCCATTTTTTTACTTCCACTGTCATACTGCTTTGTAATTTTCACTGCAGCCTCCCATACAAGATGCATTCTCAGGAGGCATGGGAATTCTCAGTGCAAGTATATTTAGCTATATCCCTTTGGGTAGGTGGGGGAGGAAAGAGACCCCTAAATAGCTGTAAGATACTTTACTATAAACATATTCATTTAGTCCGAGTTCAGAGAAAAGACAACGAAGTCCTTGGCAGTTGGATGGCCAAGGGCCAGCTTCATCAAGTGAAGAGCAAGCTCAGAAGTGAAACCCCTCTGCATTCCCTGGGTCGTCTCCATATGCTTTAAGCACTCCTCAGTGAAAGTGAAACATTTAAAGGAAGTGACAAGTTATCTTGAATTCTCTCCCCTCTTTAGCAAAAAGTCAAAATCAAGCTCTCCACCATAGAAAGCCTGCTTTTACTTAGGGTGTGTGAAATCCCACCTTCCACAGTATTGCAAAAGCACCAGAGAAGTCCACCACACTTCAACAGCTGAGTGAAGATGTCTTGGCTTTCAATCAACTGCAACGCCAGTGGAAGTTGTGAGAAGGCTCCCCCATGGCTGCAGGAGAAAACTGTGGGATTCTGCCTGGAGAAATAGCAAGGAGAATAAAACCTAGCAGATGACAAAGGGATAATAAAACCTATCAGATGACAAATGAATGGTGAGAATGTTGTCTGGTTCAACAGGACTGTGAAAACAAATAGGCATTTCCAGAAGAGGGTCGCTAGCAAGGTAAATAACTTCAGAATAGCAGGGAGTGACTAAGGGAATGTACCAAATTCTGCCTTGGCAGCTGGGGACAGTGGCAGCTCTGTGCAGTGTTACCATGCTTCACCCAGCTACATGCCACCACCTGTGCCCACCACAACCCTGGCCATAGTAAGAGAAGACTGAAAAGATTTACACAGGACCACATTTAACACAACCCAGTGTTTATTGACTCCTGCCACCTTTTTTTTTTTTTTTTTTTTTAAAAGAGTAACAGGAACACAAAATGTGACGCATGATAAAATACTACTACAGGTTTCCATATCAATCCAATGCAAAGTGCCAGCATTGTTGACCAGCATACAACCTGACAAGAGAAGATGTAGTTATAACTCACTCTCAGATATCTGCTGGGAGTACATCACAGCCAAAGTAAAACTAGTTATTTGCCTGCAAATAGATACATTTTATTCTAGATGCAAGTGGTGTTAGAGCCAGCTATTTTGCAACAAATATATATATATTACATATAATATTCCAACAATTTAAAAAAAAACTCAATAGCAAAGGACTAGAACTGTTTAAAGAGAAATAGGGAAGAAAACAGTGAATCTTTTTAAAAACTACTTTGTTGAGGCCATTCATCACAGAACTATAAGTAATCTAGAGAAAATGAGATTAGAGGCTACTGTGCCCAAAAGGCCAGCAAGTTTGGTTATAGGTTTAATACAAATAGTCTCTTGATTTTCAGTACTGTCTCCTGGCCTTTTTCCTCACTGCACAACAAACCCCACCTGTTGGAAGCTGTGGCTTGGTGGCTTTGTGTATTTTCCAATGCTCCTTAGTTTAAATGCAATTGCATTTAGAAAGACAATCATAGTTCTTAAAGAGCCACAAGAAATTCAAATGTCATGCACATGACATGTAACATCTTACAAAATAGGAATGTTGAAGGCACATTACCAAAAAGACTAGAAATTAAATGCCTTAGAGGAAAATACTCTTTTTCACAACTGGATGACAAGTGCTGTTTAACCACAGATGTTAAACATGTGTTGTTAACCACACATGGCCACCTCGCCATGAAGACAAAACCCAAAGAGTCTCCTTGAAATGCCCTCTGTACCACAGCACGCTGCTGCCCCCACAATTCTCCAGGCAATTACATTCTTGCAGAGCAGTTTGCAACAATTTCAGAGACAGGTAAGAGAAATCTACCTAAAAAAAACATCACAACTGGATTCCTACATGACCAACTCCCTACCACCACCACCACCACCCAGTTAGGCATCTTCAAGGAGATCATGCTACTGATCTGGAAATGGGGCAGAGGTCTGGTATGGAGGACAGGAACTGCTTTCATAGCTCTGTGCCCTCAACTTTTTCTGTTTCATTATATATGCAAAAGAAAAAGACAATGCTCTCTGCCATAGGATAATTACTTTCTCTCCTCTATCTAGGCCAGGAAGACATAGGCTAATAATGAAAACATGTAGTTTATTTACAATAAATGCACCTATACCTATATCCTCCATCCACCACACACACTGCTGTCCACTGCTGAGGACAGACAGTAGCTACAGTGGTAACCAAAGTACCTTTTCTTCCTCAAACTTTATATAAGTCCTCTCCCCTTCTGGCCCATTATTTTTCCATTGTTCTAGGCTCCAATGAAATTTTTATTAACATCTCTTTCTAGTGCACTGTTTTAAAGTTTTGAAATACAAAGCAAGACTTGCTTTGCTCTGTTTTAGCTGTCTTTGCCCCCTTTAAAATCATGCAGGAGCTTAAAGCTTATGTGCCATTATTAATTTTGCATAGTAATACAACAGGCTGGGATTTTTTTTTTCCTCCTGCCTTTTAAATAGTAATTCCCTGGCTGCCCCTGTCAGAGAATTTGACACATATCATCTTTCAGAGGGCTACCTCTCACTTTTGGGGAAGAGACCTAACTTTCTCTACAACACAAACATTGCGTAATGAGAGTTTCAAGTTATGGTCAAATTTCCTTCAAGTCTATGATGTGTTATTTAGTTGCAAGCATAGCAGAATAACTTTCTAACATTAAAGGACATTTATTAAACTATTTGTCTTTTTCTAGTCTTGAGTTATAAGAGTGTTTGTCACAAGTTCCCTCATATTCCTCTCTTAAGGTGCACAGTGGTCAGGCTGAATCAAGTCCAGTCCACACAACCACAGCTGGATCTCTGAGAGAAGCCAGGGAGGACGAGGAGTTTCTTAGCACTACTGTATTTACATTCAAAATCCAAGAGCAGGCTGAAGGATGTCCAGCTTTTTCTAAGACAGAACTGCCTAAGAAATACTCCATTTCTATTATTTTTTTTTTATTTTTTTTTTAATGTCCAGGAATTTATTTCTTTTCTGTCTTATGTAGCTGTTACCCTTCTGTCAGTACAGGTTAATAGCAGCCATTGCATGCTTACTGCTCAATTCCCTAGCTGAGGTGCAGACTCAGGCCCGTTACCAGCATGGTGTGGTGGACTGGTTCAGGGACTGGCAGCTTGGGCAGACCACCTCTGCCACTGTGGGCAGGTGGCACAAAAATACAGGACACCATAAGAAGGGATCTGGAATAGTAGGGCCTGATATACACTGACAACCTGAGACAGAAATAAATGCAAGTGCATGTGTATCGGTGAGCATATTAGGCTGAGAAAATTAGTGTGAGTGATAAATACATCCACTGCTAGCTCTCAGCTTCATTAAGAGCTGTTCTGAACTGCATAGTAAGTGCTGGCTGTAGAAGCTTACGCAGACAGGAGATGGACTCAATGAGTAACTGCTGGGTTAATAAGTTCTGAAAAATAATGGAGGAAAAAAGTACTCTGCTAATTGAATAACTCTAATCTGTTGTATCTCTCATGGCTTGAGCATAACAAAAATAGTTACCTGGCACAGAAGACCAATTGAAACGGAATCAGTTTCATTGAAATTACATACACATGCAAAGAAACAAATGTGTTAACTAAGGATAAGCAGCATAGAAATCAAGTCTAAGTCAACCATTATTCATGTTTGTCACGCTGCCAGACATCTTTTCATTTCAGATTCACATCTGTGTCATATGAGATATAGTAGATGGAGAAATCATTAAAATGACATCTCCGCATACTGTTAGCCTTTAGTGCCAATGCACTGTGTGCCATCCGCCTTCCAAGTTCAGACTTTTGGGAGGTAACAGCTGCTTTACCAAACAGTGAAAATAAAAGATAAAACCAATCCAGCTCAGAACAGAAAGGAAATGGTTTTACAAAGCTGTGGACAGATGCATAGGCACTTCCCCCTCCAGCCTGGGACAGAAAGGACAGTGCAACTGCACAGCTCTAACACGACTTTTGAGAAGTGATCAAACTCCAGGAAATGTGATGACTGAATATAAAAGTCTGTTTGGAAAGTCATGCTACAAGAGACTTGGCTGAGCCAATGTTCTGCACAGCAAAGTGATGAGCCATCCGTCGATAGGCTCAGCTAGGACATACCATAAATGACACTCTACAAAAATCCACTTTAGTATCACATTTCCAATATATCTCCTTGCCATCAGCAGTCTGCCACAGGTTTTAAACTTGTAGATTTTTCTTCCTTTTTTTTTTTTTCCTATAAAGTGCAAATAAGAGGTTTTTCCCACTAGTTCCAATGATTGTTATCTTGCTTACAAAGTGATCAAAAGCCAGTTGGCTGAGCCACTACCTTTTTTTTTTTTTTTTTTAAATTAATACCCTGGTTACTTTTTCCAGCAAAAGGTAAACAGAAAACAAGGGTTCCTTCTGCCAGATGCAGGGCATGCAGGAGGCTGCCTTAAGTACCGTCAATGTAAGATGCACACGCTAAACAGAGACACAACCAGTGCATTCTTGTGCATAACAAGAATGTGCCATGGTCCACTGGAAATGGAAGTCATCTTTGGGATCTTATTTCTTCACAAAGTTCAGAAACAGTTGATTAATCTTCATTAAGAGCTGCTTCTCTTTTCCTTGCATCTACATCAAAAAGATACAAAAAGATGGTTAAGTCAGAGAGTTCTGGTAGGGTTCATCCAAGAATCAAACAGAATAAGGTTGGTTTATTTTCAGTGGATAGCACTTCCCATTTGAGACTCTTGAAATAAGTTCATTACATGGACTGAATTGCTGTATGAATCAACATGTTAACAAATTAGTCACACTGAGGTTTTGTAGATTTACCCCACTGAAGCTGAATACAAGTCATGCAGTATGCAAGTAGCCAATAAACTTTCAGACTCTGGATTTGTAATAATTTTCCCCCCTCTTGGCCCCTTGCTCATGATAAGTGAAGCCTCTATTTACTCTGCCTGCCAGCTACAGGAATGACAGCAGTCTATTCTGAAAAGTATTTGACTAATTATGATTTTGCCAGTCTCCAGCTGTGTAGCACACATTTGAGAAGAAAGAAATACTCTCAACACTGCATTTTGAGGAACTGCCTGTGACAGTCCCTGAAGACTTAACCAGCATACCTCTGAGCACGAACATAGGGTGTCAGAGCACATCTGGACACTTGTACTCTATTTGCATGTAAGTAGTGTAGTACCAGGCACTGCAGCTAGGAAAGCTGTGGTCAGCTTGTCCTGGGCTTCTGCACAAATGTCTCTAAGCTGACTAGGCTATCTGTGAAACCCAGCTGAAAGCAGGCAGCTCTTGGAGTGCACCACGATCACAGCTACGCTAGCAGCTGCTGCCTAAAGGTGCACCTATATGTACTTCTGAACTTAGTTTATTTCCAACTCAATCTATACATTCTAGGGTTGTTATGAACGTGCACATACAAAAATTACTTGTAATTTTTTTTTTGCCTTAATTTTCTTCTCTCACAACTTTCCTACTTGGCATAAAAGTCACTGACTGTTAATTAGAAATGAAAAAGCTTTCTAAAAAGTGAATGCCATACCCATCTAGCTACAGAGTTATTTCCAGTCTGTCTCTGCTCAGGGGAGGGGGGGGGGGGGTGGAAATGAAAAAAAATCCATGCAATTTGATATTTCAGGTGAACATTTTCTAAGAGTCTTACCAGTTAAGTTTCTGAACTTTTTTTTGGCTTCTGCTCTTTCTTCAGCATCAAAATACCACACAGTCATGGCATACCTGTAAAAGAAAAATCTTATGTTTGTTTCAACTTTTGCTAATAAAATAGAGCACCATTCTAAAGTTTAATTTTCAAAGAAATCTAACAATAAAACAACTGGATTAGTAAATAAAAAATAGGATACAAATTTCACATATTTGAAGACAAATATAGAGAGCATTTTAAATGTCTATTTTATTAAGTAAGAGAGAAATATAGGTGAGAATTTCTGCTTGGAAGCACAGAAGAGTGCACAGCCCCTGATAACAGAGGGCAAAAGTAGCTTACAGACCTCTGCATGTTTTTCTGTTCTGGGATGCCTTTAGGCAGCTGGGGGCTGCCCTATGTCACATCAGCTTTTCATAGCCTGTTGACAGATGGTAGCCCCAAGAATCCCTGTAGTGGTACAAGGGCAAAAGTGTAACCCAGCATCTCCCAGCTAAATAGCTATGCCTAGCTTGCAAGACTTCTCCTGTCACTGGCAAAGGGCTTCCCCCCCACATCACATAAGGAACCTTATCATTCATGCCTGCCATTCCTTATCTGATATTTCCAGTCACTGAAAAAATACAAAATCTAACAACCTTTTTATGCACATGTGTTTAGACATGATAGCGCAATTTTAGATACAAACAACATGATATTGGTCAAAGAAGTGCTTTGCTTTTTCCTGGCCAAATCTCAAATATACTACTTACCTGGTTGCATAAGAAGGCTGGACTTCATGTGGGTTCCTTCGATCTGACCAAAAAAAAAGCAACCTGTCAAAAATCGGTTCAACATCTGCTACATAGGACTTTCCTTCTGGGAATATCCGAAGAATTCCACCATGCAGCTGAAAGAGAAGGAAAAAGTTACTTTTTACACACACAAACACCCACATATTCATGAGAACAATGACTTATTTTTCCCTCTTCAGCACCCAACAAACACAGAATAAACATGTAATGATAACCAAGACAGCTACATGACAACACTGGAATTGTACACTACCTCCTGGCCACCTTGATTTTCCCAAACAGTTTGTAATGTTTCAGCATAAACATCTGGCTAAAGTAAATGATTCAAGATAAAGAAAACACTGGCCCCCTCACAAATGCCTGGAAACTTCTGAGTTCCCAGCCACAACTCTCGAAGCAGTGGATACCACAGGGGAGTGGATACCACAGGATGTTCCATTTCACCAGTGTGAGATCAGACTCTCACCCCAGCAAGTGCAAGATGCTGCTCATGGTATCTCAGAGACCATATCCAATCATATATGAGTAAACGTTTACACCCTAGGAAGAATGAAGTCTTTATTGTTGTATTTGGAATTCACTGTAATAATACATTCCCTGAATCTTCCAGTCATTCTTCTCCCTGCTTATGAAATAACCTGGTTTCCCTACCAGATTTCTCACCAGCTTCATGGAAAATCATGGAAAAAAGTCTAGACATCTGCATTCACTGTAGAAATTGTAAGAGATGTAAATGAGCCCTGCTGCTGTTAGAGGACTCTTTGGAGGCTTTTACACTGCACAACAGAGTACAAGGAAGACTCTGTCAACCCAGGACTGACCTGACTTAGTACCGCAACACTGCATGCAAACCTCAGTAAGAAACTATTAGGTTGGGTTTAAAGCCACACAGCTGCTTTCACATGCCAATATAGTTATAGAGCATCTTATAACACATCTCCTCCAGCACGCATTTGCACAGTGTTTAGGTCACAACCGTGCACTACTCTCCACCTGCATCATGGGTTTCAGAGAGGTTTCTTATTGTCCACTTGGGTGCTTCCTCACTATTACAGTAAGCATGCAATGCACAAAGTAAATCAGATATTTGCACTTTCTTCCACATCTCCTTTCTTCATTTCATTGTATTGGGATTTTTTCCTAATCACACTCCCTGTAAAAGAATGTGTTTTCATCCAGCACGTCATTTTTATTGGTACTGTCTCTAAATCTGAGCTCACTTTTGGGAGTTCATAATATTTATGTTTCTTTAAAGAAAATCCACCTATACTGGGCAAAACTGGTCAGAGAAAAAAATGAGGCAATTTGAAAAAAAAAAAAAAACACACATGTAAATGGTTCTTTTTGGTAATGGTAAGTGGTTGCACAGCATTGCAACAACAGAAATGTAAAAAGACATCTTGCAATTCTACAAACCCTTATTTTGTTTCTAACTTCAAGGTACAGTATACTCCAGGCTGACTTCATTGTTTTATAATACAAGCAGAAACAAGCACACTGCTCTGCCAGCAGACCCACTTGTGGAGTCAAAGATGCAGAGAACAAACCAAGCCACGTGCTTGTTCCCATCACACCATAAGGATGAAAACCACAAGTGCAGCTGACTGAAGATCCTCTGTAGGTCAGCTCGAAGGAACAGCATGAAGAATGTTACAGTCACAAATTTGGGCTGTCATTTTATTCTGCTCCCAGAATCCACTTACTCCCTAGTGGATTATGGTTCTTTCTAGTGCTTTGTTACTCTCTTCTCTATACAAAGAATAAGTGCCGGCAGCCCAGTGCTTAGAAGCGTTTTTCTATTACAACAAAACAGTATGTGTGTGGGATGGGAGAGAGAACGATAAGGAAACAGTTCAGATTCTTACTTCCAAGGGGTTGCTATAAACACCACGAAAATAAATGTAAAGTGATGAAGAATGGACCAGCTGTTCAAGTTCACCACAGTTCACAGAAGCAGCCAACAGTTCCAAAGCTCTGTTTCTGAAGTAATCATCCTTTCATGGTCTGCCTCAGCCCCATGGCTCACTCACCTTGGAGTCCCAGTTCTTATTCAGGTAGTAAATACAAGTAATGCAGCGCCCGTCACCATTTGGATTGTCCACATGACGAACGTACCCAGTTCCATTTCCAGGGTAGCAAGCGACCATGGCCTGAAAGATAAAGATTGTGGAAAATAAATTTTCAGAGATTTTTTTTTTTTTTTCCTTTTCTGATCATCCCACCACCAATTTAGCTCAGCATTTTTCAGATGGTCAATCCAAAAGCTGCAGCAGACCCCACCAGAAGGAATTCTCACACAAGTTTCTCTCACTGGGTAGATCAGCCAGTATGAAATTCCAAGAGGGAAATAAATATCCTTTGTATTTCACAGTATAAAGAAATGAATGAAACTAAAATACTGGTATGTATGGTGCAAGCTTTTCAATCTTTACAAGCTACGTGACTTTGAAGCAGTTTGAGCTGAAGCTTGCTTGGGTTTCTAAAACCAAGCAGTCATTGCAAAACTGATCTGCCAGTCAAAATGGAAACAGAAAGTGATCCCAGGACATGATGTCTTATACCTCCATCCTTTATTAATATCTTCCAATTTCTGTCATATACATCCCCATGGTCACACACAAAGTGAGGTTCCCCAGGAGGTGTGGGTAAAAGTCCACAGAACAAAGTCTGTAAAAACCTGCAACTCTTGTGCTGTTTGCACAGTGCAGCATGTTTGCTTTCACGGACTGAGCCACAGAACTAACCAAACAGCTTTCAGAAGAATACTTCTCTTTGATCATCTCCAGAGCTGCTGATATAATCGCTTAATTCACCATTTAAATTTCACCTTGAATGGTGAGATAAGCTTAATACGAATTATTCCAAACCACATGACCACAAGACAACAGGTCTTAAAAGGGCTTTTACGGTAAAAATATTAAACTTGAGTTGACACCATTAGCACCGTTAGGAGGCTGCAGGGAAGAGCAGGCCAGACAGCAAGTTGGATACCACATCTTTGTCTCAGCATTACTCCTTCGATAAGGGGACTACTTGGTAGTGACACCAGTCACCTTCCATGGCTTTTACCCCACTAAAAATGTGGCAATAGAAGTCTTGTTCCCACCCCTCCAACATCTTCGTTTCTCCAGTATTAGCAGCAAGAGTGATGGGAGACAACAGGCTAAGTCTGGTTAGAAAGTCAGGCACAGCATTCCGATGTGGTCTCTCAGGGCTGAGTAGGTGGAGGATGATCACTCCCCTTGATCTACTGGCTAGACTCCTGGGAATATCACCCTGGATGCTGCTGTGTAGGGGCACAATGTGGACTCCCTTTCAGCCTGCTGCCTACCAAGAACCCCAAGGTCCCCATGGATCAAAAGTGCCTGGAAGCCCCTAGACTGCACTCTTGCAAGGTGCTCTTCCTTCTCAAGGGCAGGATTTTGCATATGTCCGTGTTGAATTTCATAAGGTTCCCACTGGCCTGTTCCTCCGTAACATCTGGTTCCCTTTGAGTAGCAGCCCTGCCCTCAAGTACATTAACTGGTCCACCCAGCTAGGTGTCATCTCACCTTTGGTAAGGTTGCCCTCTGCCATCTGCTTCAGGTCATTGATAAGAAAGTTAACAGAACTGGTTCCATGACAGACCCCTGCGGTGCTGCATTTGTTACCAGCTCCTGGATACACTATAACTGACTAACCACCACCCTCCATCCCCAACCACATCTTCTACCCATTGTTTCCCAGCCATCCAGACCATAACATCCTAACTTTAGATACAAAAGTACTGTACATGCCTGTCCCACAGGAAGAGGATTTGATTGTGCACCACTTGCACAACCTGTCCCTAATAATCCACCAAGCACAGTTAATAGCATCAAAGATGCAGCAGTATAGGCTTTACCAAGAACAATTTAAATTTATGTCTAGGAATCCTAGGGTTTTGTTTTTTTTGCTTCCTAGCACATGCTAAAGCCATGATGGGACAGGGACAGAAGTCACTGTCAGCCAGCACAATGGATGTGTGGACTCTGCTATAGGAGCAAAAGGAGCTGGCCAGTTAGGATGTGTGCACACCTACAGGTTCAAAAATATGGCTCTGCATTTCAAGTGATGTAGGAATTGGCTTTGCTTCTTCCCCACAGCCACCAGCAGAACAGTACCTGCAGACAGCCTTACGACAGAGCTCACTCCTCACCCAGGCACCTCATGCCACAGTTGCTTTAGTGCTGGTGCCTTGCAGGGGCAGGAGATCATGCTGAACAACAGCAAAAGCATCTAATTCTCAGTAATAAACCCTCTTCCATCATGCCTGGCCGTTGGCAAGGTGCCTTGCCATAGGCCCTGTCTGCTCTATCGTCCTTCCATCGCTAGTAATGGCTCCGCAGCTGAGTTTACACTTCACTGTCAGCCTGAGAACAGCTGTAAGGGTCGGTCTACAGCCTAGCAGTGGAAACAAGTTTGTTATAGGGACAAGCCTGGTAGAAGCCATAAGCCAGCTGTACCTGCAATGAAGAAGTGGTCTGAGGAGGCTGTACCCTCACTGAGGGGCACAACCCCCTTACGCATCTCGTCATCCCAGCTGCCAGCACAGCAGCTCACGCAGGCCCACACCTCATCCATCTCACGACAAGCAAGCTGGATTATATTGAATAATTAAGCCAGTAACCCTTTACCAAACCGGGTCCCTGCACAATGGGGAACATGACCCTAGCAGCTGAGAGGGCAGGGAGAGGGGGCAGCGGTTTCAGGCAGCTGGGGAGCAGGGTGCTGGCCTCCACCCACAGCCAGCATGGCCACCACCATGAGGACGCACGCCCATGCTACCAGAGCATGGGCTTGCTCTGCAGAGCTGCGCTGATCCCAACAGAGGGGTGACACAGTGGGAATAAAACCCCATTGTTGACTGATGCACATTAAACAAGGTGTTAACACAAAGTCAGAGAGGCCTTAAGGAAGCCTTTGTTTGGAGAGCAAATGTTACTGCAAGATTACTGAACTGCTCCCCAAACCATCCGATATTGCTACTATTTCTTAAACACCATAATCAAAAAGATGCTGAAAAATAACAGACTTCAGGCTAGATCCTTAAAGTGATTTAGGTGCTTTGCTTACCACTGAAATCTGGCCAGAGTTTTCCCTGGCCTCCTCTACACGTTCTGTTAGCAGAACTTGTGCTTCAGCTCTGAGACATCGATGCATTATTTATTTATTTACTGTATGCACCTTTTGCAGCCACAACATACAGAGCCCCTGGGGATGAACCAGTAGAGCAATTCCCACAGAATCCAAAAGCCCTTGCCACACTCTAGCTTAACTTTAAGAAGATAAAAAGTTTTTAGTAGTAGCAGCAGAAAAGGGAAAAAGAATATTTCACTTCTGCTTTTCTCCTGGCATGGAGAATATTTAAATGAAAGCTTAAACAATGAAGGGAAATCATTCTGTCCTCCTAGAGCCTGTTGAAACAATATCAAGCTTTATCAGAGCACTGTCTGGAGCAGCTCCAGAGCAGATCAAGCTGGCCTCAGCAGGGACTCCAGCTGTTAGCACTACTTTTGGATTCATTCAAAGCAAACAAGAAACAGGAGATGAGATGCGTGACCCAGACTTAATTTAGGTAATTGGTGAACATCGGCATTTGCCAGTTCAGTGCATGGGCTAGCTGCAAAAGCTGGAGGCTGGATCATGCTTATCAAACCATCCGCCTCTCAGGTAAGAAGGGAGTGTCAATGAAAACCTCTCCCTATACTTTTTCCACTGTCATGCCTGGACAAGCACACTCCTTTTTGGGGAGCACCTATTTTCATCAGCCATCTCCAGTCCTAAACTAACTACAGCAAACAGCAGTGAGAAGTGTGCCCAACTTATTTTACTTGGCAATAAAATCCGTAGCAATGACTGTTACTTGGGTTAACATCCCACTGCAAGCACTCAGAGGAAGTTCCAGCAATCCACCTTATTTTGAGTTAAAACAGATGAGTGTCTTACACAACAGCTGAACAGTTTAAAACTCTGATATGCAGATGCCCATGTTTGCAGTCACACACACCATAGTTTGAAGACCAATGCTCGAGTGGTTTAGCTGACAGTCAGAAATTAAAGCCTACAAAACTTGGAAAATGAAAAGCAAATCATCCACACTGCAGTTTCTGCATTGTCATTATCAGAGATGTTAGCTTTCCCAAGAGGGTGCAAATCAACCACCAGTTAAACAAGCACCAATTACCATCTTTAGCAAGGAGCCAGAAATCATCAGTAAACTCAATGCTGCACAGAAGCTTGCAAAAATAAGTTATTCATCATTCAGTTTTAAGTATTACACTCAAGTCAGCCAGAGAAATCTGCAAGTCAAACAGCAAGACACCAACAAAGTTTGGAGATAGATAAGAAAAACAACAGTTCCATAGAGAGACTTTTCCCCACACACACACACCTTCCAATGCTTTTAGGAAGGTGAATACAAGTTCTCTTAGCTGATAGCCAGGACCATGCTGTGAGGCATCATTCTACTACATTTCATAAAACAAGCAGCACTGGAGTGGACTGATTCTTGGAACAAAATGCTTCAGAGAATACCCCAGCTAGAAGATGTTCACAAAAGGAAACAAACGCACGCTGATGAACAGGAAACCATGATGGCAGCAGGTATGCCTTCCTCCTTGCCTGCCTGCACTAAGCCAGAGTCCTGACACGCTCACAGGGCTGGCCGTGCAGGTGGTGGTGTAACCCCACACCGATCCTAGCCTCTTCTCTCCCAACTGTGTCCTTTGCAACCAGAGAAAACTGACCTGTGCATCTCTGCCTGGGCAACACAAGCCACCTCTGCCCATTAACGGAGCACTTTAAAATATGCTTCTATTTTCTGCACCAGACTCTTCCTGGACATTGCTGAATAGCTGTCATTTTTGATCCCTAGCATTGATGACAACTGCATACAGTTTGTACATTGAACAGTTAATTCAGAATCACTTGTAAATTCTGTTAGATGAAAGGCACTCTATAGACAAAGCAACATTGACTCACAATATCACTTATTGCAGCTGTCTAGAAAACTAAGGTATTAGTAAGAATTGATGGTGCTACAACCACCGCAGCTTTCAGATACGTTTATTTGGCTGCATACTTCCAGGTTAACCAAATTTAAATCCAATAAGTGGTATTCAATCCTGAACTCAAGAGCAAACAAAAATAATGTGAGCTGAATTTAGGAAATGAGGACTATTGGAGCTCACTTGATTGACTTAGGTCTGAGTGCATATCGTACTCGAGCCAGTTTTAGTTTGCAGACTCGCACAGCGTACAGCCAGAAAGTGAAAGGCACACAGCATGCTCTACATTAAAAGAACATGAGTAGTCTGACATTTCAAGATCAAAGATCAGAGATTCTCAGTTAAGGCTTGCCTGACACACAGGCACAATGGGGTGTTTCTTAAGTACTTGCTTGTTGCACCCAATTGCGCCCAAGTGTTTTCTACTGTGTAGCATATAATGGTTAAGTATAAAATATTCATGAACATTATTAAATATTAGTTTGCTTGAATTTATGAAAGTTAAAACACTCAGCTGCTATACTGAAACAAGAACTAGGAAAATTGGTCTAATTTGATAGTCTGTAGAGATGGGTGGGAACAGAGGGAAGAAAGTTATTTTAAAACAGAGTCAGAGACAGCCTTGTGCCTACTGCAGAAGGAATCAACAACTCCAAGAGGAGAGTGGGAGGGTGCAATTGTGCTCACTTCAGTCATGCAAGACATGAAATGGGCTTCAATGGCATGAGAAACAGCACCTCATTTCCTCACCTACAATTTCATTTTCAATCTTTAGTAAACAAGCTGTTGGATTTACAGAGTTAAACTTAGCTTTATCTGATCAGCTGCTTGCTCAGGGGAGACAAGAGAGGGGGAAGGATGTCAGGAAGGAGCCTGTTTCCAGAAATTTAAAAACACTGGGGAAAGGGCTAGAATTTGGCAGGGAAAGCCATTGTTGTGGTTTAACCTGGCTGGCAGCTAAACACCACACAGCCGTTCGCTCACCCTCCCCCCTCCCTCTCTGGGATGGGGGAGAGAAACGGAAAAGTGAAACGAGAGTTGAGATAGAGACAGTTTATTAAGATAGAAAACAATAATAATAATAACAACAATAATAACAGTGTGTATGAAACAAGTGATGCACAATGCAATTGCTCACCACCCGCTGACCAATGCCCAGTCTATCCCGAGCAGCCGGCCCCCACATCCCGGCTAGCCACCTATTGTTTAGCATGACGTCAGATGGTATGGAATACTCCTTTGGCCAGTTTGGGTCAGCTGTCCTGGGTCTGTCCCCTCCCAGCTCTTGCTGCACCCCCAGCCTGCCTGCTGGCAGGACAGAGCGAGGAGCTGAAAAGTCCTTGGCTTGGTACAAGCACTGCTCTGCAACAACCAAAACATCGGCATGTTATCAGCATTCTTCTCATCCTAATCCAAAACACAGCACTCCACCAGCTACTAGGAGGAAAACTGTCCTAACTGAAACCAGGACAGCCATCTGCATCTTTTCATCTTCATACTAAGGCCTAAGCTCAAGCAATACAGAAAACATCTAAAAAGGTTAAAAAAAAAAAAAAAAAAGAGCCACCAGAGATAACAATAAAAACCCCAGGGCAGCTACCTTCTTTGATCTGCTTTGTGCTTCATGAAACTCCACAAACTCACCTTGAAGCACTGTTTGCCAAAGACTTTCTTCATTAGCTTGTGGAAACAGCCCTACAACATGAATGTACCTGGGATGCTGGTAGCAATAATCTACTTGAGGCTGGGCAAACTAGATACGAAAGACTGATAGGACCCTGTACTGGTAGGCATCTAGACTATGGAAGTCTGGAGCACTATATGTTGGACTTCTTTAATAGCACCTTAATGCTGTGCAAGAACTTACAACTATACAAAAAATCCTGTTGCTATGGTTAGCACTTTAGCCAGTTGGTCTCGTACTTGCTACTCCCTACATGCCTGTGACCTTGATCATCAGACTGAGATCTCCCAAGAAACAAAAAGTTCATCTCTCCCTTCTTACTCCATTTTAGTCTTTCACATGCACCACTGTAGCTCAATTACTGCTTCCAGGTGCACAGTGACATATTTTGGAGAATTTTTTGAGCACCAGCCAGAGACTGGGAATTGTAAGGGAGAGTATTGTTCTCATCTTCAGGGAAAAGATGCAGAGATACTCAGGTTATTCTTGTTTATTATTCAGTTTTCTCTACAATGGAAGATTGCTTCCACTCAGAAGAAATTCAATAAACAGAAACAAAGAACTACCCATGAAAGCTCTGTTCATGGCTTTTCACCGAACCACACAGCAGCTGACAACTGGCATGCTACCCAGTGGTAGCTCAAGGAGCCCCTTTCAGATCTCATGGAGTTTGTCTGCAAGGAAGCTAGGTCACAGACTGACACTGCTTCAAAAATGAACTCACCATTATATGAATCTGTAGTGGGACTTAAGAAGCTTTTCTGATGATTGACAACAAAATTCATTTCTTCATGAACTGAAGAGTCCTATTAATGTGAAGGACAGCTTCAGCTTGTGGTTATTTCATTTCTTTTCTTAGCAGAACATCCACTTAGAGACAAATTTGGATGTCCTTCAATTTCAAGCTGGATGCCAGTGTAATGCTGCTGTGAAGTGGGCCTTGTGTTGGCCATGGCTGTCTGTGGCTGCCAAGAGAGAGGGGAGCATTTGCAAACCAAGCTTTGGAGACAGCAGTGAGATTTTCTGGGATCCCAGAAAGTATCCAGCAACAGGGAGAGTTCAAAGTTGGACAGGCTATTCAGGAAACTGCAAAGGACCTGACAGATAGAAGCTCTCCAGACTCCATGAGGAGAGAAATCAGATTTTTAGTTCCCTGGGTGAAAGGGTTGCAGGCATTCACCTTCTTCTATATACTGTCCAGATAACTTTGGAAAAAGGCAAAAGTAAAATAATACCTCTTGCTTTCAGACCACCACCTAGATTCTGTCCTCAGCATCTAGGCATGGCCAGGAGAAAAAAATAGTGAGGTTTAAGGAAACAAATCCAAAATTGCCATAGGATCCCAACTGTACTTGCAGTGAGCAGCTGTCTCTTCTAATTATTAAAAGGATTAACCTCATTTCTTGTATGTTTAATTAATCTACATACTTCTGCATGCATATCAATTAACACTTCTCCAGCTCCCCAGCACTCCTGTCTCGCATTCTGCAAGGTGAAAATCAGGTTAAGATTTTTATTTCACATCATCCTCTGACCTAAAACTACATTTTAGGCTGAAACGTTAGCCAGCCGTTGAGCCCTGCACGCACGCAGCAACAATACAGCTTACGAAGAGATTAACATGCTGTGAAGATCAGACATGCCATCGCAGTAGGACCTGAAATTTAAAAGGCTATTGCCAGTGAATTAGTTCACTCAAGGATATTCAGATTAAGCCTCCAATTAGCAGCCGTAAACATGCGCAGTGTGCCTGATGTATCAATAAAGGCTGCTTCAGTTTGGAAGGACCGCCCGCCCCTCGGCTGCTGAGCCCTGGCTGCCGGCCAACGAGATGATGGCTTAATGACAGTGCTACGTGCGGAGCGTGAGGCTATCGGCAATCAAACGCAAACTTTACTCCAGAGTGCACTTCATGGAGAAGCTGCAGAGGGAAGAGGAAAAAACCCACGCTCACGGCATACACCATTGAGGAGGCACTTCTCTTTTCTGGTTCCTACTGGCCCCGCAGCGCGTCCGTGCACTCACTTCTTACACGCATGGTGCCATATATGTGCTTTAAAAACACCCTGTGTGATTGCACTTGAGGATCATTTATGCCTGTGATTGAAGGTGTTTCATCACCCAGGAAACCACTTTGCTCCCCTTTCTCCCCCAGGAGGGAAACCTGGATGACCAGTGCTAATGAGAAAGCACCCCACACATCCGATGCAGCTGGAAAAAGCATCCTCTGTAACAGGTCCCTGGGGACAGGGGACAATCCCCACCCATGCAGAAAGGGGAATCATCACTGCGGGCTCATTAAGGAAATCTGTAAGGATGTCCCTGGATGTTCAGGCTCTCAGTGGGAAATAAATGCAAGGTAACCAGCAAATACATTCTCTGCAGGGTATTCACACCTATTTGGTAGGAAGGTCATGGCTCTTTAAATTTTCTCTCCTTTCATCTGTTGTCAGCATTGAAGACTTTTTCAGTTCTGCTACTAACCATCCAGCAGATTACACCACACCACATTTTTTCCTGTAACATTTAAAGACTTCTGTGTGTTTTGAGGTTCTTCTATGTGCATTAATAGAGGCCATGAAAGATGGCCACCAGACAGGCAAGCCTATGTGGGAGTCTTGCTGCTATTAGGACTGCCTGAGCTGGCCAAAGTCCCTTTTTTCATTGCTCTTCATTTACTTTTAAACCTGCAGGCCCGGGGCAAGTGAACAATGCTGCCCACACAAGGCTCTATCTGTCAACACGTGGTAGGTGGCACCCACAGTGCTTTCTGCAAGCATCATACCCCAGAGAATCACCCATGGGCATAGGTGGCTGTGAGCCACCACCACCTTCAGGAGCACCTCACTGGAGAGAGATGTTCTCCTTCGTCCTTTTCCCAGCAGTACACGTCCCTCCCTGCTTCCAAGGAGGGAGGTGGGGTCCAGACCTGGGTCATCACACCAGGCAGGTACCCCAAATGTGCCTCAAGGGTCCTCCCAAAGTTGTCTGGGCTTCTGAAGCTGCTGAGACATTCCCACAGTACATAAACAGAGATGAATGATTCTTGAGCATTTGTTTTCATGGCAGTATCACTGAATTAAGACTAATTGATGAAACTTGTTGTCTCCTATATTACCTTTGCAGTGAAGCCATCTCACTCACCCCGCTACCATTTCCTGCTCAACCCCCGGCACCTTCCTAGAGGACATAGCCAAGCTAGCAGTACATTTATCCCTGCACAGGATTTTGTGGAAATGAATATTTATGAGTAAAACTCATTAAAGTTAACTATAATAAATTACCATCAGAAATCATTTATGTCGTGCTTAAACAACGTGTAGTCTTTACCTCTAAGGCTTTGCCTGCCCATAAAGTTGTGGGGCAGTGACTACACTTGTACCTCACAACAGCACAATCTATCGAGTGTGGGTGCAATTAAAGGAGATGAATGCATGCATAATGACACAGCACTTTCCCCACAGAAAGGGAAAGAAGCTGTTCAAATTCAAGGCCATTTTGTAATGATATAACTACATACCTGTTCTAAGGTTAGGCAATAAAAACCATTAGTAAATACAGTTCAAGTGTTGTAGCGCCTGCCCTCCACATCCACACAGTTGATACTTGTACCAGCTAAACGTGTGTCAACACAAACAGCAAATCTGAGCAAAGAAAAACACACACAGTGATGCACACAGCAAATCACACTCCATCTTTACATTTGCAAACCCTCACAGTTGCAAATCTTAAAGCTGTTGCCAGAAGCCCTTGACCCCTAGATGAGGGAGCCTGACCCTAAACACTGCTGCCAGGCATCGTCAGAGCCCAGGTTTGAGCTCAGGCTGACAAATTCCCACTTCTTTCCACTGGTCAGAGCTCTCCACGGATTTATGCTGCCACCACCTGACAGAAGAGCCCAAC
The DNA here is from genome assembly GCA_011076525.1 of Nettapus auritus. Lineage (NCBI taxonomy): Eukaryota > Metazoa > Chordata > Aves > Anseriformes > Anatidae > Nettapus > Nettapus auritus. The sequence goes on from CM021769.1 coordinate 44,527,833, forward strand.
CCCACAGGCCAGCTGTGCAGCAGCGGCTGCCACCCACTGTGACCTGCTGGCCATGGCAGTGGCCCCTTGCAGGGACACAGCAGCCATGGGCCACTGGTTTCCTCCCCTGCTCCATTCGCTCCGCTCCCTACTGTCCCTCTGCAGCCTTGCCCAGTAATTCCCACTGCAACAGCCCTTGGGAGGCTTCTCAAGACAGAAAATGGGGCCGGGTCCCAAAGTAATTATGGTCTTCAGCATGAAAGGTGGTTTTTGCAGGAAGCACAGCAATGGCTGAGGAGGGAGGTGGTCAGTCTGGTGTGAGCTCAGGATGTTTCCTGAGGATGCAGAAAGCCTGGAGAGGTCTTTCTGGCTCTGTTCCCTCCTTTTTCCTCTTCCTCTCTGGCAGCCAGCACAACGGGAGTGGTACACACTCAGAGCTACTGCAGGGGCAGCCAGCGGGGGCTGCTCTGCAAGGATGAAGCTGGTTGGGCAGCCAGGGCAAGCAGCCCTTGTCCCCATCCCTCCCTGTTTGCCAGGATGGACACAAGATGTGACACAACAGGCAGATTGGGTAGGAAACCCTCTGGTGAGGGGCTCAGCTGGCTTTGCTGGAGCTGTGGGGTACAAGTGCTCCTCTGTGACAGGAAGAGCAGAGGAGGGAAGGAGATACAGAGGCAGAGATAGAGGGGTACATCAGCATCATTAGGTGTGGGGGTGCAGTAGGCACTGGGTCTACCTATTGCTCTGGTCACCATCAGCACAACTGGTGCTTTTCCTAACCACAGCCAAGGTATCACACTAATATAGCTCATCATTAGCAGCAATTCCTTCTACAGATGGTGAGCAGTGAAACAGGCTTTTAACTGAGCCCCAGCAAAAATCATGCAGAAACTAAGAACAAAAAAAAAAAAAAAAAAGTTTCTTTCAGCTGCAAACATCTTAAGTGTTAAAAAAAACAGGTCAACATTTTCATCTCACCCAGAAGTTATCACTGTCAGGTAGGCACTGAGCCTTCAAATCACCAGCTAGATGCCAAGTTGGGCTTTTAGGAATATAACAGCAAAATGCACACTGACACTTCAGCCTTTGACCACCACCATATGCTGAATTATAATAAATTTGGCAATGAGAACTGGCATTAACAAATCCTCTCACTGCTCCTCTGTGAAGAGGAAGTCTGTAAAATGCTTAACCAGGCAGTGACCCTTCCTGTTGGCCGGCCTCAGAGACACCATGCACATGCTGCACAGACAGAGGAAGGCAGAGTACATGTTCATTTAGGGAAAAGGAAGCATTGGTGAATACTGTAAAGAACAGAGTTATCAATACATCTTGGGGGGACCCTATTCTGTTTATGCACAGCTAGTCATACCACGATTTACATGCCTCAACAGCAGGACGTGCTACAACATTTACAGTGAAGCTCCTCCCTTTTCTGCCTTCAAACCACTTCTACCAGACTCCCGATGGGAAATTAGAAGGGAAAGGTGCAGTTACACTTTATATAGTCCAGCAGCAAACACAACATCCTAAGACTTAACCTCAAAATATTCAAATTGAGGACTAAGACTTATTTAAAAAATAAAGAAGCCCGTTCCTACCAAATTCCCCTAGTTCTGCATGTTTTTCTGCATGTTTTCCCTCCCTGAAGCCTACAGCAGTTGGCAGGCCCCATGCCAGCACCCACTGCCTGACACTGCCTTGCAGCCCAGCACCATTTCCCTGTATGCATTACTGCAGTAACTGCTGCTGTTACTGGCATAAGGCAGGTTTGCCACAAGATAGTCAATTGCAAAGGTCAGAAACAAATCGTAACTGGCATCTATAACATGAACAGTGCTAGTACTAGACCTTTCATCAAAAAGGGCTCTTTGCTCCCTTCCAAGGCACCATATAAGTAAAAGATGTTCCACATTGCAAATCTAAAACAAAACAGACAAAAACATAGGGCAGCACAAGAGATCACTGCAACTTTTCCTGAAGTATTCTAAACGTTCTAGTACAGTCCAAGCCAAGCTCTAAAGGATGTACTTCAGACCCATTGATTTCAAAGAGACTTTCAAAAAAAAAAAAAAAAGTACTTAAGTGAGTTCCTGAAGTGGAGCCAAAGCTTTAAAAACATTTGTCTTATCAAATTGTATTAAAAAATGACAGTGCAAGAAATAAGGTCTACGCAAAGATTAATTATTAGTATGACTTAGGAAAAATGCAAATGTTTCTTGTTTGGATAGTCATATTCAAAAAAAAAAAAAAAAGCAAAGAAAGACAACTCTGACCAAAGGATTCATATTAACTACATACATGTTAGACTCAAAATAATGATAAAAAGAGTTATCTTGTTGCTACAAAGTAGGTTGCAATTCCCTGGTGTTTGCCAAAAGTTGTGTCAGCCCTTTCCAGCTGACAAAGCTTTGGACAAACTGTTTCCAGTCTGTGCAGATAGCATGCTATACTCTACTCCTCTAATTTACACTGTTCATTTCAGACTGGGTGGCTAGTGGTATGAACATTTACTAAGCCTCCACGGAACCATTATGTTCAGTGAAATCTCTTGCACGGTTTCATTTATGCAAAATCAGAGCAACAAGCAGCCTGTTCAATAAACTGTTTTCCATTAAGTGCTTTTCATGGTGGCACTAAGTTTCTTTGTCTATGCTATCTTGCCAAAGCACAGTGACAAGAGAAAAAACAACTGCAGGGAAAAGCTCCACTGTCAGAGAGGCAGGAGATGTGTATGCGAGTGGGTGATGGAGGGGAAATGGGGCATAGAGCTCTGTCCAGATCACAGCAGGAGCAGTAGAGAACTGCACTCCTGCAAATAGTTAAGCAGTAGGAGACAGTCTATTTGGCAGGAGCCTCCATCATTTTTCTTCCTCCACTTCACTGTCTGAACAGCCAGGGAGACCTTCCTGCTTCTCTGACCCACTTCCTTTCATCTCTTTTCAGAGCAATGAAAGGTCTAAAACAAATTGCTGTGTAACAATGTGTAAATCAAAACCTTTTGTCAAGCCACCCCAAGTTCTGTGCTAACGCAGCAGTTATTTATCATCCTGAGCCCACCAAGGGGGCCATCAGCTGCCCTCAGCACTAATACCAAGAGCAGTTCTTGAAACACCTCTACCCTAGAGCTCCTCTACTAATCCAATAAAACCGTTCCAGAAGCTGAGACTCTTATGTTGCTGGCAGCCTTCTGACAACATTGTTTCAGTCTTCAGCTTTGCGACAGGAGTACGTTATGATGAATCCAACTGAGAGGTCCGAATTCCCTCAAGTTGCTATTCACATAGATAGACTCCTTCTCCCTAAGTCTAAAGCCAGCAACACTTACTCACTGGCTTCCCTTCCTGACCTCCTAATTCTCACAAGCCACCCAACTGCAAAATGGATGAGCACTTTGTGGCCTGCTGATGGCAAAGGACAAGTTGCCATTGACCTATTCACAACAGGAAAAGGAAATCTAGTTGAAACAGAAGCATGAAAATACAAAAAACTTTTTAAAAAGTGAGTATCTCAAAAAAAAAAAAGTACTTTGACTTCATAAGAATAATCTTAAAACATCTGGTAAAAGTATTGATCTTTTCCAAGTGCATCCAGTCTGCTCAGCAAACATCGAGATTTCATCTGATTAAAAATGCCTTCATATTTGGGTCATTGTGAATTTATCTTCTTCCTCTGCCCCACCCCTTCCACATATGGAAAAGAACTGCTGAGTTGCTGAACCCCACCACCATCACCACCACTGCAGGAAAAAAGTCTGTCTGGAAGGCAAAAAGGTGCAGTGGAGGAGACAAGAGAGGGAGAAGAGGCTTCCAGGGATTAAGTCAAGAATCGCTTGGGATAAGTCTGTATTACTTCAAGCTCTTTTCCAGGTAAGCCTGGAAGTCAAAGAGCCAAGTGTTTACTGTGTTATCAAGTAAAGACACTGGGTTAACACAGACAGCTGGAGTTCTTAATGGAAAGGAACAAGTTCACTTTTATTGTGCACATGTTGTCCTGCATCAGTGTTACGAGCATCAGTGCATCTTCATTTAAGCAAGTACTGTTATTAGCACTGAGCTGTAATGAACTAAATTATTCATTAATAACCACCTTGGAAAAAAAGTTGTGTACAGATTCTAATAGCAGGGACCTGCTCCCCTCCTTCCCGAAGTGCAAGCTCAGCCCACTTGGTGAGGTGGAGGGGGGCACTGAACTCTGAATCTTGCAGCTTTCCCCAGCAGCTCTCCCAAGGACACTTTGCCTTGCAATGCCGCACACACCCCTGGGAGTCCAAAGGACAAACATGCCATGTACTGAGAGGCACTAATGCCACCTGCACTACCCAGCTGTGTGGGGAGGAACAGGGTAAGGTTTACATCAACATGTAATGAGCAATGAGCCCTCATACAAAAACAAACCAAGAGGCACCTATTTACTTAGGGCTTGCAATAGGGATGTTGGCAGGCATGCCAGTATAGCTCCCGCAGCAAGTCTCCAGCTTTATGAGCTGACATAGTGACACTGGGATGAACTCGTAACAGTGCAGTTATAGCAGTGGATGGGAAGGTGTTGAGGAAGATGTCCTACCAACATGGGACAGACTGTGGAAAACCTCACTGCTTTGCCATCATTACATAGCTCAGGAGTCCAATTAAGACCCATCAAGCACTGCATGACTGCAAAGCTACAGACAACAGGAAAAAAGTCAAGCAACCTGCCCTGACGCTATAAATGTGCACAAACTAAGGATAAACAGACCACTTTGCACTCTACACTGTCTAGCCTACACTTACCTCCATTTTCTTACAGGATTAGCCATCTTCTGCCCTCCTCTGCAACTGTGACTATGAAGCACACAGGCATGCTCCTCGAGGAAGACTGCTGGGTGGTTAGAGTGTTCTCCTCCACATGAGGAGGACAGGAGGACCAAGGGCAGCCACCCAGCTGGCAAAACTTCTGGTACAACATGCACTGACAGTGGTGAGATTTTTCCCAAAGTTGTTTTAATTTTTTATTTATGTATTTATTTTAAACAGGCACCAAACCTAAGATGCTTCTAAGCCACTTCACTTCAGTATGAGCTCACATACCACCCCACAGAGGCCACCCATGCTCCTGAGCTTGCTTGTGGGCATGTGCATCACTGACTGTAAAATATTGACCCATTTTGCCAATACCCTGTCCCTGCTGCGTAAAGAAGCAATCGGAAAGATTCTCTGTATAAGTATTACCAGAATGAAAATGACTTTTTAAAATTTTCAAAAGATGCTTTGAGAATAATTTGACGAACAAAAACAAGAGCTAATATACCCAGGTTTATACTCATTTATTGCTCTGACTGTCAAGTAAAAATTATACATTCCTGTGTATAATTAACCAGGCTAACTAATCTTGCTTGACAAACACAGATATAAACATCAGTTTTGACACAGAGCCAAAGCAACCACTCCAGGATCCCTGCCAATGTTGAATTCCTCAGTCTGATATCATAAAACGACTTGTCTGTTGTATTTACAGTTCCAGTGGCTCTGGACTCTGCCGGCAGCCGGCCAGAAGAACAGATTTGAACTTACCCATTATGCCAGAATGTGTGCATTTGATTAGAAAAAAGAAAGAAAAATTATGCATATTTCTTCTGGATGGTGGTATTCATCAGACATCCCATTGTAAACTAATTGCAAGGCATGCTGCTATGCAAGTATCAAAAATCCTTTGTGAAGTATAATGAACCAGTATATTTCTATAAGCAGCACCACTCTTCAGCTCTGCTATCCTGCTCCTTACATCCACACCTCAAGTCAGAAAAAGCAGTGTTTCACATTATTGTAATTGAAATGGACAGAATTTGAATTCTGAAGAATATAGAGAATAGAAGTTTTCTTCTTTCATACATAAATACAACATTTTACCTCATTACCTGAGTAATGAGGGACGTGGTGAAAGTCACTCAAGCCCAGACTGTGACATTTCACGTTTCTTAAATCCTCAGGAACAGAAACCTTGGTAAATACTTGCTAGGCAGGCCATGTGTTAAAACCTTCCTAAGAACACCGGATCTCATGGCAAGCAAAAGGAGCCAGCCCATTTTTCAGCTGTCACTTGCAAGCCACCAAGTGCCACCACCACAAGGTACCAGCTTCTCCTGTGACATTTAGCAAGCCCATCAGTGTGCTGGTGAGCAGAAAAGCATCACAACTGCAAGTGGAAGATGCGAAGTGTCCCAGAAAAAGTGAAAGGCCCACGTGAAGATTTTGAAGCACACGTTTCAGAAGAGTTCACATCCCACAGGGACTTCTAAGCAAATGAATCACATATTGGAAACATATTTTTTAAACTTCAGGCCATATACTTGATACTGAACAGGAGCAGTTGGATTCTGAGCTGAAAACATTAGTCACAGGCTTTCCTCAGAAAAGCAGCTCCTGGAAAATAATGCATGGAGCCTTAATCACATTTCTAGTCAGCAGGACTCATCATCACCCAGCACACACAAGGTGAGCTCAAGGTCCCCAAAGGCAGCCCTTATGTGGATTTCAAGCCATGACAGCACCTGAGAGGGTACCAGTGACACGCGGCAGGACAGGCCACAGTCAGGACCAGAGTGCAGAGTCCAGGCCGACCGCCGCCACGCCAGTTCGAAGTCCCTTCCACCCCTCACTGCAGGCACCAGTGCCTACAGCACTGACAGGGACCATGCTGTCACACGGCTTCTTTTCTGGAATATTTTCCGACCTCTCCTTTAAACGTTGCTGCTTTCAATTATACGTTTATAATACAGGGATTACTCTCCAGGGCAGACATCTCACCTCCTACAAAACTTTATAACTGCCCTCCCCTGCAAGTTTTACACGATGTGGCAGGCCCCTGTGCCACCTCTGCACCTGAGCAGCACTCAAGTGGGCCCAAGCTTTACTCAATCAGGGCCATCTCCACTGCCCCAAAAACCCCTGCAGAGCCCAGCTAGCACCTAAAAGGGACTCTGGGACGAGGGACTTTGGGACAGGAGGAGCTCCAGCTCATCAGCACTTCACGGGCAGCCCCTGGGGGCACTCCAGGTGACTGGCCTGGCAGGACAATTTGCAGCCTCACTTCCCAGCCCCAGCCCCTCCACCAAGCACCAGAGCTCCTGCAGCATGGAGACATGTCCCCAGGACCAGGCTGACTCCTTCCTCCTCAGGTCAGAGCATCCCTCTGTACGAGAATCCTCTTGCACCAAGAAGGCTGAACCCAGGTCAACTATGCCTTGGTGAGGTCCTCATCCATTTAGCTTCTGTAAGTGGGGAACCCTTGTGTTATTTTATTAGAAAGCGGAAACTCTAGGAGAATGCAGAAGCCAACAGGCACTATGTTGGGTCTGCAACAGAGTAGCACTCTGGATGGATGTTGTCTGGTTATTTTTATCTTTTAACCATGTCAGCTAATATTTTAAATATGGCTTGTTCCAAAGATAAATTTGGATCACTGCTCTGCAAAGATGAAAGGTTACATTTCATTATCAGCCCTCAAATACCAACCAACAGCTCTTAAGTGTATCCGGTGCTGTTGTAAAAACATATCTTCCACCCATTCTCTTTGACACAATCTTAACTTTCTTGTAATGGTGTTGAAAGTCATATGGAAATAGCAAAGTCCTAACTGACTGATTTCTCATATGTAGCTGCAAGAAAAGCTTCCTTTAGTGTACAAAAGTCCTTGTCTCCTTATTTTTTTTTTTGTAGCTACAAAAAAAAAAAAGCATGAAGCACATTACACTAAGCAGACAATAAGCTCACAGAAGGTCATTTGCTAAGCAAACCTCCCCCTCTTCCAGTACTTCGGCTGAAAATTAAAGACATACTTTTGTTTTAAAAAGGCTCACACTTTCAACATACTGCTCTGGACACTTAGTCCCATCTGTCTAATACCCATACATCCCAAATCAATAAAGTATAATAGCACATGTCCATCTACAAAGTGCTAATCCAGTGGCTCAGAAACAACTCCCTTTCCAAAACATGAAGCTGTGGCAGTTTTTTGGGCATCCAATTCTACTTCTAGTCTAATAGCTGAAATAAAAGAAAAATACATTGAATTTATTTTTTTTTTCCATCACATATGCACTCAAAACTCTTCCAAAGATAAGCAACATAGGCTGGTTTAATGGCAGAAGGGAAGTGTCCATAAGTGACGTGGGAGCCTGCATGCACTGCAGTAGTCATTTGGTTAGTCACAGGAAAAATCTTCCTGCTGAAGGTGTCCCACATGCCAGCTACAGATGACAGCTACTACTCCCATATCCATGGCATTTATTATTATTATTATAATAAAGGGATTGGTTACTATTAATTTCAGACGGAAATTCCTCTGCACACAGCTTTACAAATTATATTGAGTCCCTTTCAATCCTGGAGTGTAGTATAGCATTACCTTTTGTTTGGAGTCTGATATCTTCCCTTCTAAAGAAGTGCCAAAATACTCACTTTACAGCAAGTAACTTCATACTTATTTATAAAACAAGCTCTGTCCTGCATTACTATTGGTACAAAAATGACTGCAAGAACACAACTCAGTTTTAAAGTCATCTCTAAAGTCCAAATTCACTCCCCAAAAGACCCTCCTCCCCAGCCCGTGCCAACAGCCCTCATGCACACAGTTGAGTTTTTCCCCCAAACACCTCACAAAACAGCACTGCACTTTCAGCAGTGCTCAGGCACACAGAAGAACAAAATAGGATGTTCTTACAGGCATGCCAGAGACCACTGGTTATTTATACCTCCCTACAAACAGGCTCCTGCCACAACTAAGTCAACTTCAGTCTGTTTCCATTTAAAAGTAAATCTACTCAAGCTCTAACTGAATTGATCAGTACTTCAGTGGGGTTAAGCACTAGATCAATACTCCAGCCATATTCTCATCACTGCATGCAGGTGCGCAGGGGCAGAGAGGTGCATGCACATGTCTTAAGGTGTTCCCAAGCAATTGGTAAGCAATTGTTTTTTTTATTATTATTTTCTGTTAAATATGTATATATATATATAATAAACACAAATGCAGCACCTGTCACATGTCCCTGTAGTTCAGTGCAAGATGGTATGAAAAGAAATGCCTAACTTTTCACTTTTGTCATGTTTCTTTGTTGATTTGTTTTTTAAAGTTTCATCATGTCTATTTCTCACACATCTCAAAAAGATGTGAATGTTTTGGAAGCATGCTATCTATCTAGTACAGAATTCAAGTCAGAAGAAAAAAGAAATGGGGACATTTTCCACATTCAGGATAATGAAACAAAGTTGGTTCCAAGCTAGTCCATTTTGCCACTGCAAGGCGAGGTATGAAAAATGAAGTTAGCCTAAACTAAAGTAACTACATGGCAAGGGCAATGAAATTTCATTGGAAAAGACACCTATGAAGGCAATATACAAGTGCCCTCTCCACTCCTGAGCAAGAAGGCCTACAAGAAAAATAACTCTCCCCTTCCAAAAGGAAAGTTTGCAGCGCTCAAACAGAGCACCCCTTATTTTGTGCCACATCCCCGATGCTGCAAGGACAGCCTCTTCAGCGGCAAGGCACTGGCAGGAGGCAGAACACCAAAACTAGTTCGGAAAACACCACCGCATGGGTGCCAGCAGCCAAGCGAGGCGATGCCAGCCGCGTACGTGCACACAGAGGGGTAGTGAGCTCTCCCGCCCACCTCAAACAGCCCTCCAAGAGAAATCCATGGTCAAGGCCAGGTTTTTTCTTCCCGGGTGCTTCCAGCCCCGGCGGTGCCGGCTGCCCGCAGCTGGGAAGCACCCGGGGTGCCGCCGGCAGCCGCCCCGCTCCTTGGCGATGCCCGGCGGCACACGGGGACACTGGGGTCGGCCTGACCGGGATCTGCAGCGACACAGGAACCGCAGGGGGAGGCGAGGGGGCTCCTACTCGTTTCCCAGCCCCCAGGTACGGCGCGGCGGGGCTTACCCGGGACGGGCACAGAAAGTTTGTGCGGCCGCGGGGCTCCGCAGCCCCTTACCTTGGAGCGCTCCTTCACGTAGTACTTGCCGAGCCGGCTCCCGCAGTACATCACCAGGCGGTCTATGAGCGTGAGGAGGAAGTTGATGGCCTCGCAGCCCTCCTCCGTGCCCCCGATCCACTTGATCTGGTCGCCGCGGAGGTGCCGTTTGGCGACGCCGCGGCTGGGGCCGGCCAGCTGCCCATCGGCCAGCTCCCCGTCGCGGTGCATCCGCTTCACCCGCTCCAGCACGCAGTCCCCCACCACCTCCCCCAGGAAGTTGTCCAGGTAGCAGAAGCCGATGTCGTGCAGGCAGGGCACGACGTACTCCAGGGCGATCCTCTCCAGGTCCAGCCGCATGATGTGCCCCAGCGGCATGGCGCGGCGGGGACGTCTCGGGAGGCGACGCCCACCGGCGCCAGGCCGAGCTCCGCGGGGGCTGCGCCGCCGCTCGGGGCTGGGTCAGCCCAGGACAAAACTTTCCCGGCGGCTGCCGCCCGGGCTGCGTTCAGCTCCGCGGCCGGGCACCGCGGGGACAACGGCACCGACGAGGCCCCGCGCTGCTGCTGCTGCTGCAGCTGCCGCCTTGCGAGCAGCGTGCGCGGCTGGGAGCCGTGCGGGAGAGGCTGCAGGCGGCAGCCCCCGCCCGCTTTAAGGAGCGGGGCGGCAGATGGCCCCGCGCTGATTAATACGCCTGCTACGTGCGGGATGTGTGCTCGCCCGCCCGCCGCCCGCTCCCGCGCCGCCGCCGCCGCACGTGGGTGGAGCCCGCCCGGCGCGCCGCGCCACGCCCGCGCCACGCCCCCCGCCGCCTGGATAGCCAATCGGCTCTCAGGGGGCGGGGCCGACCCGCGGGGGAACATGCAGCGGGGCTTTCCACACGTGCGCGTGGGGGGCGGGGCCTGTCAGATGTAAGCCCCGCCCACCCGTGGAGTGGGCGTGGCCAGCGCCATTGAGGAGTTCCCGCTGGGACCCCGGTGCGGAGCGGGGGCTGCGGGCGGTTGGGCGGCTGCGGGGGGACACCTGGCCGTGCTGGGAACGCCGCTGCTGTGCGGCTATGCTCACGCCTTTGTACCGTGTAAATCCCCAGGTGTGACAAAATTCACGCCCCCTTCTTGGCTACTTTCCCCCTCAGGTTCCTTGATCACACACACAGAATCACAGAATCATTAAGGTTGGAAAGCCCTCCAAGATCACCTGGTCCAACCATCCCCCTAGCACCAGTGTCACCACTAAACCACATCCCCAAGCACAGTCCAACCTTTCCTTGAACACCCCCAGGGACGGTGAATCCACCACCTCCTTGGGCAACCCGTCCCAGCACCTGACTGCTCTTTCTGAGAAGAAATGTCTCCTCATTTCCAACCTGAACCTCCCTGGTGCAACTTGAGGCCATTCCCTCTTGTCCTATCACCGGTTATCTGTGAGAAGAGGCTGACCCCTAGCTCCCCACACCTGTGTGTGGAGAGTGGTGTGCCAGAATCATGTATGGATTGGTAAAGGCCAAACTCCTAGCCCTTCTGTCACATGCTACCACTTTGACAAGTCAATGGCTCAGAGTGTTATATTTTGGCCGTAGCTGAAATCTGTCATTACAGCTCCATTCTTATCCTTGTGAGTATTTGAAGCAGTTAGGCATCTACCTGAAAAAGCCGTCCTAGAAGAGCTAGAAATGAGTCTTGAAGGCTGAGCCCACAGCCCCACTTGCACAGTGATGTTCACAGAGTTGTAAATAATTTTATTCCACAGGCATCGATAAGTCGTGGCTTCCTCGTAAAGGAAGCTGTGGCTTCCCTCATAAAGTCATAAAACGGGTGTGAAGTAAGGCAACCCGCAGTGTTGCCCACACCTTTGGGTATCATACCATAGAATCACAGAATGGCTTGGGTTGGAAGGGACCTCAGCGATCACCTAGTTCCACCCCCCTGCCATAGGCAGCGATATGTACAAGCTTTATTTACAGTGCCATGTATCATGGGCATGAAGGCATCACCACATCTTAATTAAAATTTTACATCTTAGGCTTATATATGAGTTATTCCTCTGCCATGTGAAGTTCTGTTTGCCCTTATGCTATAGAAACTTGAATTTTCTCCTCTAAAATTAGTGCTGTATTTTATTTTCCTTTCTAGGATCTCATTTTCAAAACTGTTCCAAGTCGTGCATATCTGTTGCTTGCACCTGCCCCTACGGTATATTCTGGGAGAGCTCAGGAGGCTGTGACAGGGCGTTATCATTTCGGCAGGATGTTTCTAAGATTTGCTTTAGGGGACAGGAACAATTGGTAAGTGTCAGTAAAACCTGGGTGCCTTGTTACACAGTAATGTATTTTTCTGACAGCAGTTTACAGATGCATGTTTTTTTAGAGCAGAGTTGTAAACATTGACAGTATTGTTTTCAGATTCTTCTCCAGAAGCTGGACCACCTCAGTGCCAAAAGCTGAATTTCCAAGGCCCCAGAGAAGTGGGATAGGGGAATAGTATTCTTTGTATTGGTTAGAAATGAAAAATAGGTTTTTCATACCTCACAGTATGATTTGAAGAGGTGAGGCCTCACCACTTAGACAACATTTGAGCCCCTGCCTACAAAAGGAGGTTTTCTGATAGTTTTGGAGTGGCTGTCCACTTCAACAGGGCAAAGTCCGGAGCCTTATAACCTCCTTCACTGGAGGCTTAGCTTTATCCAGCACCTGCTGAGGCATCGGCACCCACAGCCACTCTGCAGCCAGCAGCTCCTGGCAGAGGGGCACAGCAGCTCCTTCTGGTGTGGTGTTTCCTTCAGCTGCAACACCAAGATTTGCCAGGGCTCCTTTGTCAGCACCCTTAACATTATGTCACCCTCAAAGCAAATGTGAGGGCAAAGGCACATGTCATGGCTTGAGCTGATCCAGGAACTTGCTCAGTGCCTTTTCTCCCACACCCCCTCCTGCACTTTTCTGGCACAATTCGGGCTCATCCACAGCCAGTCCCACTTGCTAAGGTGGCGGAAAAGCAATCCTGAGCAGCACAATTAAATGTCAGGTAATTTTCTGCCAGGTCCGTGAGTTGAGTTGTCTGGGGCCAGATCCCATGAGAACCATGTGAAGGATGGGGCAGAGACCTGGGGGGACCACCAGGACCGGCCAGTTATGGGCAGGCATGGACGGTTCGGCATCTCAGCCCCAGCTAGCACCTGCCCTTCATGGCTACCTGCCTGCAGCCTGTGTTCGGGCTCTGGGTGGATCCTGTGTTCTGGATTTGGGGTTGGTTAGTTGCCTAGGATAAAGTCCAGGCTAGGCTTTGGCTTGATCAGCTTTACATCTCCTGAAGATTGCCTGTCTGTGGGAGGCTGTTAACACGTGTTAACGGATGCACCAGTAAAGATCTTCCAAATCCTTGTCTTGGGAAAAACAGCACTATAAATACCACAAGCCCCTGATGTTGTTAGTGCTAAGGGAACTCAGCTAGCACCAGGGAAATTGTATCAAAGCAGTAAACTTTTCTAATACAATATTTTTGTAAAGCAAAAATTCAGTGGTTCTTAAATTGCTGGCTTCTTTTAGGAATCTGACTATGCCAACACCCATATATGTATTTTCCTGCTTTAGAGAGGTTTGTCTTACCATTGTGATTTTGAGTGATAAGCACTTCATTCAGGGCAACTACTTAGATTTGAAATAATAAACTACCATACGTGATGTTCTGATTGTCTAAAGATTGATTTCTTTTTAAAATAGACATTTCTCTCCAGAGACCATATATTATGTTACCAAGGATAGCAACATTTTTCTGGGATTGAATCCCAATGACAGAGTAGTAAGTCTGCCTAAAACTGTGCTTTGTAATAACACAGAGGATCCGTGCAGGGTAATACTGCTCCACCAACCAGAAGGCTAATGCTGGAGCTGAGTTAAGATGCATTGTCTTGGATTTCAAGTCAGAAAACCCTCAGAAATGTAGAGTTTGCCACACCAGAAAGCAAAGTTCTTAGCATTAAATGGAGTTTTAATGAAATGATCTGCTTTGAAATCTTTACTGCATCTTTTCTTTCTCAAAGACATAAAATTGTCACTTAACATCAACATAGGTGATGATGAAGAAGAATAAAGTGATAGATAAAGTGTTCAAAACAATTCTCACCCTCTCCATCTTCCTTGCCGGTTTGCAGTTGAGTTTTCACACTTCTAGTTCTGCCACAGCTTCCAAAGCAAATTAGAATTGAGTGTGATATTAAATATTTTATTATTATGATAAATAAATAAATAAATACAGACCTCTGGGTTGATGCCGAGGACAAATAAATATCTACAGCAAGTCTTTCCCCACAGACACACTACAGTCTTCAGCGGGTCAGTTTTAGGGAACAGACTTGCCCTTTTCCAGTTCTGTTAGCCCATTAATGAGCAATAGCATATTATCTGAATTTTATGATTCAGGCCTCCACTGTGCAATTGTCAGTACAGACAAATTTCATTTCAGGGAAATCTCTAGCTCAAATGAAAAATGCAGTTGGCTTTCACCAGCCACTGTCCTACTGAAATACCACTGAGACAGTAGAGCTGTCTTGGTTGGATTTCTGTTCTTTATTTTCTTGTTGTTGTTTTGTTTTGTTTTTGTAAGTTGCTGAAGCATAAAATGGCAAAAGTCCTTATAATTGAAAAATAAAAAATAAAAATAAATTTAAAAAAATCTGATTCTTTTCCCAGCTTTCTGATCCAAATGACTACAAAAACATTGTGTTCAGAATGGTGAGCAGTGATACTGCTCAAGTTTATTCCACCTGCTTGCCTTTTATTTAGAAAGTTCCCACCTACAACTAGAAAATTTGGACGGGCTCAACAAATATGCTTTTTAACTGTCATGCCTTACCTCAAGTATTATGGTGCAGAAGAATTATGGCTTTGTCTTTACGGTACTGTATCATCCAAGTTAAATCCATGCTAACAAACAAATGAAAAGAAGGTTTTTCAAACTGCATGAGCAAGAAGTCAAAATGTCTTCCAATGAATTACTTAACATAATAAAAGCAGTCTATTTTTGCCCTTTTCTTTTTATCCCACAAGTATTGGTGAATTTACATAGCTAGTATGTAAATTTCTTTGAATTAGAAAAGGAATACATTCTATCAAATATAAGACATGTTTGGACTGATGTATTTATATCCACCAGTAGTTGTACCAATACAATTATTTTGTCAAAAAAATAAAAAAAAAAAAAAAAAAAATAGAGAATATAAATGTTGTGCATAGCCAGGTCATGAATAGTGTGTTACCCTCTGCGTACCTAAGCTCTTATGTGTTTCATAAGGATTTTCTCAGTTATGTTGATGAAAATATGGCATATACTTTTTATTAAAAAAAAATAAATAAATTTGACATTTTTGCATAAAAATCACAATAAAAAGTTCTAGATTTGGGTTTTTGTGATACAAAATGAATGTAAACATAAGCTTTTTCTGTATTCTGGGTTTGATGATTAGGAACATATGTTCATGGACTTGGACATCTTACAGTATGTGTAATTACTAGAGCTCTCCCCCTAAACATAGCATGCAGAATTGATCACATACCATATCTAATTGAAGCAATTTCTCCTCCCGATGCAGAACCATGAAAGTACTGTTCCCTAAATTCTCTTCTGAATGGCTTGCTAATAAAACTAACATCAAAGATTTGTTTTATTCTCTTAAAATGTCTCTAATAAAATTCTTCACAAAATTAAAGTAGTATTTGGCATCTATTTTGTAAGATGTTTGCCAGATGTTATTCTGAGCAAGTACTGTCTAAGTATTACTTTGGCTGCTTAAAATGTAAAATACATGTTCATATCAAGTTATAAAATTTACAAGTTACACGTAAAAACAGTTGCAGAGTCAGCCTTAAGACCAAACTGCAGCCAGTGTCTCCTGGGCCCAGTTTCAAACACCCTCATGGCAGGACATATGCTTTATTCAATTTAAAATCTGAATTGCTTTTTTGTAAGTAAAGTTTAATTAAAATCTTGACACTAAAGCACTTCTGAGGATCTTGGTAGCTGCCTCTTGTTCATCCATTTGATTCTCTGATAGACAGTTGTTGTTTTTTTCTTTTAATATTTTCCTGCCTCAGGGGCTGATAGCAACCTTCCCAGCCCCATATTAGCAACAAAAATCGATGTTATTAGGTGATGATCATGAGCTAATAGTTTAACAGTCAGAATTCATGCCAGCTTCCACACTTGCACTGCTCACATCTGGCAAATCCAACGCCGCTATTCCTCTTCACCTCCTAGCCCCATCCTGGTGTCTGGATAGGGTGCAGTCTGACACGGGGCTCCCACTCTCGTGTTGAGCCAAATGATGGCACCTTTATGCAGTAAACAACCCACTTGCAGCTCAGCAACGGACATCTAGTGTAATTAAAAACTGACTTTTCAAATATACTTTGTTGTTTCCACTTAGCCAGTAGTGTCTTTCCCCAGTGAACCTTTCAAAAAGCAATGCAGAAAAGAAAATCTAAAGCAAAAGAAAAAAAGCAAAAGAATTGAAAATACTAAACCCATGCAAGCCACCATTTATTTAAAATGATGATTTAATTTATGATTTCATTCATATACTTTTAAAGCATTAATTTGGTATATGAGACAGTGCTCACACAGCTAATCTCATGGCCAAAGCAAGTTCCAGTAACTCCTAAATCATTCTTACAATGGATTAATTGGCCTTAATTCATGTTTTCCGTCATCTTTCCATAGAGACCAGTTGTAAATTAACAGCCTTTTTTTTTTTTTTTTTTTTTTTTTTTTTTTTTTTTTTTTTTCTGGCTAGTTGACAATGAAACATTAGCATGTTGCAGTGCTGCAGTGTGTCCGAATAAAACCACTAGACCTGGTGAACACAACCTGCACCTTTCCTGAACAAAAATTGCCACAAGTAGGCTCAGTTTAAAATGTTATTATTATTTAATGTCAACAAAATGATCAATCGCACTTTGCAGTTCCTTTGTTGCCTTTCTGGGGGGTTACAGGTCAGAGGGTAAGTAGCTATTTTCTAACAAAAGCCCAGTGGAGGTTCAATAGCATCCTCAAGGGAACTCAAGCACAGACAACACACAGCAACATCTCTTTTGGGAATCTGGGTGCCCAAATCAGATAGCAGCAGTTAATGTCTTCAGGGAGCACTTACTGTCTTCAGTGAAGGCTTCCCTTGACTTAAGATAATATGAGCAGACACCAGGTAATTGCCATATGCAGAGACTGCAGCAGACAAGTTCAAGGCTCTGCGACTACGGTGAGCTACTACAGAATTCATTCCTTAGCAATTTTGAGAGAAAATATCTATTTTTCTGGGTGAATGGAAGGAAGAGAAAAACACTGGAAGAATGCTCATGAGTAAGCTTGTCTCCCCATTGTGTGGTGGTGTATGGAAACTTCATCTGAGTTCTTATCTGTCCTGCTGAGCTTTGAATGGTCTGACGTTATGACCTGAATGAGGAAAAAATAAATAAATAAATAAGTCTGAAAATTGTTCCTTTTCTCTCTTCCTTAAGGAAGAAAAACTTGTTTATGTTTTGCAAACAAAGATTTTAGCAGATGACCGCACCCTTGCTTAACTAGGAATTATTACGTGATTATGCCTCTGGCTTGAGGGTGAGGAATCAGAGAGATCTGTGCTACATTGTGCTGTAATTTGAGAGGCTGATTGCACTCATTTCTTGTGGCTTGCTCTAGGTACGAGTCTATCCTGGGGGCCCTGTCCTTAGGACCACAATATATTCCAGGAGTTACTCTGCTTCTTAAAAGAACAAACTGCCTGATGAAAAGCCCATTAAAGTCTTGCATGTGACCTCAATAAAGTCTCAGTGAGGAAAAGCACGCATATTTCTTCTGGAAGAGTTACTGCTTTTCCTAGAGGCCAGAATCTCAATAGATTATAATACATCGGTCACAGAGTGGATCAATTCATGTTAGTGATTTTTTTTTTTTTCCTCAGAGATTCTGTTCAAAATTCCCATGCCTTTACCCATGAAAGACAGAAAAGATAAATTGACACTTTAAAGATCATCTTACATGGTAAGTTGTTATTTCAGCAACAAGCTGTCTGAGCGCATGTGTATTAAATATGTGACCAGGAATAGTTACAGCATCAATGATAAGGGTTGGCTGGTTTTACAGAGAAAAGTGGATCATCCCATTAACCTGCCTCATTTAACAACACATTTTAGTGCAGATGAAAGTAAACTCATGCACTAAGCAGCAAAGAGCATAGGTGAGATCAGGGGCTGCGTGTGCACATATTTTTTTAATGCATAAAAGGTAGACTATATATATTATTTTGTCTTTTAGGATCTATATATCCCTGCAATTTTTTAAAGGCCTTAAAGGTCGGGGAAAGTAAGTTTGCTTTGCAGGGTCACAGCTGAGAAAGTCATACAATCATGGCAGAGCTGTTGGTCTAAGCCCAGGATTTCACCGTATTTACTTTGCTCCATTACGGACACATGTACACTATGCTTACTACTTGCTGCTGACACATCCTGCTGACAACTTGGCAAGCTCCTTTCTAGGAGCTGTGCAAACCCTTACTAGTGGGTCACATCAGAGCAGCAGAAATGGAGACTCACACCGATACAGCCTGCCGAATGCAGGTCTTCTCACGTTCAACAGGCAGGTGTCTGGTAACCTTCTGGAGCACTGCTACCTGAAATCCAAAAGCCCTGATGATACTGAAAGAGCTGCTGCGCTCCCACGTCTATTCCCTGCCAGTGAACAAGTGCAGCATGGCTGGTAGGGTGCAGAGAGGAAGCCATAGCTTGGCTTTGACTGAGAGGCAAAGAACAAGTACAATGACTTGTCTGAAAGTCCAGCATTGGTCCAGGCCAAACCCTAACTTAGGGACAGAGCCCAAAGTCAGGTGCCTGAATATTCATTACTCCACAAGAATGGAAACACAGCTAAACATTTGACATGCACACAAGTCTCTGAGCAAAAACTTTAAATTCAAAGTAATATTTACTTACTTAAATGTCGAGTGAGCATCTCTGAGCCCTACCTTCACAGCCAGTGAAGGCAGTTATGAGTAAAACGATGGGAATCCTGTCTTTCCCCCAGCTCATTAGCATGCTTCCAAATCATCTTCCATTCCTCTCTGGCAAGTTTTTTTCTCTGATTCACTGCCTAAAAAAAGTTTCCCAAAACTGGATCACAAGGTTCCTCAAACTCACGTCAGTCCTCTGTTAAATTTCAATAAGATCTAGCAAATGGCCTCCTCCCTCCTCATGTAAGCCAATAAGTCACCTTTATTATTGCCAAAAGCATAGGCTGAATGCAAGAGCAAAAGACAGCTCTCATGGCAGCATTTTCATTTCAGTGACACAGCAAATGATAGTTTGTTGATCTCTGTAAAGCTCAAAATTCAATTCAATTAATGAAACATATTAAACCTATTTGTAGCGTATTATGCAGTATTTGTAATGCAGACAGTATGACAAAACGAATTTACTGTAATGCCATCATATCGAAAAGTAGAGGAGTAAATTATAAGTGCACACAAAACACATTCATTTGCTCATGAATGAATGCGTGGTATGAAATGTGATATACATATAGAGTAACTAAGAGAAAACGCATGTAGGATGGCTTACAGAAAATGAACTACATTATTTTCCAGATAATATATGTAATTTTGAAATACAGCAGGATTTTCTTCTGCCACAAACACAGCCTCAGTTGCATAAACTTTTCTTGTGCTTGTGCATGTTGTCAAAAGCCCAGCTTTTTTGTTCAGACCGATTTGAGTACATGATTGTGCCCCACAGATTTCAGGTTATCACTCTGTCTGTCTTGCTATGTGACGGAACAAGAACATATAACAGTATTATTTATTTAGGGTTGGGAAAGAGCAGAAATGAGGCAGCTTGGCAGAAGCCTGTAAAAGCTCATGGGAAGTAGCCACACTCCATCCCGTGGCTTACAACCACTGAAGCCTGTTATCACTCACATACTTAAAGGCAGTATTTCACAGGCTGCTTAACACTTTGCTCATACGGCACAGAGGAAGAAAATACATTGTGCCAAGAAAACACTCCTTCATAATTTTACCAGCACTTCTAAGAAGGCTGTAAACAATATTGGCTGCATATTTTCCCAGCTTGTGTCCCACCACTCAGGGATTCCTCTTGAAAAATATTCCCTCAAGGATTCTGTCTGGAACAGCTTAACTTCCTTCAGTAAATGTTTCCTCTGCTTTCCCTTTTCTATTCCTTTAATTCAGCATTCCCAGGAGAAGTTTTACAAGATGCTGATCTTGCACAGTAAAGAGAAAAAATACTCAGCACCCAAGGCCTTAAATGGAGTGTTTGCTTCAAGACTTTAATTAAGGCTTAAATACATCTTTTTAAGTGAGGAAGTAAAAGGGCTAGGAACAATTATCTGTTCTTTGCTTTATTTTTATTATTTTTTTCAGCTCATTTGTTAACTCAAGGAACAAATTTCTGCAATATCTCTCCACGCCTCTGCAAAATTTCTGGTGAGTGTTTAAACCATGGGGTATAAAAAGAGTGGTGAGCGTGTATTTTGGAAGCTTAAATCTGTAGGCCAACAAAATACCAAAAGAAGCAGAAAATCCTATTGTGTTGACTATGCCAAGTTAGGACGGTATACCTGGGAAAGGATCCTTCCAAATATGTCCTGTTATTGTGCTCTTTCCCAAAGCATCTACTGCTGCCACAAGGACAATGAGGAAATGGACTTCTGCCCCCATTTAGGAGCATCCTTATGGGAACGGCAAAGTGCTGAAAGAGAAGAGGAAAGGCAGAGATATGCTGAATGCAATCCAGACAACGAAATACACAACAGAACTACTGTTGTAGTTCTACCCCCGTCCCCATCTGAAATGCAGTATACCTCCACACTAGAAGCAAACAGACAGCCTCTTTAGGACACTTCCATGGGTTAGTGACAGCACTTTTTGGCACCTTACGTACCAAAAAACAGATAGTCTAGTAATGTTCTTGCTGAACTTAAACCATATTGAGATGCTTCCACTTGCCCGACAACTTTCCCCAGACCAACTCCACATCCTCCGCAACTACTTGTCACCTGTGGACTCTGAGCAGGAAGAGAGTACTGCATTGCATCAGCCTGCAAATGACAGGACAGGCAGGGCACCTTACTCAGCGTCACGAATATCAGCAAGGTGACTGGGGATGGGAGACCTCCTTGCTAACAGCTTCGCCAAATGTTTCCTGAATGCTCTGCTGCCAAGCACTTCTCCAGCCCAGGCGGATGGCATGGAGGCATCCCCTGTGATCTGCTGCAGCATGTGAGATACCAGCTCTCAGTTATCTTCCTGGCAGGTGGGTGAGGATGACACAAAAATTAGTGCTCATGATCTATTAGGAACTTGGAATGAGTCCTAATGGGACCTATGTTCTCCATGTACATTTTCTAAATGGAAGTCCACAGCTTCAAGGACGTGATGCACCGTGAGGTTTCATTCTCCTTGCATGCCAATATAACAGCCATAGTCACCAAATGCATGTCTGTCCTGCCATGCTGCTTCCTCCCACCCATGTTCTCTGCCTGCCCCTGGGCACAGACACCAACATCCTTCCCACTGCACTGGGGTAGATCCTGACATAACAGGGGGAAAGGGCTTAACTGCTCCATCCTCATCCACGCAGGTGATGATATGCTCAGGAATGAGACAGTCAAATAAATTAATGGATTTAACAAAGTAAAAGATGGTATTTGAACCTCCAGCTCCTGCTGTGGTGATGAGAGCTGGTATGCATTTTTAGCTAATTTCTGAGTAGATGCAGAAAGACGGAAGCAATAGCATCTGGCATGTGTTAACACAGGTATGTCTGAAAACACCATACACAACAGGAGACAAACCTTGGCTGGAATAGTACAGTCAGGCATCCATAGTTTCAAAAGAAAATATAAAAATAAATAAATAAATAAAATTGAAAGGTTTCTGAAGAGAATGACAAAATGTCAGAAAACCTGCTTTACAGGGAGTCTGAGCACACTATTATTTCGCAGTGAGAAAAGTCTTTGATTTGGTATACAAACATATATCTATATATATGGCTAGAAGCTAAAGCTTCAATATCAGATTAGCAACAAGGGGGCATAGCAAGATGGAAAACTTACAAATGCAGGAAAAAATAAATAAATCACAATTTGAAGTACATAAATGAGAGTTAGAAACTTTCCAGGTAATGTCCTGTCTTGACGCAAGCTAAGGACTAAGCCAAGAAGAACCATTGTGAAAGTGATGTGTGTGGTGGCTTCTGCTACACCTATGGGCAGACAAGACAGTCCCAGTGGGCTGGCCCACCTGTGTCAAGCTATTAAATCATTTTCTTCCAGAGTCTGAGAAGCTTATTTTATCCTCTTATAAGAGTAAATATCTTTAACCAAATGGGGATAAAGATGTTGGAAAGTACAATCTCCTTGTTCCTTCCTGGTTTGAGGAAGAAAACAGAAGAGAAAGGCAATGGAGAACAGATGAGACGGAGTGGGTCACGACATGGGGCAAGAAACTTGGATGGCCACTGGCATTGCTCACACGTATTTTTGAAAATTGTATCGCAACTATTTTGTACTTGTCCCAGAGATGTTTCTTTCCCTCTGGTCTGTGAATCTAGGCTTTGCTCTGCATTTTTATCAGCAGGGTCTGAAACCAGATCACTTTTAAGTTACCTGTGATCTGGTGTCCTTTAGCTAATCAAAGATCCACCTTTTGACATGGTAGCATTTGGCCTGGAATGGAGTCTATGCGAAATGTACAGCTAGTTTCTGCCAAGACTCTTTTCAGGAAAAAGTATTAACTCCTTGAAATGGATGAAAACATTTAATATGAAACATCAGACCCAGTTCTAACACTAACCGGTTTAAGCCTTCTCATCTGTTACATTAACAAAAGTGTTGTTACTATTTCCTCCTTGCTTGCCAGTGAGATTGCCTCTGCAGTAATATCTGTGATACCACGGAATTTTTCAAGACCTAATTAGTATCATTAAAGGTCACCAGGCAGTCTGGGAAGTGATGGAAGTTTTACAGATAGATGTGCGTGTGTGCCTGCACGCTCCTGTGCATCTTGGATCTTCCTCGCATCCCCACAAATGCTGTGTGGTAGCAGCCCTGGAATGCCAAAATCATCTGGGGAATTCCTCATTCCTAAGTCTAGCGCTAAAGAGATAATGGCTTCAGTATGTTTCATTGTTCAGACGTGAGGTTAAATGCAGAGATCAGACTCAGTTTTTTTTCTGGAACACCAGTCTAATGCTGTTAGGATGTGCAAGTGCCTTTCTTGGCTGCCCTGCATTGGACCCTTGAGGCAGGGCTCTGGAAACTGCAGAACAATTTGTTTAGCACAGCAGTAGCACAGGTAACTTGGTATTTCATTTCTTTTTCTCCGATCACTAAAATATAATCTGTCACCAGAAGAAGGAGCAGTGTGGAAAAGGATCACTGGCTTTAAGGAAAATACATTCATTAATACATTCATTGAATTCTTCAGGAAAAAAAAAAAAAAAAAAAAAAAAAAAAAAAAAAAAAAAAGACCCTACGAGGTGGAAAGGATCTAGATCACTGCAGTTCCTTAAAACCAAATATGTTCCACCTTAATTTTCTAAATTATTATATCTAGAATTTATTCTCCAACCTACATTAATGGCTTTCTGAGTTTGTTCAATCATTTTTAATCCCCTGATTTATTTTCAGTGGATAATACATTGCCTTTTGGTCATATCCCCACATCACTGAGGTGACTAATGAGTTTGGCCAAAATTCTTTGCCTTTAGAATACAAGAGTTCAAATCTGCTGTTAGTGGCTACAGCTATGCCTAGAAATATTGTAAAGAAAAACCAGAGTTGTACAATCCTCTAGACTAAAATAAGTAAATAAAAAGGAAAATATGATTGCTATCACTGGAAATAGCTGGCCACCACTGAGAAAAGGAATGTATAAATAATTATTTTAGCTGTATGTATGCAACAAGGAAAAAAAAAAAAAAAAAAGTCAAGCCTTTTATTACTTTTGCCATATTCCAGGAAAGAAAACACCTGCATTTCAGTTTATCAACAAGTACTGTAAAATCAGCAAACAATATAAATCCATATTCCATTCAATTTCTTGGACGTAACCTTGTTAACTAGAAAAGTCAAATGTGAAGATGGATCCATGAGTTATTAAAAAAATGGTTCCCATAACAGAGCAGCACCTCACAACCAATTATCCCAGTTATCTGCCAGATAGGCTGGTATTTTAGATGTCTGCTCCTCTTGGGTAATCTGAGAAGATTCACTAAATCTATAGTACAGAATACTGTTTTCTGAATTCTCTTGCAAGGCTGAGATTCCCCATATGCCATTCCCCTGCAATCAGCCAGGGCCATCATCTATCTGACTAGGCAAGGAATGGAAAAGGGATTTTGCTCCCATATCCCAGGTCCTGCACTGAGCACTCAGACAGGGCTACGAGCCGGACTGAGATAATATTAATAACTGCAGGGTCTTTTTAGTCCATGCTAAATAGCAGGGGCTGTATGGTAAAGAAATTTTTCATGTTGATTTTATAGTATACCATAAGATTTCCACAAACTATTTTTAAAATCCTATGTTTTTGAAGCTGGCAGCACGTTTGTAAGTCATATAGCATAGACTTAATATTATACAAAGAAATGAAGAAAAAAAAAAAAAAAAAAAAAAAATAGATATGAAAACAAATGTTCCTAGCTGTAGTGTTTAATTTCTGCTGAGAATTGTTACTAATAAATAAGATAGTCTTCCAGTGTAAAAACGCCTACCTTATCATTTCTAAGTAGATCGAGATAGACACAGTGCAGATTTTGAACACCTATTGACAGATAAGCAGACATAATATGGCAGCGAAACTGGTAAACTCTAAAGAGATTACCTGCTCTTTGATCCAGAATACTTTTAGCAATCAAAGAAAACTGTAAGCGAAATAATTTTGCAAAAGGTACTGTCATTTTCCACTAGCAGGATATAATGCTTTTTGCTATTTTGATGGGCACTATTTTTATGGTGCAGTTCCATCATTTTGTTGACAAAAATCTACAGAATTGTCCATTTCTTTTTGTGGTGAGGAAAAGTTTACCACACTAAATTAAGATAGATTAAGATTGCATATTAAAAAAATAAATAAATAAAATAAATAAATAAATAAATAAATTTGCTTCTGGTTCTATTTGAAAACAGCAACAGGCCGCAACAACTATTAACATTTTTTTTACATTTAAAATACCATTTGTATAGCAAAGGTAGCTAACAATAGCAGTTCTAATCAGTTGTTTTATATACTGGAATAGGAATTCAGAGGTTTATAAAGGAACAGAAAACCAAACAAAAATTACATAAACTGATTCTAATGTGACAAGAAAAAGTTTAGTTTTACAGTGACAAAGACCAAGAAGAATGTGAACCCTAGAAGCATTTTAGTAAATGTTCACTATGAAAGCAGAACATTGGGCCTAACACAGGGATTTTTTTCTGTAATGACTTCAAATTTCTTTCATCCTAAGGTGAATTTGATGCTGAAACATTTTTCTATGGAGAGTACTGTGGTTCTTCTAGAACCAAAGATAACTGTAATGACTCTGTAATTATTAGCTGAGACTTATGACAAAAATCTTTCTGCACCCAGTGCTGCTAATAACACCAGGTTGATGTAGGTCTTTGTTCATTCCACGCAGCTCAAGTCACATGAGGATAACATTGACCTTATTTCAAGGAAGAGTTATTCATGCCACTTCTTTTACTTAGAGAGGTTGTTCACCCAGTCGTGCCTGACTGAAATAGAAAGGATTTACAAATTCAGTGCCAGATACACGGAGTTGACAAATGCTATAGTTAATCTGTAAAATTAGTTCCAGAGCTATAAAAGGCACAGGAAGAGACAGATCCAGCGTGCTCACTGGAAGAACTCTACTATCATTTACAAACTCAAGCAGCCACCTGTCAGCTTCTGTAGTCTTTTCTCTTCCACAGACTTTTTCTCTATGTCCCTACCCCACGGTTCTTTTTTTTTTTTTTTTTTTTTTAACTTTCCACTTCCACTGTCATCCCTGTGCAACATCTTTCACAGAGCCCAGCCCTCTCAGGTCCTTATTTCCAAACACACCCCCCACCCCATACAGATACCTGACAATCTTTAAGATGCCTTCGTAGGATTGCTCTCTGAAAAGTGCAGTTATTCCCAATCCTCCAGTCACTCAAAGAAAGAAGACAGAAACTCTGACATGCCAAGGTAACAAAGAAAAGCTAAGTTTAAGCAGAGAATTAAATTCAGGTTATCAAGAGTCTTTGCAAGAGGACATGTCTCATGTCTTCCAAATCCCCTTCCTTAAATCCACTCTTACTACTGCTTGGAATCTAGCCAGGGCAAGTGCTAACACTTGTAAAACAAATGACCCAAATTGTAAAGAGTCCAAATATTTTCAGTCTTACTTGTCAAGTGAAAGATATCACTGTCTAGCAGGTAATGCTCCTTACACTTGAGACACGGGTCTTGAAGTAACTCTAGCTATACATTTCTAAATCCCTGTTTGAATCTAGCACTAAGGGAAGAAACAATGTTAAAGCCACTTTAATTCTGAGTAAGAGCATCCATACAGGGGCATAAATACTGTTCAGCCACCACACTTCATGCAGATTTGTCAAATATCCTGATATACAGTGCATTTCTGGATTTTCCATGCAGGCAGTAGTCCAGTCAAGTCCTTTTCAGCATTAGAAGTGTGCCTCATATCATAAGACACCTTATTTTGCAGCCATATTTGCTGTGTTGTTCATTCCTTGTAAGACATTATATCGGGCATATTGCTTGGTGCTTGTCGCCTGAATGTTTATTGACTCATGAAGGTTATCAAATGACTAGAATTACTTGCTGTGTCATACACCATTACTTTGTATGGACATTATAGTGGCCAGTGCTTCTACTCCCATTTTAGTTCAATGTGACTGCTGCTTTCCCCAGTGATACAGAAGCAGTAATAGGTAATAACTACACCATGACATACTTATTTCATAGAGCTCAAGCACCCAAGCAATGAAGAAATTGCCAGTGTTGCTTTTATAGTCCATGTTCATACTGGTATTGTAATTAGCCAAACTGACAAAATGGCAGTATTTCACCTAAGTATCTTTTTATTTTCTCTCTTCCATGTAAGTACATCCATTTCCACATTTATTCCATTATCTTTCACTAATACAAGAAATAATTGTGAGACTGAGGTTTTCCTTCATAAATGTATCTATGCACCATTGATTTTATTTCAGCTTTGTTGTGGTTACACTAACAGAAAGCAAGTATTTGAGCTACAAATGGTTTTGTCCCAGCCGTTGTCTTTCAGCTGATGGCTTTTTTGGTTCAGCATGAGCTATTTACATTTAGCTTTTGGAATTAGAGTAATAAGGGCAGGAAAGGACCTCAGGATGTCACCTATTGCCTCTCCCTGCTGCAGGGCAGAGCCAAACAGCTAAACCACAGCTAAGCAGATCTGAGTTCTCCCTAGCTGTTAACATCTGACTGATGCCCACACAACTGGTGGCCATTTACCTCATCTTCAAGATCTGATCTACTTGCAGGTGCTGTAACTGCTAACAGGTGATGTGACTCATAGCATTCATTGCACACACAGCTCTTTCCATTTCATGCTTTTACTGTGTCCTTTCACAATGCTCTGCATCTTTTGCAGGTCTGAAAATCTACACGTTGCAGTAGAAAGGACACTTCCACTATCCCTCTACCCATCACTATCATCTGCAAACAGTTTACATCAGCCCCTGTGATAAATCATCTGCTTTCACAACCCAGGGCAGTTATAAATAGCAACACATGATTTCACATTTTGTAAAACCCAAAAAACTTCCCAAGAAACTGATTGCCCAACTCAAAATGCAGGGAAAAGGGGTAAAATTAACTATAATGCACCAGGTAAGCAAAATGTCTTGAGACTTTTTTTTTTTGTGTGTTCTTTCTGTTGCAACACACTCAGACGCAAGTGTCATTTCTAAAATGATGAAGTTTGCTGAGGCTGCAGAGAGCTTTCCTTGAAAATCCTTTTGCATAGCAGGAACTCCATGGGGAGAATGTGGCTTGGATAATGAAGTGATCTCAAATTTGGTGGTCTGTGTTCTAGGAATACATCACTTATTCATAGGCGGGATTTCTTTGTTGTTTTTCCTGCAGCATTTATCTTCATGGTGTCCTGTATCTTTAAACTTCCATGGAAGGGCATGTATCTTTTGCAGGAACTTGTCTGTAATTATACAGAAGTTATCTACAGCAAAATATGCATGGGAGAAAAAAAATCTTTTACTGAGCAGGAATTTTGCTATCAAGTTTTGGATTTCATCCTCAAGACTGTGCCTCCCTTCACAATTATGGATGACTTAGAAAAATATTCCCAGCTTCTCTTCAGAAGGGAACATCAGCCAACGAGCATTTTGCCCTATCACTGCTGCACTCAGTAATAACCCCAGCTCATTGCCCCAGAAACCTTTTGTCTTTGTGCTTTTTCCTGACAGAATAGCACTAACAAATTCTACAATTTAAAACCTTTGAGAGGTTGTTTTTTTCTGTTTGTTTGTTTTTTGTTTTTTGTTTGTTTGTTTTTGTTTTCTTGTTTGTTTGTTGTTTTTCTCACTGAATGGGAGTTATCTGGTGCAATGTGTTTACACAATATAATCAGCAGTAAACCCTAACTAGGGTAATCCCAAGAAGAGGAACCTGATGGTTTGGAACCTATTTAAAATAACCAGAAAGGGCACAGATCTGACGTCCAATGACATGTGTCAAGTGCTCCAAATACACAAGACCTTTCAACCCATTAGAAATGATAAGCTTCATCCCACTGTATCATAAGAAGAAAATAAACCACACTAACCGTAATGCCTGCTAATAAAGCAAAGCATCGTAGCTGCTTTGTCAGAACTTGTATCCAAGTGTCCTGAGACTTGTATGACCTTCCTCTCTATAAAACATGCCTCATAACAATGGTGGGGTTGAGAATCAGAAGTAGGATACAAATTACATTACACAAAAATAAACTTAGAGATATTCAGCCACTGAGATACTAATTTCCTGATGTAAGTCCCAGGCAAAAATTAGAAACTATAGTCTATTACTGCCTCAGGACAGTGCCCCTTGATATGCCCTATTATAAATCCCAGGGTAGCGCAGCATAGTAGGCTGAAAGAAAATGCTCTTGATGATGTACTGGAAACAGATGACTCTCAGTACCCCAGCACTAAACAGTTGTGTCATACTAAAAAATATTTCCAGGCATATTCACAGATGCCAGGCATATATGTAACTGCCTCTTAGTACAAGGACATGCAGAGGAGCATGTCTTGCACTCTTCACCATTGGAAAGTGATTGAGACAATGTCTTAAATTCCGGTGGTACAGCTGGAATGGATGTATGTGTAGGACCCAATGCATATGAATCATCACACCAGCCAGATCCTGACCCTTCACTCAGTTTTTTCAACTCCTCTTCAGGCAACTTTCCCATTTACATTAATGTGACTACTTTCACAAGGGAAGGTCATAAGCATAAGAGTCATTGCACCATTCCTAGAGGCAGATCATGACCCTTAAGTACACATTTATTGTAGAGCTGATAGGTAACTGATGATGTAACACAGCTGATTGAAGAAGACAGTTTTTGGCAAAAGAAATTAAGTGGAATGAATTAACTTTATGGATCGAAACACAGTAAAGCACAGGAGGCCTACTGAGGAATGGAAGTACCCATTATTGAGTGTTTCTGCTAATGAGAATCTAACATACAACCTGCACAAGAACAAGCTAAAGCCTCCATTACTCAGAGGAGATCAATTAATGTTATTGGGATTGTTTCTAAGGATGGTAGTTTTAGACAATTTAGAAAAGTTTAGCTGAAACTAAAAACTCTCCTTAGATTTTAAGGACCCAAAGGAGTTGTATATAACAATCCAAAAAGACTTCCTAAAACAGCTAGATAAACCATCTGTAACAAATGCATATTGTCAAAGTAAAAGCAACCAGGGAACCTGGCCACATCATGGATTTCCAAATTTCAGCCCAGGAAGATGGAGACACCGAGAAACTATCTGCCCAGCTAAGCACATGTAGTATGGCTTCCAGAAAAGGCTAGAACCAAAAGACACTGGAACTTGCTGGACATATTTTTAACAGTTGGGTTGGGAGAAGAACTGTTGAAGTCTTAATTAATGCTGTTTCTCCTTATTCTGCAGCTATGTACAGGTACTGTATGTATATGTTGCAGCAGTACTGCTCTTAGGAAGGGAGACTAAAGCTGCTTCCAGAGAGTTTCAGAATCTCGTGAAAATAGTTTTGTGAAGAGAGGGATTTGTCGTTTTCAGAAAGGAATGTGATATATTTGCCGAGGATGCTCAACTTTGGAATGAGAGGGCAGAAGAGAAAATGAGTATGCAGTTTGGCTGAAGGTATACAGAGTTATGGACCAAGATTACACTTCTTTCCTTGGCTGCACCTGTCACCCAGCTTGCACACATCTCCAACACCAGACCTTCTGGCCTTTCTCAGAGTAGATCTCATCAATAAGGATCTGAAACTGCCCACAGAATCCAGTGACTCATCTTATATAATGACTCAGTGTTGTAAGCTGATGGAGCTTAGCCAGGCTTAGCAAGAGTGGAAAGTTTTCAATTTTTATTTTTTTTTTATACATAGATAAGATTTTTGAGATTAGTGTCTACCCCTCTGCTTACAGATCCCTGTTTAGAGCCCACTGACCATCAGTTTCACAGATCTCACTGCAGGGTGCTTCAGTTCCCAAAGAGATTCTATTCCTAGCATGTGAACAACATATTCAGAGCATTCTTCCTGGGGGACGTCCCTCAGAGCATATGATGTTTTTCAAGCAAAGATGGGGATCAGAGTACCACAAACAATCAGATATGAACTTAGGAGACTGTCCTTATGAGGAAGCATGATGAAGGGAAGCAAGCTGCCCATTTTAGAACCAGAATGTTTATGACGTGTGTTGCAAGGCAAAAGTCTGCACAATCAGACATTGGGTAATGTAGGTTCAGTGGAAGCTGTGCTACCCATGTCTAAACATTTTCCTCACTATTACACTGCAATAATTTTGTTTCCTAGGGACAGGCCTCCTGGCAGTACAGACAAGCTTTGTGGGATAGATTGCTGATACTCATGCAGAAAAGCAAGACCACCAAACCTTTGCACTTGTCAATATTTGTCCTCCAGCCGTTGGTGACTAGTGGCTTAACACATTGATTCTTGTTTCCACCCTCCCCCTGTCTTCCAGTCAAAATAAGATTCAGTTTCCCAACTGAGGGGACTAGAAAAAAATCAAAAAAGGTTGCCCAGCCCCAACCTCCAAAATATTCTTCATTCTCTCAAAACCCTTTATATCCAAATACACCTCAAGCTTTTATTAAAATAACAAAGACAACAACGAGGTCAAAACAAAAACAACAACGAATCCAGAAAGGACAGTGATGTCTATTTTTGTGGCACAGACTTAGTGTTTTGCCTGAGCTCCCACAGATCTCTCCTTGACCTGGAACTGGAGCCCAAGGCTTCCAGACTCTCACCTCGGTACCCTGTCAGCTCGGTCAGTACAACCCACCTAGCATTTCCCCACCCAACTCTTGCCTGCAGGTGTTTGCACCCAGCTTGTAGCTTTTCTTGGCAGAGGTGGGAAGGGGAGGTTCAAGCAGCATGCTCGGTAATGAAATATCACCTCCCGCATCTCTGACTCGCATTGCACCAACTTAGAGGAGCTGCTTCTTCCACTTAAGTAAAAGCTGAAGTAAACACAAAGCAAGTTTGTCCTGTGTACAAGCATGGCCAGCACAGACATACTTCTGCAAAACAGCCTGGCAGGAGTCAAAGACCTGGAGTTCAACTCCTTTGACTGCCAAGGTCAGGCCAGCTGGCCACCTCACCCACCCAACTTAGCATTTATCATTACAGATCATGTCACCCCTGGTTATGAAGAAGACTGTTTTTTAAGTTTTTGTGGTGGTGGTGGTTTTAGGTAGAACTCTTTTCCTGGCAAAAACAAAAAGGCCTGTAATGCACATAGGAGTCAAGGCTGCATTTCATGCTAGGCCAGGGTAGGACCCACCAACAATTAAAGTTCAATTTCCTCAAAGAATCTCTGACAGAACACAGTTTGAGTTTCACACTTTGTAACTGTGTTTGAAAAGAGGGAGAAAAAAAATAGTGATGGAAAGGGGAAAACAAAACTGTTCAAGGAGTTTTAAATTCTTTTATGGTGTGAGTTTTCTGGTGAAGTAGTGCCTCTGCCGACTCTCCTTGAGAAAAAAAATGGCTCTGCCAAGAAGTCTTAGCACAATTCTTGGATTATGGCAAGATCAGGGCAAGATTACAGCAAGATTATGGTATGTTCCTTCAGCTCAGGAGTCCCACTTCATCTTCCTGGTACTGCCAAGAGATCCTGTGCAAAAACTCTCCCCCAGCCCACAGACTGTCCCAGGGACAGCTGATGCTATCAGACAGTCACAGGAATAGCAGGGGATCAGGTAAAATCCAGTGTGTTAGAAGCCAGAACTCGAACTCAGAACAACATTTTTTCCAGAGTGTCTCCAGGACCAGGCTAGAGCAGGACAGACTTTCAGCCTAGGTTTATTTATTTATATGCAATCACTTGCTTACTTAATTTTCTGTCATAGTTACCTTTACAAACCCACTTACACAATCTTTTAATCAAGTGTAAACCAAGAAGGCTACTTAATTGGTCTAATGTAAATTTTCCTCCAATAAATATCTGATCTTGCATCTGAAATGTCTTTTTATTTTCTTTTTCTTTTTTCTTTTTTTTTTTTTTTCTTGAAAACAGTCTTTCAAAGAAAAAATTGCCATTTTTTGCTGGAAATATTTTTTCCCAAGTTTAGGCAAAATAAATTTACAGATCAGTGTCGTGGCTTAAACTTACCAAGATCTGAGGCTTTGGGGGGGATCCTTTTACCCCAGAATACCAAAATACAAAGGATTGTGGGTCTTTGCCTATTATTTTCAAAAGTTCTTTCATAGAAATCTCTTACAAACTTGCCACGAAGACAATGACTGTGAGTATATCAGCCATATCCCTCTGTGAACTACAAAGACATTACTATTCATAGTGTTAAGCTTGCAGCTTTTAAGATAGACATCTTAAACTAGAAACAGAAAAAAATAGCTAGAAGTCCTCACATGAACTGCAAAAATCTGATCAGGTAGCAGAGTGAAACAGCCAAGTTATCTGAAGTGGCAGAAAGCAATTGGTAAGGATCCAAGATGATACGGGTGCTTCAGTTAAAAAACAAAATACCTGACCACTTGGGCTGTTACAAGATATTGCCAAAATAAACCACAATTATTTATTCAGATGATGTTCCTTGGCTTTCCTTTCAGGAAAACTGCCAGAAAATAAATGAAGTATTCCCTGAATCAACAATCCAGAAAAGACACTTAAAGAAAGGTCTGAAGTTGGAATATGCAACACACTCTGTTTAACTAAGCAATACAGTTAGACTTGTTTTTCTTTAACTTGCTAAGATTGCTTTTTAACATGCTTGCTCAGAATGAAAACAATTAAATAGTGCCGTGAATTATGCCACTAACAAGAAAAGGTACCCACGTATCCATTTTATTTCTTTCCTCTTCAGTTTCTTCCTTTCTTATCAGTGCTAGTTGGCCAATTTAGTCTTCAGGGATTTTGCCATATGATTTATATACACCAGGGAGAATGAAGGTGGTCATTACCTTTTAACAGTCTGCTTTTTTTTTTTTTTTTTTTTTTTCCTTGTCGTTGTTGTTGTCATTCTTTACACATACCTAAGAGGCTGGGTTCTGGGTGTGATAAATATGAATAAGGGGTACTGGTTTGGGGTTTATCAGCCACCACCAATGTGGTAAACCACACAATATCAAGAGCTGGGCAGCTGGAGGACAGTTGCCAGGTGCTAACTGCTACTGTGCATGGGAAATGCATGGGAATACCAGGAAGACTGACTTGCCTTGGACCACCCTCTGGGAGACGGGCACCAGTGGAAGCCAGGTTCCCTGGCCTTTGCTCTCAGGATCCAGTGCCTTTGTCAGAAGTCAGACAAGAAGTACATGGGAGGCTGTGGGAAAGGGTGGTGGTGATGGTGACAACAACGGGGAGCCCAGTGGGGAGGATGAGAGACAGAAATACGCACAGCATCTCAGGGTATAAGACCCGAGAGCCCGTGACATGGCTGCTTGTAGTTGCCGTGTGTCTGATGCTGTGTGGGTGATGTAAAACAGCCCCTGAAACAGGAAGGCAGTATTGCCTGCTGCTGTAAGAAAAACTGTTGTAAAGTTAACATACTTCCTAGCTGAAATAATTTAACCGATGCATCTCAGAGGACAACCTGTTTCTTAATGCCTAAAGCCTGACTAATGCAAAGCATATGAAGGCAAACTAAATTACAGCCTATCGTGTCTACAGCTTGTGTGTTAGTTACATAGATTAGCTCATACCTACAAAAATAGTGACACAAACTCTCTCCCCCTACCTTTTTCCTGAGGAGGTATGTACCTTCGGCACGACTGGTATAACCCTGTACATGATTTCCAGTAACTGCCTGGTGTCAAATGAAGCTTGCAAAATTGTCTCATTAAACCTGACTAAAATTTGGGTCTAAAGCACTCTAAATGAGGCATGAGCCAATTTCTCTGTAAAAGAACTATTAACAATGAGAGAAAACATGAATAGAGAAGTTTTGAAGAACCTTAACTTGCTTTCTGTTGCCAAGGGATACACTTCCTTGGTCTACCCCCATGTTCTCAGTAAATCTGACTCACAAGAAGTCTGGCTTTCAGTAAATAATGAAAGCCCTATGCTGCTGGAAACAACATTAAGAAGGGATAAAAATCAAATCAAATCAAATAATGTGCAAATTAAACTTTATATACCGAGTTCTAGGCACTAGGTATGGTGCTTTACCGCTGAAGGTCTGCCTATAGGCTTCATAATGCACCGGGAAAATGGATGTTAAGGCAGACTAAGTGTCTTTATTTCATTTGAAAACTGGTGTTTCTATCAATGTACTCCCCATTCTACCAAACCCAGACAGCTCCTTGCTATTTGTGTCCCTTTTTTTTTTCTTATTTTCTTTTTCTCTGCAGCAAATGCCACTGCCAAATATCATTCTCCCACGATATCTGCCTGTTCCTCTCACTTTTTGTAACCTTTCCTTGTTATATGGAATGGTTTCAGAGACACAGAGGTCAAGGCCAGGACCTACCCAAGTGACTTCCACTTTTGGGTGTCTCCATACTGTGTGCCTGAAACAAGTGACATGTCGGGGATGGAATTTTTAGTTCCCATGACGTTCAGAGAAAGCTGCTGGTGGTCAGAACTTCTAAAATTAGGAATTCTTCTGAAAAATTTCACTAATCTGATTCAACCCAAACATCAGTGTGGGAAGCAATTCCAAAATCCTAATGCTGGCTTTGGCATTTTCTGGATGGATTACAGAGGAAAGCCATAACCTCCTTGCTCCTCCATTGCTTACTTGTATACTTACTTATTTTGTGCCCATAATTGCAAGATCCTCTCCCTTTTTATGTTTGTTGTGCTCCCACTAGTGTGAACACTGGAACAACTGGCTCTGGATTTTCTAATACATTTCAATGAAACTATTCACACGGTGAAGATATTCACAAGTTCAGAGACTGATCTTAACCAACTATTTCAAAATAACTTCACTTATGGAAGCTATATAATGAAAATGCACAAAAAGTCTGCATTTTAAAACCAAAATACAGCATATTACATTATCACTATATAATTGGGATATCTGTTTAACTATAGACTAGTAAACAGAATATCCAACTTGATAAAAATGTGACAATTATGCAACTCATTATAGTAAAGGAGGAAAAAATACTGAGTAGGGTTTTCAACATTTGTTCACCTGAAAGCAGGTTAAGGGAAATTTTCCCACTGTTTCCAGTAGATCGATTGAAAAGCTATTAATCCTCTGACTCACCAGTCAGTAAAAGGTCAGCGGTCTTTTCGTATAAGCACACTAACAATTATTTTCTAACAAAGTTAAAAGAAAATCCCCATTGGGGCATGTAGTGGGTTTACGTGGCAAGGTTTTGGTAGGAGGGGGGCCATAGGGGTGGCTTCTGTGAGAAGGATCTAGAAGCTGCCCCATGTTTGGTAAGGGCCCCACTGCTGACCAGAGCTGAGCCAATAAGTGATGTTGTTTTGCGCCTCTGTGAGAGCATATCTAAGACAGGGAAAAAACCGCTGCGCCACTCAGCAGCTGGGAGGGTGAGAGGAGTGAGAAACAGCCTTGCAGGCGCCAAGGTCAGTGAAGAAGGAGGGGGAGAGGTGCTCCAGGCGCCGGAGCAGAAGTCCCCTGCGGCCTGTGGTGAGGACCATGGTGAAGCAGGATGTCCCCCTGCAGCCCATGGAGTACCACGGTGGAGCAGGGTTCCACGCTGCAGCCCGTGGAGGAGACCACGGTGGAGCCTGTGCCCCGAAGGAGACTGCGGCCTGTGGAAGACCCCTGCCGGAGCAGATTCCGGGCCGGACCTGCAGCCCGTGGAGAGGAGACCACACAGGAGCAGGTGACCCGGCAGGAGCTGCTGCCTGTGGGGGACCCAGGTTGGAGCAGTTTGCTCCCAAGGGATGGACCCCGTGGGGGACCCAGGTTGGAGCAGTTTGCTCCAAAGGGATGGACCCCGTGGGGGACCCAGGTTGCAGCAGTTTGCTCCAAAGGGATGGACCCCGTGGTACGGACCCATATGTGGAGCAGTTCTTGAAGAGCTGCTGCCTGTGGACAGCCCACGCTGGATCAGTTCGGCAAGGACTGCATCCCGTGGGTGGGACCCCACAGCACAGGGGACAAGAGTGACCGAGAAGGAGAGGCAGAGAAGAAGTGCTATAGACTGACCATAACCCCCATTCCCCCGTTCCCCTGCGCCGCTCGGGGGGAGGAGGTGGAAGAGGGTGGATCGGGGGGGAAGGTGCTTTTGGTTTCTTTCCTTTGTTTCTCACTTCTCTAGCTTGTTAGTAATAAGCAATAAATCTTACTTTCTCTCTATGCTGAGTCTGTTTTGCCCGTCACGATAATTATTGCGCGATCTCCTAGTCCTTATCTCAACCCTTGAGCCCCTTTCATCGTATTTTCTCCTCGCTCCTCTTTGAGGAGCGGGAGTGAGAGAGTGGTTGTGGTGGAACTCGGCTGCCCACCCAAGTAAAACCACCACAGGGCAGGATAATAAAAACCGGAAAAGAAATGTGAGTAATAGGAGAAGAAAAAAAAAATAAACAAGCTAATGTTAACATGCAACATTGTTTTCGATTATCACAACACAGGTGTTACAAGAGGGGGGAAAAAAAAGATAAAAGAAATAACTAGGATAATTTTTTAGGCAAACACAGAAACCTTCTTAAAAGTCCTCTAATCCAACTTATCCCACCCCCACTTTTTTACTTTTTTTTTTTTTTTTTTTTGTCATTACACTTGGTATTAAACTTCACACTAAAATAAATAGTTACTCTGAAACCCTGTGTACTAAACTCTGTAGTTATTGTTCAAGCAAAAATTCCCACTGATTTCAGTGGAAATTGCATTTGATCAACTTACTTTATATTCCAGATTGCTGCAAGTGGAGCAGCAGGGAACTTAACCAGGCAGACGGAAATCTGAGTTTAAAAGTGGTCCTTCTATAACCCTCTCTTCCTAATGCATTGCACATCTGGAGAAATACCTGAGCTAAACAGCATTTTGTTCATTTAAGTTAAAACATCTCGGAAGCTAGGAGTTTATACGTTTTCTTCTTTGTTGCTGTAGTGCAGTCTGGGAGGAATGGATGTGTGGGCTTAGAGAACATTTTATGTTACATGTAGTTAATTTAGCCATGTTTGTTAAATAACTGAGTTTTTAATGGAAAAGGAGTGCTGGTGACGTAAGAAAAATTATCTGTGAGCTGTTTCTCTTTACTTTGTCTGAATCTGACTGAAACTACAACAAGATATCAGTTCCCTTTTAACTGGATCCTGCTTTGGGTTTCAGAGCAGACTGAAGTGCTTTATTTTTTGTAAGCCTCCATGCCCAGTACTGTCTTGCAGTTCCTACCTAGACAAGCCACATTGGTACCTTCCATTTTAAAACAAGGAAAGCAGTGTTTTAAGAAACAGAAATTGCTTTTATCAGCTTTAGATGAAAAATTTGACCCACTGGATGAAAAGTGGTTGTTGACTTAGGTTGACAGACATTTTGCTTTTGGCTTAAATAGAGTCACCAGGTCATCTAGAATCACTTTCTCCAGGTTGAAGGGCTCAACCAGGAAACTTGTACCGTGCTTGCTGTTGGACACCAGAGACAGTCATCAATAATTGAAAATTGCCCATTTTGAGGTAAATGACTTCTGCATTCAAAGAGCATGATTACAGTAGCAAATAAAAGCAGAGAAAAAAATAAGAAATTCACATTTTCTCAGTAAGCTGTGCTACTAAATTTAAAAACTATGCTTTGTGCCAAAGAGATTTGCACAACTACACTGGGAGGAAAAAGGCTGAAACATATATAAACCATGTAACACTTTGCCCTTCCTGAGTGACTTCCACATCTATGAAGTTCTATCTTTAGATCGTAGATGTTTCATAAATCAGAAAGGGGATGATTAATCACTAGCCTTATTACTAGCCTTAGTCACCATCCCTGGAAGTCTTTAAAAGACGTTTAGATGCAGAGCTTAGGGATATGGTTTAGTGGATGATTTGTTAGTGTTAGGTGAGAGGTTGGACTTGGCGATCTTGTAGGTCTCTTCCAACCTAGACATTCTGTGATTCAAGAAGGATCACAAGCAGCTCTTTCGATACTTAAACAGAGTCTGATGAGCTAACCGTTGTACCTTGTAACTCTAAAGTTATGGGGGATCTCTGCTGCTGAAAGTGGACTTAGGGCTATATGCCTGTGAGAACTCTCGTATCCTTCTCCCAACCAGTGTGTTTTTGTCATCTGAGCAATTTCCTGTTCGCTTAATTATGCTTTACATATCAACACCTTGATGTGAGCTGGTCCTCACTACCTAGTGTTTCTATCACCTACTGTGAAATTACTGCAGTGCTGCCCTTCACAAACCTTGAAGTACACTGTCCTACACATACTGAACCTCAGTGGTTGACATTACAGCTTGAAGATTTCATTTGCAACTCAGTGGGATGAAAGGTCTCATATAGTTGCACAGTGGCATCTTACTACTGTGACCTTCAATTGGGAAAAGAGACACACTGAGAAAACATTCACCTGGATACTTGATAAAACTATCAAAGAACCCAACAGGGTATCAAATTTCTAAATAATTGCAATTAGGAGATTTACCACCATTCAGAGAGCGCTGCAGCTCTGTTGTCACAGTAACAAGGAGCAGCAATACCATTGCCGAACCAAATCACATTTGCGGTCCCCAGCACTGTATTCAACACAATATATCTGAATGCTTTCCATTTGCTAGCACATGAAAGAAGCATGTTAACTTAAATAACAAATAGGTAGATGGGATTACACTCTCATCTCTTATTTAATATGAAAGCAATATAGTGGGAAAGTCATGAATGTGCTTTTTGAAATATAATGCACAGCATATTCTCTAATGTTCTGCTGTGATTTAGGGCAATTCAGCATTAATCAAACTTCAGAACTCTGGTCATTCATTTGCAAATGGTTTTTTGTTTGTTTTGTTTTGGAATTAGGAACCATTCAACAGGTTGCTATGGGCAGCTTTTTTTTTTTTTTTTTTCAGCTAACCCAATACCTTTGCAAAAATTTCAGTTACTTAATGGTTTATTGGAAGTAGAAAATAAGTCGTCTTACATTAAAGAATCTACATGGCTGGCCTTTTCAAGACAGACAAAATATTTATCCTCATATATAAACTTTAACATGTCATTTGCCTTGGTTTTAAATTAAAAAAAAAAAAAAAAAAAAAAAAGCTACCTTCCTCTTAAATTGATCAGATACATGCACAGAAAAGAAAAGCAGTAAGAACGCAAAAGGAGGAGGAATCCCAGCCTAAAGGTAGAAAGGTGCTGATTCATTTATTGTCTCTGCTTGTGTCACTTCATTTTGATTGCTTGCTACAAACGCACAGATCAGAGGAGGAATGTTTGCTGCCTGTGTCTGGTTTTCATGCTGAGTCATTGCACCACCTAATTCAGAGATCTAGAAACAAGTGTGTTCGCATTGTAGCCTGGTCTACAGG
The DNA here is from genome assembly GCA_011076525.1 of Nettapus auritus. Classification (NCBI taxonomy): domain Eukaryota; kingdom Metazoa; phylum Chordata; class Aves; order Anseriformes; family Anatidae; genus Nettapus; species Nettapus auritus. The sequence goes on from CM021769.1 coordinate 44,567,998, forward strand.
ATGAAATGGAACTGACTCTGAAAACATGCCTTCTCAAATAGGTACTGAAAGTGGCTCAAGTGTGCATAAAACCCTCTCAAATGTTTTCCCATGCTGCTTCAGAAAGCATTTGGGGAATTCCCTTTACTTTAGAGAAATTTATCTTTTCAACTACCATTCCTTACAGCATGCTCATTAAAAAAAAAAAAAAAAAAAAAAAAAAAAAAAAAAAAAAAAAAACTTGCAGCAGCACATGAAAGTCCTCTGAACTGCGTACGTGCTTGTTAAGTACTGTTTAGATAAGGCTTGCTCCAGCCAACCACACTGTTTTAGTATCAATGTGGATGAATGTCACTGACAGAGCACCACCTAACCCTACCCCTGCTGTTCCCAGCCACTGAAAGCTCCGAGTCCTGTCCATCCAAGTTGAAAGCTATGTCCCAAGGCAATGGAAATCACTACAATGGCCTCAGGTAGACATGGATTCAACAGTCCAGAAGAGAAAGCAGCAGACCCAGTGTGGCCGCAGCTACTGCACCAAACCAGTGCAGCCCAAACCTCACTTCAGTCCCCAGAGCTGAAGTTTCCTGCTGGCTGGCACTAGGTTTATAGTCACTTTCTAGACTATTCACACCTACATCAATTCTTCTTGGTGTTAAACACAAAAGGAGAAAATATCACTTTGATTACTCCCCAGGTGAGTTGCCTGCTTGTTTTCACCAACTGTATTTCAGCCTTTTCCTTTCAATGTTAATTAGTCACAATAACCTGAACACACTACAGAACATATTTAAGATGAATTTCCATGTTTGGGCACATGCAGATCTGATGATTTTTATTATTACCCTGCTCAAGCACTCCAATGTCCTTCTAAGGTATTTCACCCCTTTAGTTTCTTCACACTCTAGCAGTAGACTTCAGCAAAATGTAATTTCCCTTTCTGTCACCTTGTCCTCCCAAGTCACCAGATTGTTGTTAAAAACACCTCGTACCAGTTGGCAGGGCAGAATAGGCACTCCTGTGCAGCCATCACAGCAGTACTGAAGCTGCATCCAGTGCTGTTGTAGCAACAGCAGCTCCAATTGCAAGCAAGTTTGATATGATTAGGGCAAGGAGCAGTCAACCAATCCAATATTTGCACAGATAAAATGGAGAGAAAAGTTTTGCCGTCTGGTTTCATATCACACAGCATTACCCTGAGATTTCAATCTTGCCTATAACCTTAGGGTCAGTTTTAGCTGATTTCAAATTGGGCTCTTAAAGAGGTGACTTGCAAAGAACTGTTCAAACATCACATTCAGTGCTTGCTAAGTAGTTCAGCCCAACCACTCAAGAGTTAAAAATAAAGTCCTAATCATACAGAAAAAAAAAAAAAAAAAAAAAAAAAAAAAATCCAAAGTCCATTGTTAGTAGGGAGAGGCAAGCACAAACAGCAGTTAGCAAATGCTAAATAGAACATGCAAAAAAACTTCCATCACGTAAACAGGGATAATTATAGGGTTACAGAAAATTCCCACAGAGTAGCAGACAAATTTGAAAAGTCATATTGCTAACAAGGACAACTGCAGAGAGAAGACCTCTGTTTCGTGCTAAAACAGGAAGGTGGATGAGGACAGAAATCACATGTCAACTGACTTAAAAACAGCACAACAAACATGTCATAGCATTGCAAGGACAATGAGATGTAGCTAAACAAATGCTTGTTTGCATTTAAAATCAGGATATCACCAGAACTGGTAAATGCCAATTTCTGGCATTCAAAGAACCATTACAGTAACCATGAGGACTGACTTTGGGCACTCTAGTACTGACCCTAAAACATCTACCAGGCACATCAGGTAGTCTTGCTTCTGCCCACCCCTTTCTTCTGCTTCTGTTTTTTAGAAAATACTTTATAAGTCTCCACCATTATTTGTTAGACTAGCAACAAGAGACAGAGAGTTCAAAGTCAAGTTTCAGAACACAGACAGAGAGCAAAGGCATAACTATAAAGACAAAAGATGCTATAAAGACAATTTTAAAAAAAAAAAAAAAAAAAGAGTAAAGAAGTAGGAAGAAATGCTGAAGCTTGCTTCAAAACAATAATAAGTGGGAAAGGAAATGTTGTATATTGTGTATATTGGTATGTATTTTGATAAGCTTATTCTCTGTATAGCTACGTAATGTTGTAACTCTTAATACAGCAACACAGAAAAGGGAAGTATGGGATGTAATTGCTTGGGCAGAGTTATGAGGTATGCAGGCATACGTGAGCTCTTGCACACAGACCAGAACAAACATGAACACTTATTGTTGATTTGATAAAGAAATACAGCATATTTTGCAATGTGCGCCAGCCAGCTGCCAACTCACTGCTAAATTGAATGTGCCTACAGCCTCTACTGAGTGGTCTTGCTGCCCCACACAGCATCTGAACTGCTCATTGCTGGCATTTCCAGAGAATGGAGGAGGTCGCTGTGACTAGAGAACAGTAAATGCTCTTGTTAATCTATTTAAGCACTCCTAGTTCACCCCTAATGAGAATAGCTAGGTGACCAGGATCTGATTAAGGGTCACATGACCTATAAGCCAAAGGAGCCTCTGCCTTCTCCCTTGCTTGACGTTAGAAGCCCTAACTTGAATATTAGTGGTGCTTTCTAATTCTTAATAAGAACTCACAAATTTGGAAGAAGGACAACAATACTGATCATGAAATTCGGATGGGCAATTTCACAGATACCTCTCTGCAACTTCCACTCCTTCACTGGGGAGTCTTCTTTGGAAAAGGCATTAGGAACATAGGATCACTGGTGCAGCCAGTATAATGTGGCAGAGTTTATTTCCAACAGAGCTACATAGGCTTATGCCAACTGTTTAATGCCTGTCTTTTCTTCTTGGAAAATATGGGTATATCCACATATAAACAAGTAATGGCAAGGCCCCAGAAGCAGGCAACCTTGTACCTACAGGCCTGTGTTGTTGAGGAGGCTCCTAGGCCAAGTCAGGGGTGGTCTGATAGCTCCAACTGCGTTTGTACTCTGAAAAACATGGTTTGTTCTCACAGGCAGTGTTGGACTAAAACTCCAAACTGTGTGTCTGCCCTTGCAGAGAGAAAGTAGGAATGAGAATTCTGAAGGGAATATTTGCAAGCAAAGCCCCTGGATTCCCCCATTATGTGCAAGCATGTGCCTTCTTCAGCTTCTGACATCGTATCATTTCACTTTCCTACTGCACTCAGGCACGAATATTTCTGTCAATCACACTTCAATGAGCAGTCTCATTAGTGCTTAAGGTCTTTTAAACAGCAATGAAGGCAGGTGGGTCAATATAAAAGGCATTATGAGAGGACAGCAAGTTTAAAGTATTTCCATTTACAGTTGACCTGCTTTAAGGAGGAGATTGGACCAGATGACTTACCCAAGTGATTCTATGATTTGTGTTTTTCTAACACTCTCTCTCAAGTTTGCACTCAACCATTCATGTGTGTTGGAGTAAAACGGAAATAAATGATATCAAACAGCAGAATGACCTTACAAATATGTCTTAGTTCCTTCTTAGTTCCTATCACTACGAGAACATTTTAATACATTAGTTAATTCTCATTCTTTTTGCCTTATCAGATAAAGGGTTTATGATAAAACTAAAAGCATTTCTTCATGGACCAGGATATAATTAATTACCTACACTATAAGTAAACTGAAAAAACTTTCCATACTGTCTCTCAAAAATTGTGTCAACCCTTCTCATAGCCAGAATACAAAATACTATGAGATGTCTGTGGTAACTAAGAGTAATATATAAGCCTATTAAATGTCTCTTACCTACATGAGAAAATATAAGAGAGAAAGAACTGAAAAACCCTATACTGGGACAAATTCAATTAATGAAAAAAAAGTCTAAAGCCCCTGGAAGACTGTCATTTGGCCATCAGACCAAAGTGTTTCTCCTCCAGATAGCCCCCAGGAGCATTAAATGCTGTTATAGGTTTTTTGTTGTTGTTGTTGTTGTTTTTTGTTTTTTTGTTTTTTTTTTTTTTCAGACATTTGCAATAGTTTTAAACAAAATGTATCAGTTGTGAGATTTTTTTTTAATTATTTCAGCTAGTTTATGGACAGAGTCCAGAAACTTGTCTCTCTGCCTCTAAAGTTCTAGTCTCATCACACAGCATAGTAAAAATAAATCATGATTTGCATTTCTCAATAGCCTTTAAATAACTACATGGAGTAAAGCCAAACCCAGCCTCTTCATTGAAATAAACAGCTTGCATTTTCACATACCGAGATTGCTTCCCCTTTGTGTGAAGGATAATTTCTGCCTCCTGATTTCCACGTGGTCCACTGCGCAACTTACTACCAGCCACATTTTCTCCCCAGTAGCTCACGTAGTAAGTGCTTTGAGTCAGCATGTTCAACCACAACAGCAAACTTTGATAGGATTTCCTTCAGCCTCTAAACCGTTTAGGCACGTATTCAGCTCATGACTCAGGGTGCTTATCTGTCAAGCGAAACTCCCTCTGGGATGTGAAGCACCATCATCTCAATCACTTCTGCTTTTCCTCTGAAAAAACAAACAAACATTCAGCACACTTCTGAGTCTAGGTCCTTCCCATCCCTTACCCATCCCTGGCCAGAGGCAAGCTCCGGAAAACATGAAGAACACAGGTGCAATTGTTCTCAGCTTCTACCTTGTGCTCATTACATTGGCAAAGTTTGAAACCATTTGCTCCTGTGATTGTACTTTTAAACACTGTAGTTCCAGAATATCAGCACAATTGCAACACCATTCTTCATAACAGGCTCCTACCTCCCATTTTGACAAGCTGTTGTTCAGCAAAGTCATCATCATGTTCTCATATTTGTCTGGTGGAGTATAAGACAAGAAACTCCTTACAAATAAAGTATGTCTTCAAAAGGGAAAGTTCATTTTTCCAGCTTTCTCTTTTGAAAAGAAAGCTCCATTTTTTACGATATAGGGGAGTCCCTCTGGACCAGAGTGAAGTAGATAAAAAGAAAACTAGGTACAAGAGATGCTTAAAAAGAACCACCCATGTTTAAGCTACAGAATTTAACAAGGAAAATAAATGAAGAAGGGATGATTTTTTCTCTAAAGAATGATATATGTTCCTTTTTTTTTTTTTTTCTTTTCTGAAAAACAACCCAGATGAGGGACACAAGACAGAGAGGTCACCTGCACACAAATGTTAAATTGTGCTTCCTATTCTGGAATAGTTAAGGTAACATTCTAATGTAGTTATTCCCATGTAGGCAGAAGAACAGAACAAGAGTGGTATGGGGTATGTGAATTCACAGTGTGTTTTACTTGCTTAGATGTTTTGATGAAAGCCTCAGTGCTTCAGCTGGACTTGCTCCCCTGGTACCAAGATGTGTAGACAAACAGTAAGACAAAAACAGTAGACAAAATCTCAGTAAGATTTTGAAGGAGTAAAAATCCTGAACCACTGTTGTTCTGTGACTGGTCTGTCTTTGACAACCACTTCCACCGGTATTCCTCCTTTTGTAAAATGCTATTCAGCCAACATAACACCAGAGGAATATCAGATGCCAAGGCTATATTTGTTAAAACACAAAATAAAGAGTTAGTTTTTCTTGTAAAGTGTTACTTTTCTTAGTCAAAAGAGTAGCTTGGCTTTTTTTTTTTTTTTTTTTTTTTTTTTTTTTTTTTTTTT
>CM021769.1:44573741-44630134 GCA_011076525.1 Nettapus auritus
TTTTTTTTTTTTTTTTTTTTTTTTTTTTTTTTTTTTTTTTAAGATAGCTGGCTGAGGAAAAAAAGAAATGAAAGAAGCTATCAGGAAGAAAGCCTAGGTAGATAGCAGGGACAAACATGCATGAAGAGAGATGTACTGTGGTAAGAAAGCAGAGAAGTTTAAACTTCAGAGGAAGCTGGGGATAAACCTTGTGAGAGCAGTAAGAAAGGAAGTTTCTATACGTGCTCAGAGTTGCACCTGCTAATCTACACAATGCAAACCCACAGGAAGTGACTCAGTGGTCAGAGCCTGACACACAAAAGAAAGCATCCTATATTCCAGGAAAAGGTATTTGGCTTATGTGTGGACATAGTGCTTTTGTTCAGGTCTCAAACCACAACTGCATTTAGCTGTGTTTTTCATATGCAACAGTTGCCCAGTTCTAACTTACTATTTTTAACTCAACCCACCAAAGTAGGAAGAAAAAAATTTGAGTCCTTTGCAGTCTCTTTGTCTGCATTTATAGGAAAAAGGACCAGAGCCACAGTGCTCTGAGCACCTAATCCAGCTCAGTTTCAATATGTGTCATCCATAATCACCATCCGTAATGTGGCAGTGAATAAAAATGAAGAAAAATTCATTTTTGGTGTTCCAGGCCAGGCATGAAGTGTGAAGACTATACCACTCACACTGGAAGTACTTAGTGTCGCACATTCTTTTTATATACTCATTGACAGAACAGCATCATGATATAGTGCTGTTTTATCTGCAAAAATGAATGATATACAAATCCCAAGGATGAAGAAGCATTTGGCCATCATGGCTATGGAAACCCACTAAACTCACAAGGCAAACCAAAGAGATTTCAGTGCCTAATTCTCTTTGGTTCCTTGAAACGCTCTATCTTCTAAGGCTTTAATAGAGAAATGACACAATGAATTAGCTGAAATAGCTCTTGGTTATCAAAGTTACTTCAAAGTCATACAGGCTGCCATATTCCTTTGCAGACAAGACTGGAATTTTCATCCAGCTGGCCACTTCCCTTTTACCGCAGAGCCCCTGATGCACCACATGGAAGTCCTTGTCGCAGGGACTGGCTCAACACAAGGCATGGGAGAAGCAGCAGTTATGGGAAGGCCACCTTTATTCTACTCTGCAGATTTTCCCCAAATGCCAGTTGGCAAAGCTGTAGCTTGTGGCCCTCAAGGTTTTATAGTAAAAGACAGAAAGTTTACAACTCTTTTCTTGATGGATATGGCAGAAGCTTAAGGTCAAAACATACCAATCATATCTTATTCAATTGAATTTTCTCTCTGGAAAGAGTACATTCAGGCTTTTTGAAGCTTTGCACATTGTACATAGACAATTAGAGGTTCTTGTAAAGGCTCACTGAACTGTATTTTGAGTTGGTGTTAGCCCTGAGGATGATAACTAGTCACTGTTTTTGTAAGACGTGCAGAATGTCAGGGGACTATAAAGAAGTGTTGTGTTCAGGAAGTGTACGATGTGACTAATAGAGGATGACAAGGGGTGTGGTTATCATGAGATATTTGCCTCCCTTCTGTGCCTTCATGAGATGTGAAAAAATAAGTACAACCCTCCTCTCCCTGTATCTCAGCAGCATGATAATCCACTTAGAACTAAACCTCCAAAAGTTATCATACAGCTCTTATTAAAAGCCCTTTGGGAGCAGTTTCTCAGTAAGGGAGTTTCTGAATTATTGTTTCAGCTGAGTAATGCTGGACACAGAACTCAGCTTACTTCACAGTAAACATTTTTTGAGAAAGATAAGTAAGTACTTGACAGCAACTATGTATTTCAAGCAAGCCTAAAATTTCTTTGGTGTTTGATTCTGAGGTCTACAAGTAGGATGGGTCACTCCTATCTGACTCTCTCAGGGTACTGCTCAAGTCCCCAGACTCTCAGCCTTGGTGCGAAATCTCAAGGCAGGTAGCAGTAAGTGTGCCCAAGAAGCCAGCTGACATCTGCACCTACAAGTTTTTTTCTGGATGCAAAGGCAAGAGGAAAGGGGCATACTGCTCTGAAGTGATGAGAAGAAATGAAAAATGGGGGAACTGGGGTGAAGAGCACTGTAGGGATTTTAATGAGGGCATGAAGAAAAGTGTTGGACAGAACAGGAAGTTTAATCAAAAGATGAAGGACTACTAAGAGAACGAGGCATACAGAGAGAGTAGAATGAGATGGACTTTGGGGTTGGGAGAGAAGGAGCCCAGAGCCTGAAAGAAGAAGATCTGGTGTGAAAGAATTGAAAAGTCACTTTGGCAGGAAATGGAAAATCAATGAAATGAAATAAATTGAAAATGAACAAACTGTGTCTGATAAAAAAGGGGGTTGGGGGGAAGGGAGAAGGAAAGAAACAGGGAAATAGAAAACGGAAAAAAAAAAAAAAAAAAAAAAAAAAGAGAGAGAGAGAATAAGAAGTTGGAAGAAAAAAAAATGAAAAAGTAGTAGAAGAAGAGTTTTCACCATGACTTTTTTTCCTCTTGTATATCTCCCAGAATATCTCACAGTGAAATTAATGGACTTTTATTTCCCAATGGAAACAACTACTTCAAAAAAAAAAAAAAAAAAAGTGTAGTGTACAGAACCCAAATGACACCCCTCAGTTCCAGTCCCCATTCCCCATGACTGACCTTTCATCTCCACTACATATTCATCATGCAGACTGCAGTCTAGAGATTTACACTTGTAGGCATCTCAGAGTATGAAGTAAAGCTCAGCTTTTCAGAAAAATAAAGCCAACAAATTCATTCATTTGCAGCACTCCCTGTAGATTTTACATGAAGATTCTGCAGAATAAATCAGTTTGTTTTCTTCTCATTGCAACATCTGGAGATTCTTAGCATGTGACAAAGCCAGGAAGCAGTTGGTGGCCACAGACAATCACATCTGCACCTCTCTCCCTCTCATAGCTTGCGAGGGAGAAATTCTCATCACTATCATCACCACTCATATTTTCACATTTATGTTAAAAACGAACTAAATAAATAAATAAAAAGCAGATGCATCTATATAACCTACCCAACTGTTGCCAAAAAACTCAGACACAGCAGCTAAAGGGCTGAGCTCCAAGGCCTCAGGCTTATGAATGTGACAGTGAGTTGCAAGATTAAAATGTTGTCCTCAAGGTGAATAACTGTAACTTCAAAACCCTGATAATCATCACCTTCTTGGGGTTGGAGACTGCATTTGTAAGGGAGATCATGGGAAGTTCCAGATCATGCAGGACCCCAGGGGACAGGCAGCCTTGTAATTACAAAAATAACCTATTCCTGTTTCACTCCTTCACTCCAGGGAGCATGGACCAGGCTTTTGGGATGCCTCTGCTTATCTCCAGTAAGAACATCCCATAACAGGGTATGGATTCTGAGTAGGGCCCAGGCGATAATATTGAGGTAAAAGGGCTACTTTGGGGTCAGAATAATGTGCTAAAACCTTCACCAACACAGCTTTTTAGACCATTGGTAGCATCCCAGCACTTTCTTCCATACAATATTAGCAAAGCACTCCAGAAAAGATCAAATAACCATGAAGTGAGGCTAACTCCTTCCCACCTTAATATTTTATCCAGATACAGACTGGTCAGCATTCACTGGAGCAGAAACCAGGAAGGAACAATGTTGGAACCATACCCACCATGGAAGATTAACCCCTAACGCGAGGTAAAAAGAGATTTCTGAAAGTTCCTCCAAATTGGAACTGATCAAAGTTTGGGGCATAGATGATAGGCTGATTCTAGGAAATCCAATGACCAAGTAACCATGAACTGACATGTTAAATACTTAGGAGACACGCACATTCACACTAAAATAACAAGGACGTTAATTTGCAATAGCTAAATATAAAGGGAAAGATGTATTTGGTTGACCATGAGCCAGCACTGTGCCCTCGTGGCCAAGAGGGCTAATGGGATCCTGGTGTGCATTAAAAGGAGTGTGGCCAGCAGGTCAAGGGCGGTGATCCTCCCCCTCTACTCTGCCCTGGTAAGGCCTCACCTGGAGTACTGTGTCCAGTTCTGGGCTCCCCAGTACAAGAAAGACAGGGATCTCCTGGAAAGAGTCCAGCGGAGGGCCACAAAGATGATACGGGGCCTGAAGCATCTTTCCTATGAAGAAAGGCTGAGAGACCTGAGTCTGTTCAGCCTGGAGAAAACTGAGAGGGGATCTTATCAATGTGTATAAATATGAGGGGTGGGAGACAGAAGGATGTAGCCAACCTCTTCTCAGTGGTTTGTGGGGATAGGACAAGGGGCAATGGCTGCAAGATAGAGCACAGGAAGTTCCGCACCAACATGCGGAAGAACTTCTTCGCGGTGAGGGTGATGGAGCACTGGAACAGGCTGCCTAGGGAGGTTGTGGAATCTCCTTCTCTGGAGATATTCAAGGCCCATCTGGACACCTACCTGGGCAGCCTGCTCTGAGGGACCTGCTTTGGCAGTGGGGTTGGACCCGATGATCGTTCGAGGTCCCTTCCAACCCCTAAAGTTCTGTGATTATGTAATTCTGTGATACTGATTGATCATATACTCAGATATTTAAACACAATATGACACTATCGTATTATTTGGAAACTCTCACTGGCACAATAGACTCATGAGGTATGGCCTAGCGACCTGATTAGATTGTAGTCCTTCAATAAAATATGGTATGAGACAGCTATTCACCTGTGCTGAGACATACAGACTTCAGAAAGACTCCATGAAATGAAATTTATTATGGGACTGGACCTAACTAATCATCTGATGATTGTGGTGTGCTTCAGCTAGAAAAGCAGCTGAATTATATATGTTCACATATAAATAATCCAGTCTTTCTGGAAAGCACGTTGTAAAGAAGATCTAATTTTTGACAAAGCAGGGATGGCTACTACTATGCAGAGACACGAGGCATCATGCATTTTTAAAAAGTGTTACCAAAACCTGCTCTCAGGTCCATTAGGCATGGACAGAAATGAAAGTTTTGTGCCTTGTCCATATCATATAATTATAATTGATAGAGAAGTGAAACCGAACAGTTTTGTAAAAGAAAGAGAAGGACGGAAAGAAAGAAAAAGAGAAAGAGAGAGAAAGAGGCAAAAAGAACAAGCTGTTTCAAATAGTAGACACTGAGGGTTGAAACTCAGCTCCACTGAGGCTGACAGGGATTTCTGACCCTATGTATCTCCAGTTCCTGGAAAGTCCCACCAACAAACAGCAAGAACACATTCCCTCTGATAAGATTCTGTAACGTAGCAAATATTTATCTTTGTGACCAACAGTTTCAGCTGTTTGTTTTGTGATGTTATAGAATATTTGGCTCTGCAACTGAATTGGGGCAAGGTGAGCAGCCTCACTGCCTGAGCACTAACATGTTCTCATTGCATCACATACCCCTCAATTCTCCTCCATTTGAGTTGAGATCCCATTGAAGCTGCTGCCAAAGCACATGGAGGGGCTGGCAGCAGTGCTGAGGGTAAAGGTTGAAGGTAGGTTTCACAACATCACCACTAGTTTGTTCATCAAGAACTAATGGAGAAAAAAAGTCTGTTTCTTCAGGTACCATTTGTAATGGCGTCAATTGTTACAACATCCATTGGGACTACAATCTGAACTTCAGTACCATGGGTGGAAGCTCCAGAAGGCAGCCACTACAAGGAAGACTGGTGGAAGAGTCTAAACTGGATTTTATTTTTTTTATTTTTTCCATCAGAAACAGCTTTTGATTAAAGGACTGATGAAAACACACTTTAAAGTGTCAAAAGGTGTTGAGAAATGGATTGAGTTTGTAGCAGCTCTATCCTACTTCTACTGTGGCAAAGCGCAACTGTACACAAAATCAAAAGGCACAGTTGTCCGGTACTGGTATACTGGTGTGAGGAGGTGCTCACACAATCTGGGATACTGTCTTCTCTACAGAGTTAGTGAAACTGTTCAGGAACACACAGAACAGTCTACATAACTGTTAATTCATGTTTTTAGAAATGATCTTCCATGCATGCCATTTCCTTACCTAGGTAAAACTGTAAGAAGCAGAAGCCTGAGGTAACACCACGTCTAACAAGTTAAATTCCTACTGTGAAGTCAGAGCTGTGATTCTTACTTAAGGCATGCAGCTCCATGCCTACCTTAAAGTTTTGGCATAGTTCATATTAAGACTACTTTTCTTCAGGCTAAATTCTACAGTGAAAAACTTTCAATCAATTGTTACATCACTTAGAGTTGTTCTACAAAGATTTGATTAATTGATTCATACAGCATTGAATGAAATCAGGAACATCCCATAAGAGAAGTGAGACCTGGCCCCCTTATTCCCCTCGGTCTTATTAGTTCCCATTTCTGGCCAGAAAGAATAAACCTTTTGGTTTATTTTACAGTTTAAGCTCTGAAAGCTTGCAAAATCTATTCCCTCCACAGAAAATGTATCAAGAATTAATCAGAACCTCCAAGATTTAAGCACTTCCAGGGCTCTAGATTTAGCCCAGTGAAGAATAAATCATTCCAGTTTGGGATGAAGCCAGCTAGAAGGTATTCCCCAATAACAACATCTCTCTTGCTTCCACAAAAATTCTTCTCTGGGTCACTGTTTAGCCCTTCTGGCTGGGTTTCCTTGACAAAACCTTTGCTGTAATAATACACAGTCAAACAAGAGAACATGATACCATCACCATGGAGAGTGTATGATCTTTATGAAATTCTAGAATCATTGAGGTTGGGAAAGACCTCCAAGACCATCACCTACCACCAATATCACCCACTGAGCCATGTCCCTAAGCACCAGGTCCAACCTTTCCTTGAACACCCCCAGGGACGGTGAATCCACCACCTCCCTGAGCAACCCGTCCCAATGCCTGACTGCTCTCTCTGAGAAGAAATGTCTCCTCATTTCCAACCTGAACCTCCCCTGGCACAACCTGAGGCCATTCCCTCTAGTCCTATCACTAGTTATCTGTGCAAAGAGGCCAACACCCAGCTCTCCACACCTTCCTTTCAGGTAGCTGTAAAGCAGAAGCAACATAAAACTCTCTCCTTGTCACTTTCCAAAATGATCACTTTTCATTCTCAGCCTAAAAATTCCCAATATTTTTCCTAAATTAGACAAAGTCACAGTGTAAGTCAGGACATGACAAAATATCAAAGACTCAATGTGGAATAGCTTGCTGGTCCACTACATTTTCCTAGTACAGTTAACATTGCAAATTAGTTCAAAACTCTTTCTCTGCAACACCTGCAGATAAACATGGGGGTGGGATGGTTAATATTTAAAATTACATTAAGTGTTAGAAAAAAAATCCCAAATTATGCAGAACTAATCTGACTCTGCTATAAATGTAGGAGTGAAGACAAATTTCCCCAAAATCTTGAAGTTCGGCTTTCCTTTGAATCCTAAAACCTTTGTATGACCTCATATTATGGTAGCATTAACAGACAGTAAGGAAGAAAGGGATGTGTACTTGGGACTCAAAAATCACCTAATTGTTTAGGTATTCCTACATTTTTTCACTTCCTTGCCATCTCCAATTCCTTTATTACAGAGCATTTGAGGTCAGCCATGTCTCGTGGTTCAACGAGCACCATTCCTATCAGCTATTTTGCCCAAGTTAATGTTTGGCTTCAGAACGAGTCTCACTCTAAGTTGTTTATCACAATGACTGTGATAACATTACTTTGGCAGTACCTGTGGGTTATCATTTGCTTTTCCAGTGCACACAACAGTCTTCATACAGTTTGTTGAAGGGGAGGCATGCAGGTTCAGTTTTAAAATTCAACACAGGAGCTTTGTTTTAGCAAAAAGTAATAAAAAGTTCGGTGTGTGTAATAAGCACAAGTAGGTTTCAGTCTATTTGCTTATCTTACTATTCACAGATTTCTCTTTCATATACTCTCCGGCATGCACTGTAATCAAACCAATCCACAAATAAGTCACTGTTGTCCTTGATTGTTTTTGTCCTCTCTGTTGCCAGATATGTATCCTTCACGGGGACCTGATAGTGATATGGTCTCTGAATTCAGTGGGGCCCAGATTTCAATCTTGATCTTCTCTAGTCCTTAGGAAAGATCTGAGAACATCTTCAGGGACCCAGGTACTCACAGAGAAATTCAAAACACTTAAAGACACCGTGGCAGCACACGGGGCTGCTGAACTAGCAGAGAGCCTTCCATATTGATTAGTTCCATCTTTAATGTTATATGATACCCTTGCAGTGTTTGCAAATAACCTTTTTTGTATGAAAACAGCAATGGCTTAGTCAAAGCCAGATCAAAGAGGCACGCATGATTCACATCCACTAAATAAACACTGATGCCTGATGGCAGTAATACAGCTATTTATATTCATTGCTTGATTTAACCAGTGGCATTCCTTTAATATGATAATAAGCACAGACTGTTTGCTATGAAAAAAAAATAGACTCAAGTGCTAAACTTGCTCTTAACACCAAATGAAAGTGATATTGTTGGGCAAGTTGAGATGCGCTAATTAACTTCCACTATAGACAAAATCAGAAGTTTAATTTTAGAGTATGTTGTGGAATTTCATATGAACAAATAAGCAGGCAACTTCAGTGGGAGCTAGCACTTGAATACATTGAAGGTTCTGGTAGCCAGGTCCCATTGGTAACCCCTGTGTTTCATTGGAATCACAATCTTGCAAATCTATTGCTTCATTATCTCTGTAGTAGCTGCTGTTGCAAATGAAAGCAGAGCAATCTCTAAAATAGCACTGCCATCAGTGACTACAGCCCTAACAGCTCAAAAACCAGCACTGAACTGGTTTGCAACCAGCAAGGAGCACTCAGAAGCAACAAGTATCAGGAAGCAGTTGACAGCTGCCGGTCTCTGCTGAAAGGGAACCCGTGGCTGGTGCTGTGTCACAGATGCTCTCGGATGACCTGCACTCAGGAAAAGAGCCCTCCAGCTCCTGCTGTTCCTCAGCCACTGCCCATCACTGTTATTTCGCAGGCAAAACATCTGCCTAGTCATCAGTGATACTTGACCAAACGAAGAAGCAATGGAACAGCATTAAAAAACTTCACAATGCACAAAGCAACCTGAAGAAACATGCTGAGAAAGTGTCATTACATTATTTCCCTGTTTTATACTTGTTCTTTGGCATAACTGTCAGCTCACTGCTGGGAACAGCATACTTTCCTAGAAGGACCTTTGATATGGCCCTGTATGGCTTCCCCCCTCCCTTCATATCTTACTGTATTCATGTAATACTGTAAAAAACTATATAGTTGTTAACTAATAGTTAACACATAGTTAATATAGTTAACTCTATCCTAACTAAAACCAGGACAATAGTAAAAGCAGTTTCAGTATTATTCAAGATTTTCCATGCTTCAAGAGTATGCACGCTCCACCGTGTGCACAGTAATAACTATCTGATTTGCAGGGTTCAGTTGTGTCCTTATGCAACTAAAATGGTGGTGAAATCATTAAAACCACATGAACAATGAAACAGTATCAGAGGAATCATGAGATCTTTTTATTTTGACCCGAACACTGATAAACACAGCAGGTTCTAGGAAAGAACCAACAGTGAGAAAGGCCCCAGGATGCAAAGCTTAAGGGACAATGCACCCAGGATGGAATGCTATTATTCTGAGAAAGTCCAGAGTGGCATGTACCTCTTTCTTATATATTGGGAACTAATTCAATGTAAGCAGAGTAGGCAGACTCTCTAAATCTACTAGTACCATCACAGAAATAAATGGGGTAAGAGTGAAAGACAAAACAAAACAAACAAAAAAACAGCTCCAGGTAGACAAGGCATCAGACTTTTCCCAAAGAGCATTGCTTTATCCTTGCTTTCTTTCATTATTCTGCTATAATAAGAACAACTACCTCACCTACGAATGCCTGAAGATTTGTAAACAACTTTTCCATTGGGTTATAGAGGAATGTTCAGATTTGTTTTCATTCATCAATTTTGGCAAAATTCTTTTTGAAACAGTGACATGTCACAGTGGAGGCATGTTAGATTTGAAATCTGGAACTTTCCCCCCACTTTCACATACATTTACCTTTCTCCATAATTTACTATTAGCTGATCTATTGGTAAAACTTATCTGATTTGGATAAAGACTGTTCTTTGATGGCTCTGTGTGCCATAAAATAGTAGCAGAATTCTATTTCCTGTATTACTGATAAGGCTGCTTCAGTTTTAGAGTTGTGCTTTGACTTATTTGCTGATTTTCTTGATAAACAGAAGGGCTTAAAGCCTTGAAGGAAGATGAATACATGTTGTGTCAAAATAACACTGAGGAATAACTGGGCTGCTAGTACTTCAAAGACAGCTTGTTCTTCCTTATTAAAGGGCACTAAGAAAAGTGGAATTCGTTATTTCTCCAATAATTAATGAAGAAAGTAGCTATTACCGTAACCAGCAATACTGAATGTGATTTCAAATCGTTTTGTGGGTCCAACATACTGACAAAAAACAACATTAATTGCAGCTTGAAGGAAACACTAATCTCTTAAGAGATTTTTTGGTTGGATAATTGAAAGTACTTAAACTTCCTTATAATGTTCCTATGTTCCTTATAATTTTCATATCCTCAGCAGCATCTACTGACGCAGACCTATTTCCTCAGAGATGGATTTGACACTATCCCACAACCCAGAATAAACAGATGTGATAGTGCACTTCTGACCCACAAACTGTTGCCTTGACTCATAAACATATTATCTCTTGCAAAGATACCTTGAAGATGCATCTGTTTCCAAGGCATGTCACCCAGATGGCATCTGGGAGACAACCCATTGTCTCAGACAGCTGCAGTCATCATTTGTTAGGAAACAGTTATTAGTGTCAGGTAACTACTTTCATTTCCTCCTATACTATCTGCAGGGTTGAGGATCAAACATAGATTCTTTATTGACCTAATGTTGAGCTGTACTGCAAATTAAATTTAGGGTACTTAACAATTAAGGAGTTTAGAAGGTAGGTAGCCGTATAAGTGAAATGCATTTAGTTATTCCCCCTATCTTATAAGAGATTGGATACTGTTTTTTCTTTATAAATGCCTACAGACTGTTCTTACGGCCTTTATGAAGTTGCTTACATTGAGAAATGTTTGTAGGCGTTAAATGCCCTTCAGTGTAACTTTGAAAATACATTATATTCTCCAGGAGTCTGGCTTTTATTTGTCTTTTGAAGCATGTGTGTGCTGTTTTCCAGCTTTTATTGAGTGCTACTTTCAGATGGATGATTACTTCACTGAAAATAGCTTGCCCAACTTTTACCAACAAACTTCTGTAAAAGTGATTCTAATTTGGTCAGTGTTGGCCTGCTGATATGAGAAGACTCGTATCAGACTCCTTTGGTGGGAAAACAGCATTTCTTGAAAATGGTTAAAAATGTAATGCTGTCCATGAACATGGGGACTGCTTGGGAACCTGCAAGGGGTTCTCTACATCCATGGAAAAGCGTTGCATCACAGCTCTTGCTGGTGTAGGTTGTTCTCTATTATTACAAAAGAAACATTGAGATCAACCATCTTGAGCTCTTGTGACAAAGAAACACTCATCCTGAGCAGCCCCAAGGAAGATACAAGACAAAGTGTCACTCACATTGACCAAAACATTTAAAACTAAGCTAAAGTGAACATTACAGACCTAATTCTTCTAGAAGAGATATAACAGGAGGACAGGAGGAAGTGAACAAAAAAAAAAAAAAAAAATAAAAAAAAAAAAAAAAAAAAGTTATCAATTACAGGCTGCAGCTGTTTGGCGTGCTGGGAAAAAACACTGTCCGCCCACAGGAAGGCAATCCTAGACTAGTCATACAGATAATACTCAGTTTCTGTTGCTTAACTTCTTGAAAGAACTTTGCAAAGGCACAAATATTATTCACTTTTTACAGCCTAGGAAACTTTGGAATAAGGAAAGTGAAGCAACTGGCCCAAGGCAAATCAGTGACAGACCTGTGAAGAGAACCTTCTTTACCCCACTCTTATTCCAACTACTAATCAGCACAGCCTCCAGGCCTAAAGGAAGAGGGTATTTTGGCAGCTACAGCCTAGTACTCCCTCATACAGCCAGAGAATACAGATCATGGGTGAGGGCCTTATCTCTGTTCTGGCACTCTTCCATCTGCTAAAAAAGTCCCACAAGTCCACATTTCTGCCAAGGGAGGCCTCCTTGCTTTACTCAGCAATGGAGAAAGTCCCAAGGCTCCTGAAGATCCTCCTCACCTCTCCAGCTTTGTTCCCCAGCAGAAACATAGTCTTCCACCCTCCAACAAGATGGTCTAGGGATGAGTCCGGCTAGAACAAAAGCCAAATCATGCTCAGGAAAATGCAGGCTGTATTTCTGAATGTATTACCTAAGAGTGACCTCCTGTGTCTGTACCAAGTGTTCTCATCTCTTTATGGAGAACTGCTATTTGAGTATGAAGCCCAAAATGATATTAAAAAATAAAAATAAAAGGAGAATTCTAAGGAAATGAACACTTTTCTTAATGAATTCCTCATATATGCAAGTCTTAGTGCCTTAAAATTTTATCTGTGCAGCACAATGAATTCAACTGTAAACAGGCAAGTACTAAGTTCTCATAATGGCTAGTGATCAGTTACAAATTTCTCTTCTGCAATTTTTCAGCACTGTGTGAAGGCAGAAAAAAAAGTCTGTGACGTTCATGGATACCAAGGACTCACTGCACACCTGCCTTGGACTGAGAACTCAATTTTTTTTAACTTGGCTTCAGCTGTTTCTCTGCTGCATTTTAGCTCCCTCTGTTTTATCTCCCTCCAAGATAAAACACAGAGAGGAATGGTAAGAATTCTTGCAGATGTCACTGGGAAAAAAAAAAAAAAAAAAAAAAAGTCTTGTGCATGTGCTCCCTCTGAATCAATAATCATGATCAATATGCTACTTTGTAGACCAAAACAGTTTTCTATCTGCAAGCCAGAAATAAGGATCATATGGATGTTCTGAGAGGAGATGTCCTGGCCAGGTGCTGCAGCCTGGCCCGGCCTGCTCACTGTGGCCAGCTTACTGCAGCCTTCCCATGGCACGGCCTTGCCCATTCCCAGCAGGCAGCAGGAACGTTTTTTTTTTTTTCAGACTGGATATCAGAAAAAGGTTCTTCACCAAGAGGGTGGTCAGGCACTGGAACAGGCTCTCCAGGGAAGTGGTCACAGCACCAAGCCTGTCGGAGTTAAAGAAGTGTGTGGAAAACTCTCTCAGATATATGATCTGACTTTTATTTCTTTGTTGATCCAGGAGTTGGACTCGATGATCCTTGTGAGTCCCTTCCAACTCAGATATTCTACAATTCTATGATTTGGATTCTGCTGGCATCCAAATTCAGCAGCCAGGTGAATGCCCACCTGAAGAGGCCCTCCCAGGGCAGGGTGACACTACATCTTATTCTGAAGCCCTCTCCTGTCAAGGTACTACTACTGTAACACCAAGTTCTTATAGCAGCAAATTTCCTTGCAATATCTTGCAAGTCGTCTGGACTCAAAATCAAAGGAAAACATTTGAAAGCTTTGGTAACAGAGGGCATATGTTATCTATCAAACCAAACTCAAGACTGGTGCATGCTCGCAACAGCTACAAACAGCTGCTTCCTAGACATACTTCTCTGATTTGACAGCTTTTCCCAGCATGAGACTGAGCCAAAAACCCAGTGTTCTGCTCTTCAGTAAATTCACAGACAAGTGGGATTGTGGTTTATGCATTCTTACCAGTTTCAGAGGTTGTGCACGTAGTTAAATTGACCAGGCAGACAATTCTTCAGACCAGACCGCTTGCAGCTCCTAGTTCCCATTTCTACAGCTACCTAGTGAGCTGGAGCCACCACCTTCTCAGATTCCCAGCTCATCAAGACAGATGTCCAAATATTTCACAACTCATTTCACCCTGAGCACAGCAAACCAGAAGGCTCCAGACCAAATGCTTTCTTCCCAACCCTTTGTTTCTCGGTAAATCATTTGGCCTACTCTACCCATAATCTTCTCAAAGAGCTCCACTGCCTGTACCTCTGTTCTTGGCACCTTCCATTCCCCACCCACACGGCAGGCACAAGTGTTAGGACATTGGAATAAGAGGGTTCAGATGGCAGCCTACATCCTTAGCCACATGACAGTTCATGCTGCTGCTTTTCTTCAGCTTACTCACAAAGGAGAGAAAGAAGGGAGGGGAACAAAGGCAACAGTCCGTTGTTATTGTTCTGTGCCACAGCTGATTTTTACAGCCTGGCAGATAGAACTGAACCTGACCAGGTTCCTCCAGTGCCATCATGGCTGGGAAGTGCCCCAGGGGCTCCAGGCAGTGGCTGTAGTGGGGACGGTAATATTGGTGGCTTAGTCTTCAAACACAGGGTTGGTTAATGGAGCAGAGGAACCTGCAGAGCTTGTAAGAGTGGGACCCAGAGGAGTCATGCAAGATAACTTTTTATTTTCTGATTTTCCTTTTTCAATTAAATTTGACATTTTTGAGAGCGAGCTCGGTTACAGGCTATTAATCTGTGGCTGAGAGCCAAGGAAGGAAAACACTTCAGTGAGAAGAACCGAACGCTGAAAAGCTTTGTCTGTGGTACAGCATGCTAAGAAGATTTTAGTGAGTTTCAAGAAACACGGACAGTGGCACTTCACTCCTGTATAACAAAGACATGTTCATGCAGTGCTTTCAGAAAAGGAAATTGTGACATTTTCAAGCCCATTTTCTTCCTTTCTTTTACTTGAGTAGTGAAATGTGAAATTTGAACATTAATTGATATTTGCCACCAGCTGTGTGAAACTGTCATGATCAACCTGAAGTAAAAGGCTTGCAACACTTGCAACTGACTGAGTACATCTAACTGGACTTTCAGAAGGAGTCTGGAAGGAGCTGAATTTATGATTTCAAGCAAATCAGGATGAGATGCCAGATTCAGAGGACAAACATGAAAAGTGCCATGATTCTTATCTGAAACCTGCTTATCTACAGTAGCTAAATGAAATCTGCATTTGAGAACTAGTCCATAGGTGATTATCTGAGGTATAAAAAAAAAAAAAAAAAAAAAAAAAAAAGGAAAGAAAATAGCAAAACACTGAGTTGCAAGTTTGGAAAGATGCAAGATCTGGATTTGAACATTATGTCTTGGATACATCCCTTAAAACAAATAAACAGAAGGAAACTAAAACCACATGTGGTATGTGGTGGAAGTTAAACAGGCACCTGTAATCTCAGAATGAACAAGTGTCAAATGAATGTTTCCTCTGGAAGTTTTGGAAGCAGTATTTTATTATTATTATTATTATTATTATTATTATTATTAGATCATGTATCTTTAGCATGCAGGAAGAACCCCTGGAAAAATTTCCAGTCAAAAAGGAAATTGAAGTGTTTAGCACCAGATGGAGGGGATCTCTGCAGAAAATTTTCCCTGCATGTTAATACTTTGATCATAACCAGGAAGTAATGGAATACAAATTACTATTAAAACAACTTATCTGTGTGAGAACAGTAGAGCAAAATGAAGGGGAAAAAAGTGACTTCACTGGTAAAGATTATAATCCTCCTTCAATGCCAGTCCATTACTGATAGTGGTAGTTACAGCTTTTTATCACAATGTCTTAACCCTTTAGCTTAAGCTATAATTGCTCATTCTTTGAGCTCTGGAGATCCTGCTGGAAGTCATTCATGTGCCAGTGAAGAACTGAGGGATATCACTGAGCCAGTTTGTGCAAAGCTTCTGTTTAATTGCTGTTCAGTGAATCATAGTTATATATGTTAAAATAATTACAAGCAGTTTGTTTAACAAAACAATAAATAGTTTTTTAAGCATTTAACCATTGCTGAAAGCTCTAAAGAAGTCCACCAAGCCTGTTTCCCTTGTGCCTATTTTCATTCCCTGCATGTCCTGCATTTTTGGCAAAGGAAAAAGAAATCCTGCAGTGAAAGCCATTCTTGTTTCTGTGCAAAACTCATGAGCACAAGCCCAAAATGTATTGTAAACAGGATCAAAGTGTACAGATGCACACAGGTGATGGATTCAAGCACTGCCATTGAAGAAAACCTCTTGAACTTTAATTCATTTCAGAAGCAAAAGGACTGTTAGTGCAATGGGGCTGTTCACTGTGGGAAGTACTACTCACCTGAAGAGAGCTCTTCCTTAAGCAGGTGCATCTTACTGCTCCAAGCATAATTATTGGACAGGTTTAAAGAGAAGTCTCACCTATGAGAAGTATTACAGCAGTGTGGTTCCACGGGTAAAGACTCCAATTCACCCCATTCACCAGCCAAGAATTTCCATAAAATTTACAGAGTCAGTTTTATAATGTGAGTGAAAGAAGCAGAATGAGCCTCATTTCATATATGCCAAGTGAGGGCATATGGCTGAAAAGAATCCAATGATTTTTGTACCCAAGTAGACATCCTGGAAGCAATGCTTTCCAGAGAGTTTATCATCACACAGGACTTTATCTGTTCAGAAAACCCTGGTCCCACTGTCTTGAGATGTAGCTATACATGTTTGCACGTGTACAGTGGAATAAAAACCTAACACAAGGCACAAAGAAAATTAGAAAAAGAGAGGGAGTGGTCACTTATGAAAATTTTTAATCATGTCATTTTCCATGACACCATATGGATCTCTGTGTTAGCAGCAGGAACTAACTTCTTCAGAACATTTGCCCATAGGGCAAGTCAATTCTGTATAGTATGCAGGCAGCGCTTCATGGGAGAAATAAAAATAAAAGGTATAGAACCATTTATTTAAAACTGAACTATATGCATACACAGAAGAGAAAGAATTACAGTCCTATAGACAACCCAGTTTCAGATTTCTCTAACCTTTGGTCCAATTTCCTTTCATTGTTTTTTCTACCCCAACTTGGGAAGCTGAAGGAGAAAGGGACATGATGATCACATCAAAAGTTTGTACAGGTGTAGCAATTTGAAGATTCAGAATACTGCAGCCAGAAAAGACACATGCACAAACTGAATTATTCTGGTCTATAATTTAAAGTAAAATTTTGCTCAAATACTATATTTAGCTGCATGCAGGAAGCATGGTTAAAGCTGTAAATAGGCTTTAACAGTTGTAATGACTAATCATCAGCTAGAGATTAGATCATTCTCAGGATGTGGAGAGAACGCTGTGTCTGCACTCCAAAGCTGAGTGACCTAACTTAGATGACCACCCATGGATTGCTTCCCCCCATGTTTAACTGGGCTGACACCAACCTTACATCCATTTCGCCTCTCTCCCTTGAGCAGCACCCATTGCCAGGCTCCCCATCACAACCTGCTGCCATATAAATAGGCAGCAAGAGGCATGATCAGGAAAGGACTGGAAGAAGGAAAAGGGCAGAAAGCAAGTCAAATGGGGAGGGGTGAAGTAAAGCTGGGCTGAGAAGGACAACTACTGCTCTGCTGTGACAGGGAGAAAGGCCAAATTTTGAGGGCTGAAAGGTGTTTGGAATTTTGGCCAGCATTTGCTGTACTACCTACAAAGCATTTCATTTGCTGGATTTCATGGTGGGACTGCAACAACTCACTGAAAATGATCCAACAATAAAGGTGCTTAATGGAGGGCATTTTCATGAAAATCTAAAGGCACTTCTTGCTTTTTTAATTGAAACGTTTCTCACCTTTTGCTAATTCCCAACAGGTTTTCATTGCATCCACAAGACAATTAGAGGCTCCCTCCTCTGGCTATAAATTCCCATCAAAATCTTTTCAGGAGAGTAACAAAAAAAATCTGCTTTATATTATTAAGTAGGAACTTGAAATCCTGCAGGAATTGTATTTTTATGACAAATTATTCACATTTTTTCTTTCAGTGTCAAATCAACTAGTACATTTTCAACATCTAATTGAATGTCACAGTTGTAACTCAAAGCCAAGAAAGATAAAGAGTATTAAGAAAAGAAGAGGAGGCACAAGAATTCTCATTCTCTTCACTTTTTTCTTGAAGGATCAAAACCATAATGAGATAAGTCTGAACTTCATGAAATTTGGCATCTGTCTAAGCCAGGGAAATAATTTTGAATTTTATAGCTCTTATGTTTAGTTTTAGAATGATGTACTTCTAAGTGCCTTTCAACATTAAATACAAGCTTCTGTTATTGCAACTTTGTCTTACTGATATTTCCATGACATTGTGCCCAATCCAGATTACATTTTATTTAAATTGTTAATAGCTTTTACCACAGATCAGAGTCTTTACATGTGAGTTTCTAAAACTAGGTGATTCCTATCACTGTATCACTTTGAGCTCACATAAATACACCAAGTTCTGATGGCTAAACTACAGAAATCACACATTTTATGGGACTGAATTAGTCCAATTTTACTTGATATTTGAAATATACTGTGAGTCAGAGGAAGTATCTGGATGAGTGCTGAATTCAAGTAAGTGTGACTAGGGGGATCACACAAGCAGCCTCAATGCCTGTCATGGCCCTGAGGGGACTAACCAGCTTGACTGTCCCTGCCAGATCCCTTTGGACTCTCCCCACCCTGCCCAGGCCCAGGACTTCACGTCAGGCCCAGGGTTGTTAGCCACTGCCTCAGCAAGGCCGCAGCAGGGCCCTGACCACCCTGCTCTTCCCAGCCACAGGTCCTGCTGAGCCAGGCCCACAGGCAGGCTCATGTCCCAGCCTGGGCCCACTGGTGCCTGGGGCTTTGCAGTGCCCCAGGCTCCCCCACTCCTGGCTCGGGCAATGGGACAGGCCCTGGCTGCCAGGTCCTGCCCTGCTGTGGCTGCGGGGACTTCCCCACCACTCCTTGTTGTCAGCATGCTGACAGCTCCTACGCTATTTTTTTTAGTATTATTTATGGCCCACTCAGCTCCAAGACCCTCAATATTCATTTCACTGGGTACTGCAATGTTTATTAACTCAAGATAAAACCCGCCCCTGTGAAGAAAGAAGGCCTCTGTGAAAATTTATGCACCAGAACAATATATATCAAAGCTCCATTTTAGCACATGACTCCGTAAACCTTCCCCTAATTGTTCACAGCTTCTCAGGCAGGGATTGTTTCTTTTTCCTCCTAAGTCCTTATATGTCCTCCTGGACTATGCCAGGTGCTCTTAGGCAACAGACATAATAAACAAAGACCACTGCCTCCAAATCTCAGTGTTAATTATGAGGTTTGGATAGTAGTGCAAATAAGCTAATTGTAATTGTTTTATCACCCTGGGAATCACAGAATCACAGAATTGTAGGGGTTGGAAGGGGCCTCAAGAAATCATCGGGTCCAAGCCCCCTGCCGAAGCAGGTTCCCTAGAGCAGGTTGCCCAGATAGGCATTCAGACGGGCCTTGAATATCTCCAGAGAAGGAGATTCCACAACCTCCCTGGGCAGCCTGTTCCAATGCTCTGTCACCCTTACCATGAAGAAGTTCTTTTGCATGTTGGTGCGGAACTTCCTGTGATCCAGGCCATTGCCCCTTGTTCTGTCCCCACAAATCACAGAAAAGAGGTTAGCCAAATCCCTCTGTCTCCCACACTTAAGGTATTTGTAAACATTAATAAGATCCCCTCTCAGTCTCCTTTTCTCAAGGCTGAACAGACTCAGGTCTCTCAGCCTTTCCTCATTGGAAAGATGCTCCAGGCCCCATATATTTGTGGCCCTCCACTGGACTCGTTCCAAGAGATCCCTATCTTTTTTGCACCAGGGAGCCCAGAACTAGACACAGTACTCCAGGTGAGGCCTGACCACCTGGGAAAACTACACCATATTAAAAAAGTTGTCAAAGTCCCAAACTAAGGCAAAATAAAGACCAATGAAAATATTTTGTACACAAACTCAATCAGATAGCCCCAGAACTGTCTTGTCTTCCTTCTCTTGTCTCTATCCCCACAATAATCACTCTATCAATCTTGTTTTAGATGAGATTCAAGAAAAAATCATGTCCTTTATTTTAATCCTTTTCTTAGCTGTGCTGTTTTTTTATGTTAAAACTCAGAATTCTGTTACCCTGGAAATTATTGGAATGTATGGTGAACCAGAACACAACAGGAACAACAGGAACAAATCTACCATGGAAAACAAGTTGATTAAGAAGGAAAAAAAAAAAAAAAAAAATCCTTCCCTTCTTGCTGAAGAGTTTAGAGCTTGGGGGCTACATCTGATATTGGTTGAGAAAATTCCTGTTTATCATGCTTTCATGCTTTCCTCCTCTCTATTCCTCCAATAAAACACTGGAGAAAACTCAAAATATTTATGAGCCATGCAAGGAATCCTCCAAAAACTCAGGAAAGGGAAGGTAAAACCTCATCTGCCTGCCAATTCCATATGAAATATCCAAGTGGGTAAAACTCAGTAATCTGATATGACATCTTTCTAACCAGAAACAAATATCAACTGTTTTGATCCCATGGCATTTCTTTTGAAAGACATTTTAAAATGTAAAATCTATCTCTTAAGTTACAGAAATCAAAACCTCATGGGAAAAACTGAACAATCCTGTTAGAAGACAGACAAAATTAGACCGTGGATAGACATTCTAAGACAGCAACATAGTATGTTCAGGCTTATAAAAATAAAGTAAGGGCAAGCATTGAAATCACAATGGAGTAGGATAGTAGTTAAAGATAACCACCGTTTAGACCAAATCCCAGATGTCTTTGTGTAAATTATCAAATATCATGGAAAAGTTGAATGGGGATGTAAAGGAAGAATGCCTAAAAAGAACAAAAATAGGAACCAAAGGTAGTTTGTCAGATTGGAGAGAGGCCAAAGACCTCCATGCATTCTACTTGTTATCTCTGAGCCCCCAAAAGAAATGGTTTCTGATATTGAAGGTCCACTACACAGAATTCATTATCAAATCTTCAAAAAGGTCATACAGCCAGAGAACCACAAAGGAGGAAGAAACATAATGTGGTTAAATAGAGGATCATTAGCCTGACCACAACTGTACACAACATTTTAGAACAATCTTTGATGGAATGCATAATTACAGACATGTAAGGAAGTGGAAATAAATGCTGCACAGGTATATTAAAAGTAGAACTTGCAAGACTAAACATAAGTAATTATTAAAAGGCTGAGGAGAGCCAGCTGATTCAGCCTACCTGAACACTGCTACAATAACAAGTATGGTGTGGCATGAAAAAGGAATCATTCTATCAGAAGCCAAGGACTAATATAACATTAGATTACAAGTTATAAGAACTGGCTAAAGGGGAAATCACAGGGAAATTAAAATCCTGGATATAAAGAGAAATATATAGGCAGTTTCTCGGGGCTATGTCTAAGAATAAGTTTGATTCAAAATTTGTTTAATGAATCTCGTGCAAAAACATGATTGTACCATTAAAATGCTGGTATCTCCAAATATAAAGGCATCAATACAGAGGAATATCATACTGTTCTGGGAAAAAAGGTGAATGACCTTCAAGACTAGAATGAGGCAGGTGGGGTGAATGTCACTAGTACCAAGCACAAGATTATGAATGCTGAGCCACCAATACAATTCAGATGTGAAAGGGTGAAATGGAATACCAGGATTTTATCAGGCAAAATGTTTTGAGAAATGTAAAAAAAGCTATCAACATATATTTACAAAGCACTAGTAAAAATTCATTTTACTTCTAGTAAACAAAAATATTTTCCATTAAATAAAATTGAAACCATTGTTTTGATCCTAAAGATAGCTGCATAGCGGGAAACTATAGAGGGAAGATTGAAACACTGGAAGCAGTCTGGAAAAGAGTCAAGGACTCTCTTTCAAATTGCCACCTTTGACTTTGTTTTAGTAGTTTTTCAATTACCCCTACTCATTTTACGGCATCTCCAAAGCAATCAAAGAACACAACTATAACAACAGTGCTCAGGAGTCCTTTCAGAGGCTATATTGAGTATTGGCAGCTGCAGGTTTGGTAGTAACAGACAGAAAACCTGGAAAGATAAAATATGGACTTGGAATGAAGACTTCTGACCCTGCTGCAAGAGAGCAGCAGACTGTCTTAATAATTCAACATAGGCTACAATTTTGTGTGTGGTTCATGTTCCTCTTTCTTTGAAGAGGATCCCCATAGAGGGTCAGGGGCTTTTTCCACTGCAAGAGATAAGCAAGGTAGACAGCACAACTGGATTTCAAAATAACTGTTTTAATATTCGTCTTTGAAGAAGCTGTAAGTTTCTGTAAGCTTCAGCCAATTTCCCAGGAAACTCCACAATATTTAAAAGGCTGTTACGGATACTGACAATCAGCTTCAAGTATATTGGAAAGGGAAGGTAATGAAAAAATAATAGGTATATTGTTATAACTTTGCATACCATAAAATCCAGCATTATCAATAACGTGCTCTTTCAGAGGAAGGATAAATTGAAAACAGTGTTAAAACTGCCCATTTAGAAATTAATATTTGTCAAACAAATGCACACATAACAAGAAAATATCATTTTCTGTAACAATATGTTAAATGTTTTCTGAGATAACTGAAACTTGGTGCCCTGCTGTTTAGCTTGAAATCATTCTGCCCAGTGGCAGGTACACAGTTGTTTAGATGTAGGGAACTCTCCGAAAATTGCCCAGGGAGGAAGGGAGAACAGTAATCTTTAGCTTTATAGCAAAGATGAGCTTGAAATACTTCTTTCAGGATAAGATTGCTATAAGACAAGACACTCCAGTTTTCACCCACATGCAGCCAGCTAGTCAAAGTAAACTTCGGCAGGGATTACTCATGGCCAGTTAAAAAAAAAAAAAAAAAAAAAAGGTGTCCTGTGAGATTTTATGTTGAGAATATTATCTCAATGTAAAAAATAAAAAATAGAGAGCTAACAGGAGCTAAAGGACGGCAAATGCCAACAAGCTACTTGTGAGGCCAGTAACCTGTTCTATCTTAGGTCCAAAATCCAGAATTCACATTTTACCTTATAAGGGCCTTGCTGCTCTCTAATGGATGAATGAGAACCATTATCTGACTTCTCTCAGGCCTCCTCTTGTAATCCTTCCTGAAATGAAAACATCTGTCTCAGCCTGGGCAGCTGTAATGTTTAGTTGGTAACCCTTGCATAAGCGAGCAGCTGAAGCACAGACAGTCTGGGGCAGTTCCTCAACAGATAGTCCTTATTTTAGGGTGAAGACCACCAATTTCACTTCTAGACTTATACCAAATACTTCTGAGTCTGAATCCTCTGCCATTTGGAAAACAATAGCCAAGTACTCGAGTATAAACTATCCAGGTGTGCAGTAGCTCATGGGAGTTTTCATTACTGCCTCTTGGGCAGGAGGTAGCTCAGGGAGAGGAACACATATAAATTCTTAAGCAATTACATTGGATAAGTGGACTGCTGTCACCTCCTTGCAGAGATGAAGGCTTAAACACAAGCACACATAATATTCTGTTCAGAATGTACAGAATACTTAGATAAGGTTTTCCTGATGGAATATGTGTTAGAAAGTATCTAATAAAATGAGACAAATTTTCAAGTGATTAAGACTAGATTAGAGAATTCAAGTCTTAAGACAAAAGGAATTTGTATTGCAAGGCTCTTTCATTTTGCTGCCCATGATGATGAGCTGGAAGATTCCATGCCATTACAAGGATACAGCTTAGTGGTTTATTCTCAAGTACTTTGAAACTGCACCCTTTTCGTAGTAAAATGGTGTAGGGGTGCAGATGGGCACTGACAGCATGCTCTTATAAACCTATTCAGCAAAGGCACTGCTGTGATTACCTCAACACGTACAGTTACCACTCCTGCTCTCAGCAAAATACACCCATACAGTTCATCCACAAGGTCCAGTCTGAATTTCTATGGTCAGGCTTCCTCTCTCTTCTGTTGCCTCACGTGGTCACATACACTAGCTCTAGCACTCTCTTTCTCTCTTCCCAGATCACCTCATCTTCTGGAAAAAAAGATTTAAAGTAGCTCAAGGAATTGCTCTTCCCAAGCCTCTCAGCTTTCTCCAGGAGAGAGTCATTCAAGAGCAGCAAGAGGCAGCCACTTCTATTTATTTTGTCTCAAGGGAAAAATCAACAGGAATAAGTGAAGGTCACATCTGTGTGAATGACTTGTCTGTAGCAGTTGCAGCAACTCAAAACAGAGCAAACCCCATTTCTAGAGGTGCTTTCCCTGTCAGACAGAGAAGAGCTGTACAGACTGCAGTGCCTGGCCATCTGCCTGCCTAGCACCCCACCTCAGACAAGCATATTGTACAGAGCATTTACAGCTTACTCAAGCCTGAGGCTGCAGAGAGCAATTAGATTGTCTAATCTGGCTTCTCATCCCCCATGCAGTTTTATGTTTCTTGAACATACCCTGTACTAAACCACTAAACCCCAAAACTTTAGTTAAACTTAACCATTTTACTTCAACTTAGCTCTCACATGCTACAGGTAAAGGAAAAAAATAATAATAAAAAAAATAATAATAATTAAAAAAAAAAAAACACACCCGTGTCCAAAAAGCATGTGGCAACCTGCAGAGAGTTGTTTCGGCAACATGCCATCGGTGATCCAACAGGTAGATCATCTAATTTGTAGCAGAATAGGGAAAAAATCCTAAACCACAGATAATCTAGACTGTGGAAAAACTCCCTAAGTCTGACACTCGGTGTGACCCTGGAACTGTGAACAAGACAAAGCAGGCAACTGTAAGGTCCCACTGCCACCATCTCACTGCATTAGTGCTTACCAACACTCCAGGCAATCTCTAATGATTCAAAGAAAGAAAGAAATTTCACTCAAGTACATCCAGGGGCAATACATGAGGGGGAAGCAAAAGCCAGTAAATCTTTGTCTTTCCCCTAACCTAGGCAGGCAATCTGTGAAAGTCTGAATGATAAGATTTGATGATAGCTATCCTGCAAAGCTACAACAATTGAAGGATGTTGCGAGCAGTGCACACAGTCCTCTCCTGCCCGTCTCCACAGAGGACCATGTAAGAATGTGTTTGTGACATAAACACAACTTCAGAGACTCTCAGGCTACAGCGGGCAATTTTGACTATGCAGATATTCGGCTCTCATCCATTCTCAGAGGCTGAGAGGTGCCTGCCAGAACGTGAAATAAAGCCCATGTAGTCCATTTTAAAAATAGTAAAGCCTAGTGACTTAACTCCCTTCCTTTGGACAGCAATCTAAGCATATAGTTACTTTCATGGCTAGATACGTACATCTAATTTCAAGGTTGAATCTGTTTAGGTTCAACTTCTAGCCACTGGATCTTGTTACTTGTGTCAGCAAGGTTGAAAAGCTCCAGACATCTTTTCCCTGCATAAATAAGTATATACACTCATTGAGTTACCTTCTCTTTGATTATTTTAACAGTGCCTAGACCAAGCCCTTATTTTTTATTACTATTATTATTATTAGTTCCTCTTCCACTTCTTTCTTATTCCTCTCTGTATTGAAAGTTGACTGGCTGAGGAGAAAGGGGAAATGTGAATAAAAATCAGCAAATTAAAAAAAAAAAAAAAATCTGCCTAATAAATCCTTCTGTTTTCAGTCTGTTTAGATTATTTATGCATTTTTATTACCTCTCTACTAGTCTGAGAGATTTTTGTGTGTGTGTGTGTGTGTGTGTGTGTGTGTGTGTTTTTTCTCTCAGTGAAACACATATTGATTTCTGTTGTTTACTGATAAACCCATAACTGTTCGACCAAACTGAAATTACGTTTTCCCTGATTAAGAAGTCCATGTGACCTATTGGCATGATTTGCAAAGTGACTTGTAAACTCTCCAGGTCATGCGTTTCCAGGTGATTTGTAGCCCTACCCAGATAAATTTAGGAAGATTTTCAGTAGCCAACCAGATGCAAATTTTATTATAAAGATTCGGGAATAGGCATATTATCCATTCATTCTGTCCTCCTCTGTGACTAAAGAAAGATCTTGTCTTGTACTAGAAACAGAATCATATTTCTCTTAGCTAAAAATCTCCAAGTGTGCTAGAAGACTACCTTATTTATTGAGTCTATTTACTACTGTTGATGGATTGTATACTAACAAAATAAACAGTGTCTTGAGGGAGTGAAAAATATTTCTGCTTTCATTAGGGCTCTAACTTTTCTTTTTCTGGAAATGTTTTCCTTCTAAGGTCCTCAAGGTGAAAGCAGACACCATTTCGTGCCTTGCTATAATAAAGTAAATATTTTCTTTTTCTAATCATATTGACCTTGTGATCTATTGCCACTGGAATTTATATTCCTGGGAAACTGAAAAGTTATAGTTTCCCTCTCCAGGAACATAGATATCATTCTCAGTTCTACCTGATTCAGAGTTAGTTTAAAATTAATAGAGAATTTTCTTGGTATCAGATGCCGTATCAAGAATGAAAAAGGTAAAATTAATAAAATGTCAAGAATAATTGATATTATATCCCAGAAATGTTATTAAACTGTCAAGGGTCTGATGAATTCACAGACACAGACCTAAAGCAGGCTGAACATTCCTTGTTTAAGTTAGATGCTAGCTTTATTTCTTGTGTGGGTGTAGAAGAAACTACTGGGAGAAGCTCTAAGATGTTCCTATGCTGTCCAGCAAGAGATCTCACACCAGTCATGGAGCGACAAGCTGAGTCAGGTGAGAAAACACGTCCAGTGGGAGAATAGCTTATCAGGAAAAACATTGCTCTCAAGAGGTTAGTGTTACAAGAAGAAAATTAGCTAACTATGAAGTTATAAAGAGCTGTGTTCTAGTACGTACCTGCAGAGTCTCAGGGTCCTGGGGTCATCTGTTCAATCTTCCCACAAGCACTCTCCCATTTCCCATGCCATTCTTACACCCCTTCCTGACAGTCTTTGTGCAGAAGGAGGTGAAAGCAGATGAAATTTTAACTTCTTATTCACTGGGAAGTAGGTCTTGCACTGTGTCCTGCATAGGACTTGGAGGAAAGCTAATGAGGCATTCAAAACATGAGGTGGTTTACGTAACATCATGTACTGGGTGATCAAGATGCATAAGCTCTCCATGGATCTCTCCAGTGAGCCAGTGAAGTGATCAGGGGCCTTAATGCGTGACAGCCAGGTGTTAATACCATCTGTAATAATGGGTCATCAGTGTCAATGCGAATTTCCTGTACAGAAGCCTCTGAGATTGCTGCAAGGCATTTAATTCATAGATAAGAGAAACAAAACAACAATGGGAAACTCCCTACTTCAGACTTTTTCCTAAACTCTTTGGATTATCCAAGATAAATATTCAACAGAAGTCATAGATGCAATTTGATCTGTAAAGAAGTTAAGAAGAAGTCCATCAAGGATCCCTGACAGGAACAAGGAAGAGCAATATTGCCTTTACATCCAGGCTTGTAGAAAATACACTTGTTCCTGTTTCAAAGCCTAGCCTTATTTTTTCTGAAGCCTGGAACAATTGGTGGCAGATAAATCCCTATTATTGCAGGCATTTTGTAGGCATTCCTCAAAATATATCAATTATCCTATCCAGTTGCATTTCAGATGAATTACTCTCTGGTTACCAAGACAACCAAATATGTATAACAATAATGAAGTTGGTTTTTGTTTGTTTGTTTTGTTTATTATTATTATTATTATTTTGACTCATGCATACCAGAGCTGCTAGAGCAACCTTAGCAAATGCATCACCTGAGAAGTCTGCATGCAGTCTCAAGGGGACACAGTTCTTATCAGCTGTGGGAAGTCTGCCTGCAGAGCCAGGGATATCACCTCCTGCCCCAGCCTGCAGGGTGGTGTTTGCAGTGCTAGAAAGGCCCAAGGGCTTTGGAGACCATTACGTTTCCCTAACAGCATGAGAAGACACAGAAAGCAAACAGTCATAGGAAAAGCAAGCTATCCTCAAATGTCCACAGTTAAAAAGCAATGCTTGTACTGAGAAATCTCTTGTTTTAACTGTATTTCAGACACAATTCCTGCAAGGAGTAGAAGGTGGTTTATCCTGGTTGACATTTGCAGACAAGTTATGTTCATTATCAGCTCAACTGCATATATTGCTCACAACCCATCAGCAGTAATTTTCTTTGTATAGGCAAGACTTCAAAGCTAAGAGGAAAGACCAATCTATAAGCAGACTTAACACCAAAACACATTTAATGCTCTTCGTATCAGCTTGTGTGTAGACTAGTCCTACGTGATAGGGAAAAGAAATGAAGGAAATGATTTTAAAAGCTTCTTGAAATAATCTTTTATTACTAAAGCTTGGAAAAAAACTAACATTAAAATGGTGACCTGAATGGTGACC
This sequence comes from Nettapus auritus, assembly GCA_011076525.1. Classification (NCBI taxonomy): domain Eukaryota; kingdom Metazoa; phylum Chordata; class Aves; order Anseriformes; family Anatidae; genus Nettapus; species Nettapus auritus. The sequence continues at coordinate 44,601,831 of CM021769.1, forward strand.
TGCAGGCAAAATGTTTATCATGAACATTACTTGTCTCTCTCTGCAGTAATGCTTCCTTTGTTGGATTTTAATGTTTATTCAATAAGTAAGAAATTGAATAAATAATAAAACTCTTCTTGTGACAGTATGTTACAACACAGCATGGAACCCCAGCTCTCTAGACCCATAAAGGAAAAACACTATTCAGGATCTCAAGTTACAACACAGCTGAATAGTTTTTTGTTTTGTTTTGTTTTGTTTTGTTTTTTTCTTGTTGTTGATATTGTTGTGGTTTTTTGAGTAAAAAGTCCATAATGTCTGGTTATCCTACATAAGAGCTTTCTATTTCCCAAAACAGCCAGTTTAGAAATGAAGACAAAATAAAGTCAACAAGGAATAAAACCAACAGATACATTTCTGCTGAATATAGGCAGAAGGCAGAGCTCTAACCTCTTGTTTGGGAGACAGTCTAGAAAGCCTTTCATTCCTTCCCAGCTCCAGTTTCAGGAACACAGTTCAGCAGTGACAGGTGCCACAGTGACATCCCAGCCATACAGCCACCCATCTTCTCTTAGGCAGAAACAGAAGAAACTGTATTAAAATACACATCCTAATGAAACACAAGTCACAACATACTTTTATTAATGTACCATAGATGCACATAGTCTAGACTACAAATTCAGTCCTAAAAGTAAGTACTCTTGGCACTCACATGCTAGACAGGAGGTGAGGCTGGGAGAGCAGTCCTGTCCCTTTCCCATCCTCACAATCTTTGAGCCAAGTAGCAATGTGAGACCGTGCTGTAAAACAGTGGTCCATCACACCCACTGCAAAACAAGAGAGCCCCAAAGAATTCCTAGTCCAAGAATGGGAATAGAAAAGTAAAGGTTAGGGGGTAGATATGGGAGAGGCTAGAAGAGGGTCAAGATCTGGGTTCAGAAAGATAAATGGCCTAATTCAAATGACTTGAGGAATGAAAGGGATGATCAGCTTCTCCTTACAATGAAGCACTAATGTACATGCAGTTGATATTGATACCAACTGAGAGAGTATATAGGACTGCAAGCTATGAAAAGAGTAGCAGTAACTTTCATCTGAGGCCAGTGACTTCCTTACTCAACTCTAAAAACAACAGAAGAAAAAGTTTTCATCTCACCAGCTTTACTAAAACTAATGCACTTTTGAAGAATATACTGCATTTGATAAAACAGCACACTTCTTTGAAAATATCCTGATACGTGGTCGCATAACTAACTACAGGAAGAATCTTCAACAGCAGGAGCTGAAGTCAGTGTCAGCCACAAGAATGAATGTCTAGAGAAGCATCATACTCCGCTGTCACTGTGAACTTAGCTGGGCACGACGAGGTTTCTTAAAAAGTTGCCCACCAACAATTCTAAAAGGTGACCCCTGAATATGTACATTATTCACGTCACTAACATTTACTAGCAATTGATTTGTTTGCAGTTCTTAAAGCCCCTCCAGTAAAGACAAAGATTGATCTTTGCTGCAGTCAGTTCTAGAATCTAAGCATCTGCCACAGGCTGTCACTTTGAGGTGCATTTCTTATTCATCTAAAGGAAAGTGTTAAGGATGCTCTTTGACTTGGAAACACAGGCACAGTTCAATTGGGAAAGCCAATTGGTCATGCTCTGCTCTGATCCTTTTGCTTCTGCTCTGATCTTTTTGCTGCAGTAGCAACAGCTGTGGTAATCACATGAACACCAGGTATAAATCACAGCCCCGTTCCCAACCAGGAGTTTCTTAAGAGGGCACTTGGTCCATATCTTTTCCTCCCTTCAGGATGATCAACCCATTTCTACATGGGTCCCAAAAGCCACTCACAAAGCCTCCAGTGACAGGGACTGCACAGAACTTGACATAGGACTTGACTATCTATAGCTAGAGCTTTTCTATAGCTAGAAAAATAGCTTTAGCGTTTAGTGCAAAGACCCCTTGCTGCGCTCTAGCCAACCATTGCAGCAGACTTGGACATGCATTGGTGCTTCCATTCTGTGCTTGCACCATGTACACCCCACCTGAATGCTGTTGTTCATCTCCCTCCAAACAGTTACTTTCTCAACAGCCTCAGCTCTTCCAAACTTTCCACAAAGGTCATGGTTTCTAAACCTCGGACAGTTCTTGCTGTCCTGTAGTCACTGTTAATCATTTCTCTCATCCATTATCAAATTCCTGTTGTTTAGCACCAGCAGGGTCAGATTCTGCTTGCATGATCTTCTGGCATCCTTTGCCCTGTATATATGCTTGTTATTTATCGGCTTCCCTGTCTACAATCTCCAGGGTTTGGAAATGACCAGTCTGAGCCTGGAGGAAACAACGAGATCTTCTGATCCTGTCTTTACTATTATACCTGATATATTCCACAGTTAAATAAGAATCACTTTGGTTTAAAAGATTCTTGTCAACCATATTTATCTTCGGAGTCTTGGTCTACAACAGATCTCTTTGCAGGAAGCTGAATGTTACAGTAGCATGAAGAGCTATGATCTTATTTGCATTTTGGCAACAGAAAAATCCCAATGATAATCTGCTGTACTCATGCAATACTGCTCATGAATCTTAAGGCATTAAGCCCATACATTTAGCTTTCTGTATGTGTGTGCAAGGAATTTTTCTCAAGATAATAATGCAGGCTACTTAGGAGGGCACGATGCTTCTTTTTAGATTTCTCCCTTCGTAAGCAATTAGCATTTCTGTAACCACAAATTGCACAGAAATCAGCACATCTCATCTGTAGGGTAGAACAGTTATTTGCTCACACTTAAAGATTAAACTGCATATAAAGCTACTGGGGAAGCATCTAATACAGTTGTTTCATGTGTGAGGAAAAGGAGGCAGCAGCACAGAGAGAACAGTGCAAATGTTGCATTTGCTTCCTAAAGCACACACTAGACAAGCAAGCACAGCATGTTTCATTAGAAACAATGAAATCTCCTTTTCAGCTAGCTGGCATTTTGGCAAGGCTGCTGATAGATCAGAAACTCACAGCACAATTTGTTTGCCATGGCGTAGCCTACTTTTGTTTAATCAGACAGCCACTGTTGAATGTGTTCCTGCTGTCAACAACAAACCTCCAGACCCACATTCACACGTCAGTGCGCGTGTGTTGTGTGCGCGTGTATGTGTGTACGTGAGCTCTTGCTCATTCTGTGATTAAAAATGTAAGCACCTACTATTTTCAGCCTGAAAGGCAGCCAAAACCTTTGTGTTCAAGTTGGCACAGGGAAGTCTCCCTGTGCCCATTCCATCGTATTAGCAATTCTCCATAAAATGGCAAAGGAGGATGCATAATTTTTAAACTTTCTGGAATCCAGTGGTTTCACTTGGGGGTTTGAAGTAAAGGCAAAGCCTGCATTCATGCACGATGTATTTATGCCACAGTTGCAATCTATTTACAGGCTGGAATACAAGCAACTCATCTACTTAGCACTGAAAATGCTCAAAGCTTTTAGTTAAGGGCCTGATCTAGCTCCTGATGAATAAATTGAGTCAGACTTTACCAAACACGCTTTCAGCAAGGTCCGAAGGTTTCACCACAGCTCTGGTAGGAGCATAAGTCAGCCTACCATTGGACCTTTGGACATTCGCTTCCTATCTTTCAAAAAACATTCTCAGTGCTAGGCTGAACATTAATACTGAAAACTTGAAAAAGGTGGTTTGGAAACACCGACTCAGTAATCAGCTCAAATATGTCCTTGTCCCTGTCATCTTCTGTGTACTGGAGTCCCTGGCTGGACTGTGCTCTGTGGCCGACCTGCTAGCAGAGCTGCCCGTGCCTTCCATCTGGGGACAACCTCACGGGGAACATCATGACCTGCCAGCGGAGGAGACTCTGGACTCTGACCATTTAGAAATATTTCTGGTTTTCTGGACAAAAAAAAAAAAAATACTGGTCATCTGTTTTCAAAAGAACATATGACCAACTTTAATCAATTATGTAATTGATTAAAAAGACAACCCATCTATTCAATAACCACTCTATAAAGACTACACAAAAATACATAAAGATGCCTTTTTTCCCTTTTTTGCCCATTCTTTAATCAAGTCTATTATCTTGTAATATGGTGCCCCTATGTATCACTGTCAGGCCTGTGTAAAGTTTCAGGACACACCTATAGCTTAGAAAGACACTAGGAACACTCTGGATGCAGAATGCAGTATCAGAACTACTGCAACAAGTGTGGCTTAAAAAATGTTTGTGCAGAAATATGCATATGTTCAAATATGTTCTGAGCGTTGTGTTGAGTAAATGCACATAGAAATATTCGCTCTTAAAAGCCAACCTAAATATCACAATATAAATATAGCAACATCACAGCAGAAACGCATCCTGTATAACTAGGAATCAAGAAAACTTGAAGACAGTTTGTAGACTCGTCCCTTGATGTTATTCTCAACATAAGCTTCTCCTACTCCACTAAAGCATTAAGAAAGGCATTAAAGTCATAAAAAGTATCAAAAGAAACTGAAAGTAGTATGCTTAAGTGAGATGCTCACTGGCTTTGTTGCCAGAGGTTTTTCAGATGACAGTTCATACTTTTTGCAGATGCCTGTGCCTCATTTGTAGGAATTCATGATATTTGAATTCCAGTTTCTACATGTTCAGCCATTCTTCCAGAGCTATATCCTGTTAATAAAATGAGTGCAGAGATCTGAGGCTATGCTGTGTGCGCGTGCGCACAATTGGGGCAGGGGACTGTGAGATGAGGGGAAAGGAGGCAGAAAAATAAAAACTTTTGTGGGGAAAGAGCAATAAATATATTAAATACTTCTGTTTCCTCTTAACTACTATAAATCATATGACTGAAATCATAATACCCAGGTCACTGATTGAAGGTCACTAATTACACAGACCTGTAACAAGCTAAAGAAACTTCTGCAGGAAGTGACTTTGGTTATTTAATTGGTCAGAGCAAACCCAGCATCCCAATGAGTGATACCACTCAGTGCAGCTGTAAGCCCCACATTTCACATGAACCCTCTGAAACATGAAATAAAGGAACCAGGAACAAAAGCTATGAACTTCCAACAACTCAGAGCCAGTAAATTCCGGTAACTTACTGAGATTTTTTTCCACACAGTCAAGATATAATCCCTTATAATTTAGCCAAGTTCACTTTGGAGTAATTGATATTTTCCATCTCTCTAAATTGCCCTTGAACTTCAGCTGAGCAGCATATTGTGCTTCCCCTCCTGATGAGGACTGTTTAGAATTTCCATGTCCTGTTAAGCAGCTGGCCTGCTTCCCCTTGTAGCAAGCAAATTGTTCTCCTTCCAATACTAGGTATTTTTAGCAACAAGAGCTTTTGGATTAAAAAAGAAAAGTTGCATATCACAAGACATCACTCGTTGCTCTTAAAGGTTTATTTTTTAACCCTTTTTGTGAGTCTGACTCAATGACCTTTTAGCACTTCTCCCTTTCACGTTCCACTTTGGTCACACTACGCCCATCTTAAAAAACACTCTAACTTCATTTAAGGAGGGAGATGAGAAAATAGACACAGGTGAATCTGTCAACTGCATTAAAGTCAGGGGTGTTTGGATCCTGTTTCATCCAAGACTAAATCAGAGAAGAGTATTTTAAATCTGAAGGTTTCACATGGTCCTAGCATTTAACTTTATTGGATATCAGACTCTAAATGTGATTTGCAGAGCACTTGAGGTTTGTGGACTACTACTAAAGAATTTGCACATGGGAGCTAAGAAAAAAAAAAAAAACTTATTTTCTCTCAAATAAGAATGTATTGGATACAGGTATAGATTGCTACTACAAAACAGTGAGGCATCTATAAGCTGGCGGAAAATAAATAAATAAATAAATAAATAAAAATTGGACTGTGACTGCAGCTTACCCATGCAGGAATCATTGCCACATGGAAGGGCCAGATAAAAAAAAAAAAAAAAAAAAAAAAAAAAAAAAAGATTTTTCCTCAGTACCAGCACCTCCCTAAAGGTTCCCCTTCAGTGCTATGCTGACAGTTTTTCAGTTCTGTATTGGTTAACTTGGGGGCAAAAGCAGCCTTGGAGGAAGGGAGACTGAAATAAAGACAAAGCATTAACAGGAGAAAAACAAAGTCTGGTTGCTCCCAGCTATTTCCATTGAATGGAAGCAAGGAATCATTAAGAGCTGCAATCTGAAGTGGGCTATGCATATGTTATGATGAAGTTCTGATGTGCATTTTGCATCCTGTATTACAGATTTGAGTCCAGGAAAGGAGCCAGAGCTGGGCAATCTTACCACTCTGCGGAGCATGTATTAAAATGATCCCAAAAGTAATTAGATAAATTGAATGAAATCTGACTTGACAAGCAAGGGTCATCCTATTCTATGAAGGCTCAAGATGGATGCCAAGGGGCCAAACAACCAGTGATTGAAGGGCACAGCTAATTAAAGTGCCTGCTGTATTAATATTTATGTTAAAGTTTCCACTAGCTCTGGCCTTGACCTGGCAGTCAGGTATGCGATGTGTGTCCTTCATTTTAATCATTTTCAACATTATTTTTCATATGTTTATGAAAGCACGTTAAACAGGATGTTATACATGCCTCTTTCATTCTCAGACTAGAAAGGCTGAGCAAATGTCTCAGGATGGAAAAAAGACAGGGAACGGGTTGAAACCCAGTCCTTCTGATTCAGCAAGCAGAAAAAATAAAGGTAAGAAATGCTGTCATTTGATAGTGCTTTCTACTCATAGCTGTCAAAAATGCTTTCCTATCTCTATGATACCTTGTCTTCAGGCTGGGTGTTAGGAAAAGGTTCTGCACCTAGAAGGTGGTTGGGCACCAGAACAGGCTCCCCAGGGTAGTGGTCACAGCACCGAGCCTGCCAGAGTGCAAGAAGCATTTGGACAATGCTCTTAGACATAGGGTCTGGTTTTGGGGTGGTCCTGTGTGGATCCAGGAGTTGGACTTGATGCTCCTTGTGGGTCCCTTCCAATTCAAGATAGTCTATGATTCATTTTATGGGTAGGAAAACTGAGGAACAGCTGTGAAGGCTCAGTGTAAGATGCATTCACTGACTGAGAATAACCACAGTCAGGGACAGCTACAAACCTGTAATCCAGAGAGGCAGGCATTCCAGCCAAAAGCAAATGGAGCTGCAGATACTTCATATGATGATACTTCATACTTCAGTATCATCAAGCTTGAAGATACTTCAGGCTTGATGAACTTGCTTGAAGTTCATCAAGCAAGTGTGAGAGAGAGAGAGAGGGAGAATAGGGAGTAGGGAAGGAATTGTTATATACCAAGAGACAAAAATAAAATAAAATAAAATAAAGCCTCTCTTTTCTTGCTGAAATTAAAAATAAATAAATAAATAAATAATCATTCTGGGCTGAACTTATTTTTTCATTCAGTTCAAAATGGAGAATACTAGACACACTTGAAAAAATGCAACAGAAATAGAGAGCAACCTTCACACTGAAAGGGAAGTGAGAAGAGTGGAGAAGACACAAGGCTACGTCTCATTCCTTAACCACCCAGTGCATTTGATTTGACGTTGGTGGACACAAATGTCACCACCCATGGCCTTCTCACTCCCCGAGCCCTGCAGACACCTGTACATCACTTTCCAGTCACTCTCCAGCCTACACAGCCAGCCCCATGCCAATGGAGATGGTCGCCCTCTCCTCATACAGGCAGATGTGTTTGGCTGGCTGCATATTCAAGCGCCCTGGAGAAGCAGCAGCCTGCAGGACCAGGGCTGCCCCTTACCAAGGCTGTGACAATAACTCTGCCAGCTTTTCCTGCTTGAAAGCAGGCATGATTCCTGCCTGTGAGAGCCACGCTGCAGCAAGGATGGTGCCAGTGCACAGCATCCTCCCATCAGCTATGAGGAGAACCAGAGACACACTTGCTGGGCCAGGGCTGGAGCCTGCAGCTTCCCTTCCCTGCCTGAAGGCTGAAACCACCACACCACTGCAAGTGAAAACTCATTTCTCTTGCCTCTTCCCGCCTCCAGAAAGATTTAATTAAATCAGAATTTTAAAAAATGCTATTTGAATCTGTAATGACCAAGACATTATTTTCACAGAATAAATTTCCGGGGGCCCCCCCCGGGGGCCCAGATAAACAGTTAATAAAAGTCACCTCTATTCTCTTGGGAGATGGGAAAGGACTACAGAATTTCATGAAGTACTTATAGTTCTGCAATTCTGCAGTTCAGCAAGGCCACTGACACCTTGGGTGGACAATTATGCTTTGAGATATCCACAGCTAGCAGAAACATTGGTTCAAATATTCTGTCAACATTAAGGCAGACCTGGGAATTGTATCCCAGTGCTCTTTACCTTGATTTACTTCTAACGTTGAGGTCTTACAGCACAAAAAGCTAATCAAGGAGGAGGATGACATTTCCAAGATTAATCTGAGAAGCATGATGGAATCCAGCCTTCCATCTGAAATTATGCCTATGGAGGGATGGATAAAGATTTGTCAAGATGTGTGATTTCACTGCCAAATTTCTATAATCCTTTTAACTACTTTATTGTACTTCTATTTTAAGTAACAGGAACGTATCTGGTGTTTCCCGTGCAGTCAGTGGAATGAGGTACAAGCACTGGCTCTCTGGCACCTTGCCTCTGTGTAGGAGAGCCATAAAGCTGGGGTAGCCACACCAGGGTGCACCGCTTTTGATACCTGCTGCAATTCACTTGTTACAGCTGCAGTTGCAGCAATTTAGCAAGTAGAACACCCATTTTACTGCCTGTTTTATTACCAAGACAGATAAAATTTGTACAAGTAGTGCTCAGGGAACCAGCATATAACAGTGCATCTGAATTAAAAACCAAAGCATTATGTAGCTGAACTCATTACCATTTACAGAAACGGTGAAACAGATTTGTTCCCCTCATCCGTTGCAATGCTCCCTGAACAACATCTATTTGTTCTGAGCCTCTTTTAGCAACTTACCAGCAGAAAACAAAGTGGCAATGCTGGCTGGAAGAACAGCTCATGGCAAGCAGCACTATTGCTCTACAGAACGTACAGAAATACTGTTTGTTTATGATCTGCCTTCCAATAGCTAGCTCAGCAGATTTGATGCCCCAAGCACTAAAGTGCTTCACAAGCTTTGTAAACAGCACAGGAAAATGGATTTTCAGTCTGATACCCAAAATGGGACTTTGGCATCCCTAATTCCCGTCTTCGGGTGCCTCTCATTTCCTATGTGTCTCAGTCTTCACCTCAGTTTTCAACTAAGCTTTATTTTCTGAAGGGAAATTCTTACCTCGGGAACTCATGACAGTTTTGAGCCCCTCAAGCACATTTCCCCCAGGATGACAGACGTAACAGCTGTGTCCAATTCTCACCCCTGGTCACCAGGGCGAGGACTGCAAGGCAGTCCTTCTGCAGAGGCACAGGTACCTTAGGACTGCAGCAGGTACTGCTGCAGCACGAGGATAGCATCACTTACAAGTATGCTCCCTCCAGAAGCAGCACTTGCAATGCAAACGCTAGAAATCTTCCGCAGATCTCCTCCCAGCTGACAACTGAGCATAAGCAGTGTCTCCAGCCAAAAAGGTGGCTCAGGATCTGGGAGGGCTAGAAACCTAGAGTCAAGGAAGGGGTCTGTTACAGACCACCGAACCAGGATGAGGAGACGGATGAGGAGTTCTACAGGCAGCTGACAGAAGTTGCGAAATCGTCAGCCCTTGTTCTCGTGGGGGACTTCAACTTCCCTGACATATCCTGGAAGCACAACACAGCCCAGAGAAAGCAGTCTAGGAGGTTTCTGGAGAGCATGGAAGATAGCTTCCTGACACAGCTGGTTAGTGAGCCCACCAGGGGTGGCGCCCCACTACACCTTCTCTTCACAAACAGAGAAGGACTGGTGGAGGATCACAGAATCACAGAAAGTCTAGGTTGGAAGAGACCTACAAGATCACCGAGTCCAACCTCTGACCTAATACTAACACATCATCCCCTAAACCATATCCCTAAGCTCTACATCTAAATGTCTTTTAAAGACCTCCAGGGATGGGGACTCAACCACTTCCCTGGGAAGCCTATTCCAGCGCCTAACAACCCGTTCAGTAAAGAAGTTCTTCCTAATATCCAAACTAAACCTCCCCTGGTGCAACTTTAGCCCATTCCCCCTCATCCTGTCGGGGGCTGTCTTGGGCAGAGTGACCACGAAATGGTGGAGTTCTCTATTCTTGGCGAGGCCAGGAAGGGGACCAGTATAACCACTGTCTTGGACGTCCGGAGGGCTGACTTTGTGCTGCTGAGGACACTGGTTGGTAGAGTCCCTTGGGAGGCGGTTCTGAAGGGCAGAGGAGTCCAGGAAGGCTGGGCGCTCTTCAAGAGGGAAATCTTAATGGCGCAGGAACGGTCTGTCCCCACGTGCCCAAAGACGAGCTGGCGGGGCAGAAGACCAGCCTGGCTGAACAGAGAATTGTGGCTGGAGCTTAGGAGAAAAAGGAGGGTTTATAATCTTTGGAAAAGTGGGCAGGCCACTAAGGAGGACTACAAGGATGTTGCGAGGCTGTGCAGGGACAAAATTAGAAAAGCCAAAGCCCATCTGGAGCTCAATCTGGCTACTGCCGTTAAAGATAACAGAAAATGTTTTTATAAATACATCAACACAAAAAGGAGGACTAAGGAGAATCTCCATCCTTTACTGGATGCGGGGGGAAACTTAGTTACCAGAGGTGAGGAAAAGGTGGAGGTGCTTAATGCCTTCTTCGCCTCAGTCTTTAGCGGCAATACCGGTTGTTCTCTGGATACCCAATTCCCTGAACTGGTGGAAGGGGATGGGGAGCAGGATGTGGCCCTCACTATACATGAAGAAATGGTTGGTGACCTGGTACGGCACTTGGATGTGCACAAGTCGATGGGGCCGGATGGGATCCACCCGAGGGTACTGAGAGAACTGACAGAGGAGCTGGCCAAGCTGCTTACCATCATTTATCAACAGTCCTGGCTATCCGGGGAGATCCCAGTTGACTGGCGGCTAGCAAACGTGACGCCCATCTACAAGAAGGGCCGGAGGACTGACCCGGGAAACTACAGGCCTGTCAGTTTGACCTCAGTGCCAGAGAAGCTCATGGAGCAGATTATCTTGAGAGTCATCACGCAGCACTTGCAGGGCAAGCAGGCGATCAGGCCCAGTCAGCATGGGTTTATGAAGGGCAGGTCCTGCTTGACGAACCTGATCTCCTTCTATGACAAAGTGACGCGCTGGGTGGATGAGGGAAAGGCTGTGGATGTGGTCTACCTTGACTTCAGCAAGGCTTTTGACACCGTTTCCCACAGCATTCTCCTCAGGAAACTGGCTGCTCTTGGCTTGGACTGGCGCACGCTTCGTTGGGTTAGAAACTGGCTGGATGGCCGGGCCCAAAGAGTCGTGGTAAATGGAGTCAAATCCAGTTGGAGGCCAGTCACTAGTGGCATTCCCCAGGGCTCGGTGCTGGGGCCAGTCCTCTTTAATATCTTCATCAATGATCTGGATGAGGGGATCGAGTGCACCCTCAGTAAGTTTGCAGATGACACCAAGTTAGGTGAGTGTGTCGATCTGCTCGAGGGTAGGAAGACTCTGCAGGAGGATCTGGATAGGCTGCACCGATGGTCTGAGGTCAACTGCATGAAGTTCAACAAGGCCAAGTGCCGGGTCGTCCACCTGGGGCGCAATAACCCCAAGCAGAGCTACAGGCTGGGAGATGAGTGGTTGGAGAGCTGCCAGGCAGAGAAGGACCTGGGAGTGATGGTTGATAGTCGGCTGAATGTGAGCCAGCAGCGTCCTCAGGTGGCCATGAAGGCCAACAGCATCCTGGCCTGTATAAGAAACAGTGTGACCAGCAGGGCTAGGGAGGTGATTGTCCCCCTGTACTCGGCTCTGGGGAGGCCGCACCTCGAATACTGTGTTCAGTTTTGGGCCCCTCGCTACAAGAAGGACATCGAGGTGCTTGAGCGAGTCCAGAGAAGGGCGACAAAGCTGGTGAGGGGCCTGGAGAACAAGTCCTACGAGGAGCAGCTGAGGGAGCTGGGATTGTTCAGCCTGGAGAAAAGGAGGCTCAGGGGCGACCTTATCGCTCTCTACAGGTACCTGAAAGGAGGCTGTAGCGAGGTGGCGGTTGGTCTGTTCTCCCACGTGCCTGGTGACAGGACGAGGGGGAATGGGCTTAAGTTGCGCCAGGGGAATTTTAGGTTGGATCTTAGGAAGAACTTCTTTACCGAAAGGGTTGTTAGACATTGGAACGGGCTGCCCAGGGAAGTGGTGGAGTCACCATCCCTGGAGGTCTTTAAAAGTCGTTTAGATGTAGAGCTTAGGGATATGGTTTAGTGGGGACTGTTAGTGTTAGGTCAGAGGTTGGACTCGATGATCTTGAGGTCTCTTCCAACCTAGAAATTCTGTGATTCTGTGACTACAGAGGTGTTCAGGTCAGTTCAGAAACAGTGGAGGAGGATCTGAGAGATGATTAACAGACTGCACATAAGTGGGTATTGAATAATAAATATTCTGTGTAACTATTACCACTTCTTCATGTGCCTCTCAGCTGAAATACAGACCAAGCTCTGGCTTTCCAGAAACTCCTGGGGTGTTTTCCTTCACATTAGGATTCCAAACTGCTGCATATAACACCGAGGTAAGGAACCGATTGTGCTTCTTACTGAATATTCAAGTCCCTTAAAAACACAGTAAGAATCCTTGGACAACATAGTAAGTAGTGCAATTTTTAAACAAATTATTTGTCAATAGGAATTCCTCAGAGTAACACTTTTGTTACTGCCATATCCTCACACAAATGTTTATCACCTCTGTTTTAGCACAGAAGAAATATATCACTCTAATAAGCTCATTAATGAGAGAGGTATCTCTTTAGTCAGGATCTAATGTGTAAAGCATGTCATTGTGCTGTTGGCACCTGACAAAAATGGCATCTCAGCCATTTCAGCCCATTTGTAAACTTTTCCAGCAAAAGTCATCCAGTATTGCAGTCCGTGGGCAGCAGCTGCCAGTTCCCGGTGACTGTGGAGATAAACATGCTGTCTATACCTACACACAGGGATGCCAGCACTGGGATGCAGCAAGTGCATCTCAGAAGCAAAGTCCACAGAGTTCATTTTCAAACTTTTTCCCCAACTCAAGCCTGGCTCCAGCTCATTAAAAATGGAAGGGGGAAGGGGGAAGGGAGAAGGGGGAAGGGGGAAGGAATCCTAGCAAACTCCAGAACAGATGCACACACATTCCATAGACAATGAAATTCGTTCTACCCCCATTTTTGTCTGAGCTTACCCCTCCACATGCATGCAGAGGTGCTCATAAGCTACATTCTTACCACCTCCTCTGGACTGCTCTCCAGCTGTGTGAAACCATACAATAGAATATTAAGAGCAAAGCATTACACATGTAAAATCAAGCATAGTAGTTTGATTTTAGATAAGAACTAATGCATTATGACAAAGTGCAAATTGCTGCATACAACGTTTATACAAAGTCCCCCTCAAGTGCAAGCCCAACACACAAAGTACTTCTCTTCCAGGAAAAAAAAGCAGAACTGAAAAACAACCAACCACACCCTTTGCTCTAAAGAAGTATACATAGTTTGCCAAAAAAAAAAAAAAAATCATTTCTCCCAATCTCTAATTTTATTTCCTTCCCCTATTTTAAACTATCTAGTCCTGACTAACTGATGAGCTTCAGATGCTTCAGTCTTCCAGTTCCAAATGCTTTTCTGCTTTCATTCTGAGTTTCTGCAGACAGGCACAGAAGGGACACATAGGATTTCTTCAGGACCTTAGTATGTATTCAGGACTGCAGAAGATGCAAAACACATGCTGCATATCAGCATCGAGCCACGTGCCTAATGCCACCACTCAAACACAATACTTTTCCTTGTGAAAAGCAGAAAAAGAAATGCAGGGAACATTAAACCAAGCAGTTTATTCCTGGTGGGAAACAAGCCTTTTCATGGGCTGAGCCAGAAGATAGGTCTATAACTTCTCCCACCTAGAGGTTTCCTTGTCTTGTTTTCATTTGTTTTAGGCATTCTAAAATGACAATTTGAAAACTTAAGGACCAATACCGATTCTTTATAATGTGATATTAATCTTGTAAGTGTATACAGATGCCTAAAATAATCAAGCCCTCAACTCATGCTCCACACCTGGTGAGTATTAATAATGTGTTCTATAAGCATTTTTTATTTTTTTTATTTTTTTTTTTTTTTTAAAGAAACACATCTCTCGACTATGTGAAGAAGAGGAAATATTTGTCTGTTGTTGAAAAGAATAGGATTCTTTAAAGGTTAAAGAATCTGATCATCTGCTCAAATACTTGAAGCTAAATAGTTCTGGCTATCAAATAACTTAATTAAAATTTACCCGGAAGAAAGTCAGTAGGTTGTATATCAACGAAAAAACACATCACTAAGGAATGTGCATCTTGCGGAAACTGGGAACAGAATATGCGTAGGCCGATCACATTAAGGTATTAAGTGTTTGGTTTAGACACTGCCTGTAATGGCACACAGCACAGCATTGTGGGTTCAGAGACCTGCACACCTCAGGGGAAGGTGGGGCTGGAGGTGTGGCTGGAACAAAGGCTGGGATCTGCCTCTGTACACAAGGAAGTCAGAGTTTTGTCCAAACGCTACATTTGAATATCAAATTCAGTCCTAATTTTGTCATACCAATTTGCACTTCCAAATATTCTGTTCTTGTTGTCATTCCCAATCCATGGCAAAGGCCATTTGTTTGAATGACAACAGTGGCAGTGAGAGGCAACTAGAGCCACAGCCCTCAAGGTGGACATTACTGTAGGAGAAAAGAGGAAATGTAGTGTTTTCAACATTTTACACTTTGAAACTTATTCTTTTTCAAATATTTGTCAGGAGTTCTGGCACATCACTGTGATGTTTCTTTCCTATTCAAACACAATCAAAATGCCTGAGTTTTGAGTGGCTGAAAGCAAACAGTAAACAACCAGTACATGAAAGCAATGCTCAATCTTAAGTGAGAAAGTGTTTTTGAGTAAATTAGATGAGAATTCAACGTTATTTCTTTCCCCTACAAAGTGCAAGAAGGTAACATCAAACCCCTACTAAGTTACTAATTAGTTCAATATTAATCACTTATTGAGCTTTTTTTTTTTTTTTCTTTCCAGACACTAATTTATTTAAAACAGGCTATCTGATTCACTCACAAAACTAATAAGGCCTTGGATCGTATCACAAGTGCCAGATTCACAAATCTCTAGGAACAAGTCAAATACTCTTTTTACTGCCCATGTGACTCAAGCTGGTCTCAGGGATTCGTGTTTCCATTCACACGTCCATTTTGAAGCTAGCATAATTTTTCCAGGGGTGAACTCAATGCTATTAACAGGACGTTTAGGATTTCCAGTGAAATCCCAAATTATGCAACGCTCTAGCAGGTAAAATTTTTAACAAGTGAGCATTTAACATCTGTGAACCTGCTACACAAGTAATGCACTGGAAGGAGGGAATTGAACTTCCATCTTCACATGTACATGGCCTTCCAGCTAAGGCCATGCTCAGATTTAGGGGATGGGCCAATTGAAGGGAACTCCTCTTCCCCATCCTCAGAGTAGAATTTGTGCCCTGTGTGGCTGACATACCTTCAGTATCACCGTGCAGTGATTTACAGCCATGCTGCAGGAGCAGCAAGTCAGTCAAACCTGCAATGCAGCTCAAAAAAATTGCTCAAAAGTGAATAAACTGGTGCATTCATGTCAAAAAGAGAACAAAATCTCATCATAGGTAAAACAGCAATGCTCCCACAGAAACAGAGGTGAATGTGAATGTGCACTGAAGATCCTCCACTATCCAAAGCATTCAGAACCACAAATATTATTACATTGAAAGCAGACATTTTTCCCACTTTTCTGTGTCACACAAGAACATCTCTCAATGTTCTATAAATGTTTAAATTTAAAAAACTAAAAATAAAAATAAATTTTAAAAATCCTCTTTAAATCAGTATCTCATAATATTTATTCCAAAAGCTAAAAGGCCATTCTTAAGTTCATTGAAAACACTGGTAAAACTTACATCAACTTCTTCTAAGCAAAAGCAATCTCTTGGGTAAAGATATTATATTTTTCCTCACTCCCTAACTTTCTCCTACAGAGAAGTAGGATACCCTGCACTCACTTGTCACCCTTAGCAGAAAAACAATGTGCACCTACCATGACTACAATATAAGAATATATTTATTTTTCAGACATACGAATGGGAAGTTTCCCAAAATGTTTAAATTCTTATTCTTAATCCAAAGAAAATTTCAGAAATGCTGAGATTCTGTCCAATCTTTTATTAGTAAATTTAAAAGTAAGGATTACTTTCAGAATTGAAAATTTCATTTAAAATGTTATTCTAAAATGCTATTCACATTTGTTACGCTTAAGGAGTACAAGTTGACATTTGTGCCTGCTGCAGTAGTCTCTAGTAACTCCGGCTGCTTTCACCACCTACAATAGCTTGAAAAAACAGAGCCAGACACTTTGCAGAGGTGCCCAGCAACTGGCCTAGGACAAAGGTCACAAGCTGCATCAAGAGAAGGATCAGTTGGGTGCAAGGGAAAAAAAAAAAAAAAAAAAAAAAAAAAAAAAAAAAAAAAAAAAGGCAATGAGAATAGTAGCACATTGGGAAAAGGCTGTAGGATCTCTCTCTGCAGAGAGGTTCACACCTGATCTGCACAGGATGAGCAACCCGAGCTACCCGTGATGGCAGCCCTGCTTGGGGCAGTGTGTGGTACTTAAATGACCTCCACAGGTTGTCTCCAACTTGAAGTATTCTGCAGCTCAAACATGGCCTGTTTTAACAACTGCAATGCTGTCAGCTGTATTTTATTTTCCGACTCATTCTGGGCAGCTTTTACTTTATATTAGCTAAAGCGCCTTATCACTTCTGTACAGCAAGTGTCTCCTGGTGGCTGAAATGAAGAAGGCTGATGTTTTCTCAAAATGGATTATGTAAACTATAAAGCTGAAATGACATGAAACAATTGCCAGTATTTTCATGAAATTTCAAACAAGGGTTTTCTGACAACATTTAGATAGATTTCAAATTTCAAAGGAAAATTCTGAAATTAGTTTCATGTAATGATAAATTCCAAAAAGTCAATGCTTTCCAAATTTAAACACCTCTAAGCTTAATTCCCATAATGTAACTAAAGACTGACAAAGTATCTAAAGAACTGATGAGGTGTAATATATGTATAGTAAGAAATCAACATGTTTAGAAGATAACTTTTAAATTATTTGAATGCTTTCATTATGATTGTCATAAAAAGTACAGAGAATTTAAAAAAAAAAAAAAAAAAAAAAAGCATTTTAGTGATTTTTTTTTCTATTTACTGTCTAAATATACTCCTAGAATTAAGCATTAAAAGTTCCTTTTCTTTAAGGCTCTTCCAGACGTACTCTTCCTCACTCTTAATAAACACCCAGTTGGTATTCGCCATGTGCCAGTGCTCAGAGCAGAGGGGCCCAGAATGAGGACTTGCTACCTCTCCATGGCCAGAGACAGGCAAATGCCCAGCTGGGGCGAGCCAGCTCCCTACCACTGAATTCCTCAGGTGTCCCATCCAGCAGTCCTGGTGTCTCTCACTCTGTTATGTCACTACCACAGGTAAACAGCCCTTTCTGTGATCAGGACCTGCCCTCCTGTTTAAAGCTTTGTCACCGAGATTTGGTTTTGTTTCCATAAAAAATGTTTGAGAATTATTTTAAAACAATACTTCTTGCAAGCGGCAGCCCTGAAATTCTTTCTGGTGTGCACAGAAGGTCGGGAGCTTTGGCTGCAGTCTTCCTCATCTATTCATTCCATGAAGTCATCTATATTAGGTGATAACAATGCAAAAAGATACAATAGGAAAAATGCATACACACTACTTAGGACCTCTTAAGGTTCATAAAGAAGAGGTCTGAGTATAAGCAAGGATTTTGTCAGAGATTTGGTTTCTTTCTAGCACATCCCCAGGCCCATGCTCATGCAGAACAGCATTTTGTGTTATCATTTCTCCCAGCATATTTCTGAGCAGCAAAGGACATACATTTCCTGGCTTTCGAAGTAGCCAACAACTCACTACGTGAGCTCAACAGGCTGTGTATTTGTCAGGGACATGACGTTGTAGCATTTTTTTTCCAGGAAGAATAATTTTAAAAGCAGTCCTTACTACATGATTTCCATCAGTGTAGAAATGGAAAAGATATCCTCAGGGTAACTGGAATCTATCTCCTTATGACAGGTCAGGGGAGTGTAAGTTGGCCCCAGCTTGGTCTTAATGATTGTTTGCAGGGAGTATGCAGTCCGCAGAAGAAGCTACGTACTCTAGAGGCTGTTTTTAACTAAGTGACTGTAGTTGAATATAGATAAATAAAATAAATAAATCAATAAATATCTAGTGCCTTTTTTTCATGTTAGGGGGGCAAGGAGAGGGAGTAGGTCACAGTTCAGAAGTGTCCTGAAACTGCTTCTTTTTTCTCTTTTTGTACCAAAGCCCTGTTCTTGCATTTTAATACAAGGGCAGCATCTGCTATATAATTAAATATTGCGGGACTATTTGGACTTTCATCTCCAGAATCAAAGGTAACAAGTTTTTTCACTACAAATCTATTAATTAAGGCTCATTAAAGACTTGATTAAAAAAAAAAAAAAAAGGCTTTATGCTTTACACTCAGAATTCCCAAGACACTTGCTTACTAGGCCTTTACAGAGACTTGCAGACTGAATCAATCTGCAACTTCCCAGTGAAACAGGATTTCATTGGAAAATGCTGAGTGACTGCAACAGCAACAAAAGTCTTGCTGAAACCCTGAGAGAGCCTCAAGGGGTTTCTGCCAGGGCTGCAGCCCATCATCCTGCCAGGCTGCTCTGATGCCCAGCAGCACCACTCAGAGCCCAGGGACCTCGGTCATTTTACACTCTTGCTCCAGCTGCACCAGGGGGTTAAGAAACCCTGACAGCCCCAGGTGAGTCCAGCTCAGATGCACCCCCCTCCTAACTGTGCTTTTAGTCCTATGTAGCCAAATGTATGGACAAAAAGGTGATACAAAAGGTTTCTGAAAAGAATATTAAAGGTAGCTTGTAAACAGTGCTTGTTGTTCAAGGAAATCCGGAAATGGGAGTAGCATCATACAGGAACATCCAGAAGCAGAGGGCTGTATTTCTGATTTATGGTGAAGCTCTCCAGATGATTTATGTTAGAAGAGGATCTATGTGAGAAGACAAGATGGTAACTGCTCTGATCCATTCTTGTTTATGACAGCACAGGAAACATGTCCAGGAGAATACCTTGGTCTGTATCTCATCTGCTTGGGCAATAAATGAATGCATCTTTTTGAAGTTAAATTCTGTGTGGATTTAGATCATGAAACCACACCAAAATCAGCAGCAACTTCAGTCCCTGATAAAAGACCACAGATTTTTCCACTGATTGCATTAGTACGTGCAAGTTTTGCCTACACCTGCAACAGCCCCTGTAGGTGCTTTTTGAAGCTCCTATAGTACTGACCTCCTGAGTCAGTTCCACAGAGCCCAGCTCAGCACAGAATGCAGTACCAAGAATAGAAGTCAAGAGAAAAGCAAACAAAAAATAAATAAATAGATATACTGTAATTATATTTAGATCTTGCAAAGATCTTCCATGCTTGCTTGAAGTTTAGTCTTAGAGGCAATCAGATCTGCTATAGAAGCATGATTGCTTCATTTTCCCTTCCTCAACTCTAGGACTTCCTTTGGGTCATGGGGAGCCACCTTTCTGGAGCTGCCTTGCAAGCACCTGCTCTGCTGCATTCAGCCAACAACCTCACCCTTGAGAAAAAATAAAAATAAAGGGGGGAAGAGAGGGGAAGGGCTATGAATGATAAAGCTACACATAATTGTAACTAGTGTTTGCAGCTGCCTTTACAAAGCTAGAAGACATTACAATTCTGAGGGCGGATACAAGAAATAATGTGGAATGCGTCCCATATTATAGCTAATACAGACCTTTAACCATAAGAAAGGAGAGAGGCTGACTATACTTACTCATAATTATCGGAGCTGGCAAAATGCCATCTTACATTCTGTAAAGAAGTTATTAATTTTTAAAAGAACATGCAGCCAACATAACTCCTCAGAAAGAAAAGAGACGTCTTTTTGAAACAGAATGCCAGGTTAGCACACTGGTCCCCAAAAAATTCCCCCCACCCTGTTACAAGCAGCTTCATTCCAAGGTGAACGTGCCATCTTCTTGTACGAGAACACAAAGAAAAAGCACAGCAAGGCAAAGCAAAATAAGAACACGCATTACTTCTCGTCCATGAGAACAAATGTTAAAAGGCCAGGATTGTGCCAAAAATCCTTCTTGCTGTCACGTAAAGACATTGAACAAAGGCTGTTGTTTGTCTCCACTAAACTTTTTTTCCTATTCCTCGCACTTGGCATGTCAAAGGTTTTTGGAAAAAAAAAAAAAAAAAAAAAAGGAAAGAAAATCACACTCAAAGCTTTGGCTTCTTCCTGCTTCCTTTTTATCTTTAAGATGTTGAAAACTCAGGTATTATCTTTGCATACACCACTATTCATCTTTAATTTAATAAATGATCTCTTCAATGTATTAATGGTTAGCGGTGCATACTAATTAGCATTTATAAAAATCAATTACATTGTCTCATAAGACAGAGGAGAAACCAAGACCTTCATCACTGGATCATTTGTATTTATCTGTTAATTATAAACCTTAATTGTCTCCTCTTATCAGATTAATTTGCATAAATTGCATAAGTTTAACGTTTAACAGGTTTTAATAGCAGAATACAATTATTCTTTAAAGATTCTTTCTTGAAATATTCGTTATTAATTATAGCATTAAAATTAGAAGTTCTGATAATTGACCTTGGCTTCTCCTTGGCTCATCATCATCTGTCCATTGAGGTCATTTATCTCAATATTATGCATGCTTTGTGGCTTCTTACTACTGATGCGCTTAGTTTTAATTGTACTTTATAGCCTGTCAGATTTCTCTGATTTTTGACTTAAAGCAGAACATTATGTGGAGTTCCACAAAAGTGGACTTTTCATAGTATATTCATCCTCTTAGCATTCCTACATGTGACAGCACAGTGGATGGCAGGACTATTTTTAGACCTGGAGCGTTTGGACTATTATGTAGAAATATTTCTATCCTGGTGAGGACATCCCCATCCCCATCCCCATCCCCACCCCCACCCCCCCCTCAATCAGATGATTTAGGAAGTAGGAGACACACATATGCTCCCAAGTAGTCTTAAAAACTATTATGTCTGGTGGGTCCTCTAACAGCCTTTTCTTCTTCTTAACTGACCAGAGGCTTCTTTCGAAGCCTCTAACTACATTTTCCACTGCCTTTTTCTTCAGAGATTGTGGTTTACAGAGTCCAGAAGGTAACAAAATAAGAGAAAAAATGGCTAAGAGCAAGAGCAAATTCTGACAGATGTATTCAGCTTAATTTGGCTTTTATGTAAAGATTTTTTGAGAACTTGTGCTCTACAGAGGTGAAAATAAGTGTGGTTTTTGTTTTTGTTTTTGTTTTTGTTTTTCCCCTCTGTGAAATCATTCACTGTCTCACATAAAGGGATTTACTGTACTGGATTTTTCTTCCAGTTAATACTATTCACATTATTTGGTTAAGAAATATTTTAGATATAATCAGATATGCTTCCAAGAAGAGACTAATATTTAGAAACATTAAACAAAGCTTTCTTAGATTGTCTACAGCTGCTATTATTAAAATGCTAGAGGTGCCTCAGGTCAATAGCTTCTGAGTTCAGTACATATTCCTCTTAATGAGTGAGCCTGGTAAGAAAACACTGAATCCAGTTTCTACTTGAAATTACTGATATCTGCTTTCACTTGCCTGTGCTCCCGAAGCTGGTTCAAAGTTACTGCACTGTTGACTGAAGCATGGCTGACATATTTCCAACCAGTTGCTGGTATCAGAGGTTCAGTTCCCAATCTTTTTTTCTTTTTTTTTTCTGATGAAAATTCCCAAGCAGAGCCAGTGTGCTAATCAATGGAAAAAAAATCAGTAATGGGTGTTACTGTCAGTACACCTCCATCATAACCTGTCTGTCCAAGAGCACACAGCTAGCTTATGACTCCTATAGGCATATCTGATTGGGAGCACAAGAAGCGTTTGGGTGTCTATGGGGTTACAAAGCAGAACTAACATTAAGTTGCTAGTGTCTCCACAAAGTCTTACAGATCTCTCTTACTGAAGGAATGCATCAAGCAAGTGTAAGTCAATCATCACGGTAACAGTTCTGTCCTGCTTCTTGATCCATAAGAGGAGACCAATACCTGCAACTGACATGGAAAGTATTGCCATTTTTTTTCTGCAAGCAGGTCTAGCTACAACTATCCGTTTCATCTCAAAGCCAGATTGCTAGAAAATGCTTCACTTCAACAACCCCTTTATGCCTGATTTACAAGACGGCACCTTTTATGCAAACACATTAACCACCCTGATTTACATTTAAAAGAAAGATGGCAGCATCTTGGGCACATCCTTCTTTCATTGCCTCATCTCCGGAGAAGAGCCTGAAGCAAGAAGCATTCCCCTCTGCCAGCTAAAACCTTTTGCCAAAATATTAAAGGTGCCCAACGCAGGCATAATTCTGCAGAAACAACTCCCCAGAACACAGCGATCCAATACCCAGCGGGGAAGCTGTGACTTCGCACGTGCCCTGGCTGCTCTCCAGCGGGGGATTCCAGTTGGGCCTTTGCCATGCTCTAGTTCCTGTTCCTCAGCCGCTCATGTCCCCTGGGCCCGGCCCTGCCAGCAGCACATATTCACAGCACTTCCCTGCACCAGAGCAGCAGGAACAAACAACACACAGATACCTGCAAGCTTCAGCACTCCCTGCATTGCAGAGCAGGAGTTAAAAGCGCTGAACAACAGATCCACCTGCATTAATGGGTATAATCTACTCCCTCTGTTGCGCAATGTTGATATTAAGGTGTCACAGAAACCTGCAGACTGTCAGAGGTTATTTGAAGGCAGTTTTCTGTTACTCTCACCTTCTATTTGGTTTCCTTCTGAGGAAACCAATCTAGCCACAACACGACTGAATTCCAGGCTATTGCCTTGCACCAGCGCCAAGTGCACAACAACACACCGCTGCACAGAGCTGTGGGTGCTGTACTGGGCCCTTATCTACAGCACATCAAACCCCATCCTCCGTCACCTACAGCAAGATGATAGCCACTCTTTTCAGCCGCAGGCAGCATAGGGAGTTTCAGGTAATTAACTGTAATAGGTTTGTGCTTTTCTGCATAAAGTTCACCCAGCAGAAAATGTTTATACGGTTCGTACTGCATGCGTGTGTGATTCCAGGTGCTGGCCTGCTAAGAATGAGCCAGCTAGTGTTAGCAAAACGAAGGCGGGCTGCCAGGATAATCCCAGTACTTTATTCTGTCCATGTTCCCTGTGATTTCACAAGTCCTCTGTCAAAGCTGTCACGTATAATATTTTTCTGACACTACAGGTTTTTTTCTTTATCTGTAGAGAAACTGATCCAGCAAGCTTTTCATCTGCTCCGTTTGATGCCTGTAATTTCATTAAAAGAGAGAGAAAGAGTCTGCAACACTGGAGTGTTTGGCTCATTCTGTGGTTCACATCATTCAACTCTCTAGGTTGTCCAGACTGTCTCCTCTGAGTATGCCATCAGCCTCCAGCCTCTGTCCCCTCTGCTCACCTCTGAGCCTCTTGTCTAAGCCCCTCTGCAGCCATTGTGCCAAACAGCTGCAAATGTTCCTCTCTTCTACTGATCTATTTATCCTTCTTCATCTATTCCCACTTCTTCACCTGTCCTCTCTAGTATCTCTACATGTACATGGACAGCTGAAATTAAAAGGATCCTCTAGACGAACTGCAACCATTTTTTCCCCTGGTTTCTTTTCCACTTGAGTGACCCATTTCTACACATCCTTTTAAAATGGGCTACCACCGTTGTCGCCAAGATATTAAACCACATTGTCATTGTACCTTTGCCCTCACTTGTCAACACCAACTGTCAAAATCATTTCCCTTCATCATTGTATCAGTTATGTCACCCCCAACCTCATGCCTTTAAGTTCTTCTGTTGATCCCCTTCCTTTTAATAGATCTTCGCTTATGTGCATTGTCATATTCCTGCTCAAAGCAGCCAGGAAGATGGAAGGCTACTTGATGTGTACATTTAGCACAGAAGAAAACGTATTCATGCAGTGACATGACTTTCCTCTACCCCAAATCTGTATATCAATGTCATGAACCAGGACCGCGACCTCTTTGAAGCAAGAGCTGCACTGCTACCACACAGAGCACCCAGGGTCCTCACTTGCTAGGTATCTCCAGTGATGATCACTGGCACAATG
The DNA here is from genome assembly GCA_011076525.1 of Nettapus auritus. Classification (NCBI taxonomy): domain Eukaryota; kingdom Metazoa; phylum Chordata; class Aves; order Anseriformes; family Anatidae; genus Nettapus; species Nettapus auritus. The sequence continues at coordinate 44,626,172 of CM021769.1, forward strand.
AAGGATAACTGCCCATGATTTCTTATGGTTACAATTCACAAATAATCAATTTAAACATGTTAGATCTGCTGATAGAAGTCTGTTTCTTTTCTTTTTCAGCTGCTACACTGCATGAAAATGCTGACCTTTCATCAGGACAATTAAAACTATCTAAAAACCTTCTTTCTAAGGGTAAAGTGGGGTGAGTCTCTGGACAAACTAGACCCAGGTGACTGTCTGTGGGCTCTATAAAAACAGAGGTCTAACTCCAATGCTAAAGTTGTAACATATACTGATTTATTTGGATTGTGTATAGCCCCATCCATTACATTTATAGAGGAAAAAAAAAATAAAATCCTGTGCTGACTGCTATGAAAACCAAGGCCAAGTTTGTTTTCTTAGTCTTACATCTGTATGACAGAATACTCTGATCCCTTTCTTTTCCTGGAATACAAGCAAGTTTCATGTTTCCTCTGTGTATAATAAAAGTAGTTACCCTCTGGCCAACTCAGATTGCTGTTTCTGAAAATTGTTTTTTCTCTCTGGTTTTATTGGGCAATGTAATTGTTTGAATTGCAAGAGCACTGTCTGAACAAAGTCTGGGATATCAAACCTATCAAGTCACAGGTTTCCTAGAAAGTCAAGAGCTGTAACAAAGCTTTCCACAACAAGCCAATAAAATCACAGCCTCTCATAGAACCACTTTGCACTGTTAAGATGTCCATTTCAAACTCAGTGACTCAGTTCTGGGTAACTTTAATATTTTACATGCAGGTTAAACAGAAAATATTTTATATAACTGAATGCTATGTACAATAGTGGTTACATTATATGGAAAATATAAAATAGTTATGGAATGTTTTATGTTTATTTTGTAATAGAAAATATTTCTAAAAAAAAAAATCTATATCTGGCTCTAGAAAGGCAGGAACAGAAAACAGGAGTCAGAGGGAAATCTGAAAGAGAGGTTATGTCTTGTTTAGAAACAGGTGATAAATACGTCAGCAAACTGGGACAATGAAGTCACACTGCCACCTCTCATATGAACGTGCAGCAGGGACTGACAGGATATTTGCTTTGCAAGAATAGTTCTTGTAAGAAATTCTAATGCATGAGACACTTTTTATGTTTGTTTTGGTTTGTTTGTTTGAGCTTCTTCAGCTTCCTCTCAACCACCCCTACTCAGAACCCAGACCCTCTCTAGTTAGCAGCAGGAAAAAAAAAAAAGACATCCCCCATTTCTTGTCTCCTTGTAGGGTGAGGATCTCACCTGCCATTTACTGGCTAAGGCTCTGCCTTCAGTCACTGTGGTTTTGCACCTCTGCCAACAGCTTAGGAGAGACCTGGAGCTCCCCCTTCCCCAGCATTTTCACCCATTTTGAAAACTCAGCGTAGCCCCAGCCTGGCAGCGATCTTCCACTAGAACCACATTCATAATGGGGAGCCTTTCTTGCAGAGTTCTGTATGTTAGTTTCCTCCAGCCTGAGAGAAAAACAAACAAACAAACAAAAAAAAGCCAAAACACAGAATCTAGACAAAGTGGTCTTAATTTTCCTCCTGTTCACATACCACGGCTGTACAAGCAGACCATTTTTTCACCCTTCCAGTTATTCTCCTGTAACTTCCACAGGTGGCTCCTTGCTACATGGCCCCTATTCTGTTCTGTCATTCAAATTCTCTGTGGCTTATTACACTTCCTTATTTTTAATTATCCAAATTCACCTTGTTCCTACTCTTCCTATTATGTGCCAAACTTTGACCACGCTCATGCTCTTTGTTGAGGCCTCCCATACTCTTTGAAGGAAAAGGTCTATTAAGAACTAAGCCCTGCTGCATGTGGCTCCTCTTCTTAGACCAGTTGAAAACCAATTGGTCTAGCATTTCCAAGAATCCCACCCCATGCTTCAGAGACAGGCAGGCCAATCTTGTACATTGTATTTTTAAATTTAAGAAACATGTTCTGATTGAGATAGCTCTGTTTTTTGATTAAAGTAAAAAAAAAAAAAAAAAGTGGAGCAGAGCCTTTCAATAATACTAAACTTGTCACTTCACAATGCATGCAATAATTTAACATTGTGTGCTCAGCACGCATGAAGTAACAAGCATTTCATATTAATGCTGTATTCGTAATGGTATGTCTGAGCTGTACAAACAAAAGATAATTGAGTCAAAAATGAAATAAAATAAACACAGCTCTCCAGAGTGCAGAGTTTGAATAGAAGGATTAAAAAGGGTCTGACCCTCTCTTCACAAAAATATTGGGATAAGCCAGATAGACTCCACGAAAGCTAGCATCATGCCAGTGGCTTCAGAGGGTTTAAACTGATTCCAAGCATTCATATGCTGACACCTTACAATACATATTAAGCTATATATAGATAAATAAAATAAATATTTGGATTTTATTGTCCTTCCTATTACACAAACACATAAATAAAAGTCTTAAGGCTCCTAAGTCTACTGAAATACCTCATTTCTTAAATTATTTCAGTTGACCCTTAGACACAAGGATGGAAACTACACATGAACCTGAGCCTTAGACAGTCACTACTCCATACCACATACAATTCCATTTATGAACAAATGTAATATAGGAAATATGACATATAATGATGTATGAGAAGAATAGAAAATAAAATAGTTGGATGGAATTTTCTAAAAATCAAGAAAGGTCCCAGAATTAAGATGACTTTTTCAAGGATGTGGATATGAGGAAGAGGCATTAGATCACATGAAGGGATTGTTTGCAGTCAAGGCAGAAACTAGGTTAACCACAGGCAACCTTTCAAGCAAATATCGGTAATACAGTCTTAGCACCAAGGACCAGTAATTTCAGATTTAACACCCAAGAAAACAAAAGAGAACATGAAAGAATATTTGCACATCCCATTTAAGTGTGAGACTTAACTGAAGACACTGAGGTCTCTGTCAAAATTAGTGACACCCTAGAAGCTTCATTTTCCATTAGCTGCAGAAAAAACCTTTCAGCCGTATTGAACGGCAATAGCTATTATACATGCTTGGATGAGGCAGCTTCATTTCTCATTTTATCAAGCTGGTTTCCTCTTCTTTACAAATGCCCTTCTATCCAAGTGCTCACAAAGCTACCTTTAAATACTCTTATATTTTCAGAGGGGCACACTAGGTTTGCCATTTTCATCCAAGACAGTCATTTTAAACTGATGAACCTTTAGCTATGATGATCTAAAGGTCATCTAGGGAGCGTTGCTTTCCACATAACTGCTTCTCACCATATACTCAACTTCTATGCAGATGACTTACTTCTGTACATAACCAATCCATTCTTTTCTTGTCAGAAAACATTTTTATTTTACTCCAATCATTCTCACACCTCACTGGCTGCTTGGGATAAAAATGAACTCAGTCTTTCCTTTCTTTGCTGGCAGTACTTCAAGTGGAAAAGTATTCCACTATCTCAGTAATTCGGTATATTCCTAGGGATTCTTCCAGCCCATTGCCATCTAGTAGAAACATCATGGAGGGCGGTAAATAGAAGCTCCACCGACCTTCAAAATTTATCATTCCTGTTCCCAATTCACTACCAATGTTTTTTCTATTCCTGCTAGACTTGAGAATTGCAGAAAGATTTATTGCCTTAGTACTGTGCTACAGCTTCAAATATCTGAAAAGTAACTTTGCATTTTAAAAAAATGAGTTCCTTCCCCCCCCCCTTTCTTTTTTGTGATCTAAGTCCAGTGTTTTCATGATTTGTGTCCATAAAACAGAATTTTAACTTGACAGAAATTCTAGCTGCATAGAAGCTTATGGTAATCAAATTAAAAACATGCACACACACAGAAAAAATAATAATTTTAAAAAGCCACTACTTCTTGTATTTCTAAATCCATATCTAATTAGGTAGGATTTTTAACTAAAAAATTACCTATTTTGATTCTTCATATTGATTTATGCCTTGTTTAAAGACCACAGGGGAAAAAAAAAAAAAAAAAAGGAAGAAAAAAA
>CM021769.1:44630234-44711057 GCA_011076525.1 Nettapus auritus
AAAAAAAAAAAAAAAAAAAAAAAAAACTACAAACATAAATTTCCACTTGGGATAAACACAACATTTTTCTCAGTTAAATTACTGAATTTTTCGTATCTTCTGGGTTTATGTTTACTTACGGCCACATCCATCACTTTTTTGAATTATTTTGGTCAGGGGGAGGGATGAAACTTACCAACAAAATGTAAGCTGTCTCTTATGGCAAACAGGCACGTATATTGTACTCCTCTACCCCAACAGGATCAAAATAGGCTTCTCTACTTCTAAACCTCTTATCAGCACCAATCCATAGCTCATGTTTGATCTTCATTTTGCAGACGTCTTTCATGAGTGACTTCACTTACTAAACTAAAGCCTGCCAAACACAGTCGCTCGTGCCATTCCTATGTTCTCACCACTTTCATTAACACTTTGTTCAAAGGGGAAAAGATTGGCAAAATCCAGCTGGCAACCAGTCACCATTGGTGTTCCCCAGGGGTCAGTGCTGGGGTCCATCCTCTTAAATATCTGTATTGATGATTTGGATGAGGTAATTGAGCACTCCCTCAGTAGGTTCGCAGAGGACACCAAGTTGGGGGGCAATGTCGATCTGCCATTGGGAAGGAGGCCCTGCAGAGGGACCTGGACAGGATGGGTCGATGGGCAGAGGCCAAGGGGATGAGGTTCAACATGGCTCAGTGCCAGGTCCTGCACTTTGGCCACAACAACCCCATGCAGCGCTACAGGCTTGGGGCAGAGTGGTTGCAAAGCTGTGCAGAGGGAAAGGATCTGGGGGTGCTGATTTACACTCACCTGAACACAAGCTGGCAGTGTACCCAGGTGGCCAAAAAGGCCAGTGGCATCCTGGCTTGTATCAGGAATAGTGCAGCCAGCAGGAGCAGGGAGGTGATCGTCCCCCTGTACTCAGCTCAGGTGAGGCCACACCTTGAGTACTGTGTTCGGCTTTGGGCCCATCACTACAAGAATATTGAGGCCCTGGAGCATGTACAGAGAAGGGCTATGAAGGTGGCGAAGGGCCCGAAGCAGAAGTCTTGTGAGAAGCGGCTGAGGGAACTGGGGTTGTTTGGTCTGGGGGAGGCTCAGGCGAGACCTTACTGCTCTCTACAGCTACTTGAAAGGAAGGTGTGGGGAGCTGGGGGTCGGCCTTTTCTCACAGATAACTAGCGACAGGACTAGAGGGAATGGCCTCAAGTTGTGCCAGGGGAGATTTAGGTTGGAAATGAGGAGACATTCTCAGAGAGAGCAGTCAGGCATTGGAACAGGTTGCACAGGGAGGTGGTGGTGTCACCATCCCTGGGGTGTTTGAGGAAAGGTTGTATGTGGTGCTTAGGAACATGGTTTAGTGGGCAACATTGGTAGTAGGGGGATGGTTGGACTAGATAATCTTGGAGGTCTTTTCCAACCTTAATGATTCTGTGATTGCTGTACTTTGGAAACAGAATAATTTCTAGTCCTCTCTAGGAAGGAAGAGTTCTAGGCTCTCACTTCATTTAGCAGCCACCATCCCTTGGAACCTCTGCTCATCCTCATGTGGCCACCACCTTAGTTGGTTTTGGAGACCTATTCTGATCCTGCTGCAAATTCTGCTGCTTCTAGTGCCATCCAGCAATGGGAGCTCTGTCAGGAAAGCTGAAATGCTCCCAGTCAGAGTAGCACGAGCTTTACACCATCTGACCTTAAGACTTGGTAAGATGAGAAAGAATAGGAAGAGAACCTTGTTGCCTACCCAGCTCCTAACTGAAGCATATCCTCAGATCTCAGCCATTAGAAAAAAAGCCACCATTATCCCATGTCCTCCATAGGCAAAGGCATCACTTCCAGGTGCAAGATCCCTTTTTCTCTCACTACAAGAGTCCATCTAAAGCAACTTGAGTCCTGGCTGTCACACTTCTCAGGAAAGCATCTGTACCAAATGGCTTTATCAGAGCTTTCCGTTTGCCTAACCTGCTATTTTCCACACACACTGCAGCCTGCGCCAATTAAAATTAAAGGAAGTCTCACAGCATATCATACTATCTGCTTTTCAGGTCCAAACACATCAGCTCCCCTCACACAGTATCACACCACTGTGTCCATGCAAAGCGTGATTTTGAAGGCACAATATACAGCTGACATGCTGACCTTTCCCTGAACACAGTACAGTGCTTCTCTCTCACCCTGCCCAGCTTAAAAATAAATCCTATCGAAGATGCAGTGAGTTTGGTGGGCTTTATTTCTATCATTCTTTCCATTCAAATCTCAGTGTGATAAAATAACTATACCTTTTCCCAGTTCTACATGTGGGCTTAGGTTGAGAAGCAGAGCTTCTGTTAAGCTCATTTATCCTATTCCTTCCCCTTTTGCTCAGAGGAGTTCTTAGTAGAATGTAGCTATTTGGAGGTCAAATCAATTATTGTAGTCTAGGATGCCATTTCTAGACTAGAAGTGAGAGCACTTTCAGTTTAACAAGGCTTAATAGAGGTTGTTAAGGGTGTCTGACATTTTTTGACCTTTGCTCTTCCATCTCAGAGTTTGAATAGGTCTGATATAATTAGACAAAATCAGTATAAGAATGAATGCAAGTGCAAAGGCTCAGAAGAAAACAAGCATAAGGAAAAAATAAAATAAAATAAAATCACTACTTCAATAACATCAAACTGCAGCCAAACAAAAACATGGTTCACGCTGATGAGGACACAGAGCCAAGAGGAGGACTTTAACTGGTTAGAAAGCATGAAGAAGATCATGCTAGCACTATGGTTTTGAGAACATTGACAGCCCTCACCACAAATTTACCTCCTGGTATTAAGGTTAAGCAAAGTCTAAATACGGATCCAGTCTATGCATTTATTTATTTATTCCCAAATATAGTCAGTCTTCGGAAGTGTCCATACAGTAGCACAAAAGTTTTTTTTATCTGCTCGGCCATCAACTGACTGTGATAAATAAATAGAGCTTCCAAAGTTTTATAATGTCAAAGCTATGATAGGAAAATTATGCTGTATTCCAGGTCTAGGCTATTCGAACAAACGTAAACAAGACATTGCAACTGGTAAAGTCAACACAGCAGCAGCCCACATTCTACCATTAAATAGCTTATTTATCTGTATTACTGTCAATACATTCTTATTCAGAACAACGTCCATTCTGTAATATTAAGGTCAATATCTTGGGAAAGAAAAATAAATGATAGAGGACTCAGTTCTAATATTTTCAACAGCTTTCTGGAAATCATTACATCATTTTGGGCTGTAGGCTTGAATTGTCTAACCTAATGACAGCCCTGTCTCTCAGACCTAAGTAGGTGTGCTCACGTAACATGAATCATTCAGAATATATTGCAGCAAAGTTGTGCAGGTGGGGACAGATGCACATAGAGATCCACATTGTAACTGGAGGCAAAAGAAAATAAACAAGGAACTGGTAATACCAAAATCCAAAGTGTCTATTAGAAAATGTGAATTTCAGTTTGGTGAAGAGACCGGTCTTTTGGAATGAGCAGAATACAGCACAGAGCATGAGTTAGTGCATCAGACGCTTCATAACGTCTTCACAAGGTTCTTCCTCACAGATGCCCAGGACAAAAGTCAAACTGCAGACTGTCAGTGACAGTTGTAATGAGGTATCTACTGCACAGATGAGGAAAATAAGAATGAAAAAATAAACAGGAAAATAAGAATGAAAAAATAAACAGAGGAGCTTGGCAACAGATCATATATTTGTAAGCCAAATAATAGCCTTTGGGCCACTAACAGAAAAAAAAAAAAAAAAATGTGGGGAGTTTGGCAAGGGCTCTGCAACCAGTGTGGTTAAACTAAAAGAAAATTCGGGCACCTTCCACATGGTTTTGTGCCAAGAACCAAAAACACCTGCAGCTCTTTTTTATGAAGCCATATATAGACCTGATTTATTCCAATGGGATGACAACTCAGTCCACATTTTTTGAAAGAAAATAAAATAGGGACTTGGCCTTGATGTCTGCCAGGAACAAAACTGAGTTTTAGGCAGATTCTTCCTTACCTCTTCTGACGAAACATCAAGGTTTTGCTGCCAGCAAATTACAGCTCAGGGACCTGGGACTTTGTTTGGCCCACACAGAAGAAGTGCACTAAAACTACTGAAACCAAATATTTGTTTTTTACAGCATTCATAGGAAGCTGGGACTCTTCAAAGGAAGCATAGATCTCAGATGTATCTCCAGCACTATTTGAAAATTCAGCATTGCTCAATTGCTGAGTATTCAGTTTGATATGCTAAAGAATTAATTATCGTCCATGACTAACTCCTGAAACCCCATGCCTGAGACAAAGTTTCTCCTGTGGTTTTTTTGATGCTTTGTCTGAATATTTTCACTGTTTTCCTATTGTAGCAATGAATACAATACTAATATTTTCTATTTCCCAAGACACTGCATCAGAGCCATACAGTAAATACAGACCTTAATTCACATTTATTCTCATGGGCCTCGAGAGAGAAGGTTTTCAGTTCAGGTGGATTTGACAGTCCAGCAGGAATACCTAATAGAAAATTCGGTTTAATAGCTTCCATAGCTCTAAGGCATCTTGCAGTAGTTTATTTGTGTTTACCACAAGCTCACTCATTAGCCAAACCCTCTGGCCATCAACCAAATTATTCCGTGCTCTTGGGAAATATGGACATTCATTTCCATTTAATCTTTAGATGGAAATTAATGAACTCATTTCAGCAACGGAACCCTTAAACCACTGCTTATTTTTTCCAGAAAGGAAGAAATACAAATATTGAAACATGAAATAATCTGAGATTGTGATGTTACATCCCTCCTAAAGCAAATGAGAAAACTACAACCTTCTTTGTGTCTCAGGAAAGCAACAGGGAAGAATCAGACTCACAGAATGGCTGAGGTTGGCAGGGACCTCAGGGGGTCATCTGGTCCAGCCCTCTGCTCAAGTAGAGCCACCTATGGCAGGTTGCCCAGGACCACGTCCACATGACTTTTGAATATCTCCAAAAGGTGGGAGATTCCACCACCTCTCTGGCCAACCTGTGCCAGTGCTCAGTCATCCTCATCGTAAAGACATATTTCCTGTTGTTCAGACAGAACCTCACATCTTCCAGTTTGTGCCCAGTGCCTCTTGTCCTGTCACTGGGCACCACTGAAAAGAGCCTGGCTCCATCCATTGAACCCTCCCTTTGTACATATGTACATAATATATGTACATATATTAACGAGATCCCCCTTGAGCTTTCTTATCTCTAGGCTGAACAGTCCCAGCTCTCTCAACCAGATCACAGGTTTTCATGTTCTGAAGCCTCCGAAGAATCAGTCACACAGAATACAAGTGGAAGATCAAAATAGTAAGCTTTAAAAATAAAAATAAACTCCACCTTCAGGCCATAATCTGCTCCTTTTAGTCACGCACACACTATCTATACCCATATAACAGTGGCTGTTAAAGCAAAAAGTCATTTCTCAAACTTCCTGCAATGGCTTATACTCCTAAGAAACTATAGAATTAGAACTCAGTATTTTTAAAACATTATTTCATGGTTTGGCCAGAGAGTCATCTAGCATCCCTAGATCTGCAAGCCAGTCATTTTGACAACTGAAGTGTTTCTGTCCTCTTGAGGTAGGCAGTGTCTCCAGCTGGAAATTTGCCCTTTGGACTTCTAGTTTACACACAGAACTACCAAAATACTGGCTGTTGGGACCTCCAGGCACAACCTTGGAAGGAAAAATGCAACAAAAACATTCTGTATCCTGAGAGATATCATAAATTGGCTTTTAAGCCACTTAATGCCATTTGTGATTATATCATAAATGGGTAAAATAATTATACCATCTTTTCTGCTACTGCAGGATTTAGCCCTTCGGCATATTTATACATACAAGCTGTGTCCAAGATAGCCAGCAAGCAACTGGCAGATAAAGACGATATCTTGTACATAATTAAGTTCATTATGTACATGCACAGGACTCCAATGATGTCACTTCTTTTCCCACATGCCTGTGCTTTTTCAATCTAGATGAACATTTTATATTGGTGTTACCCTTACCAAAAGCTATTCAACTCACCTGGAGTCACACCTAATCTTGATTTCGTTCTCGCCCTTCCTGAGAAACAAGATTTCCTCCTTCGAGCTTCACAAATAGCAACTGTAGGCCAACTTTGCAACACTCACCAACGCAGCATCAAAGGAGATAAGTGTCGGTTGAAATATTTACAACTCAACTTCCATGCCACAACACAAGACCAATTTTTAAGAAACTTCCTTCTTCTATGTGAGTAAGATAAACACCTATTTAATGAAAAACATATCTAAGCTTTTCAGTGAGGTATGAAATGGGAGTGTGAATGATTCAGAACTAACTCTAACTTTAGGGCTGTAATAAAGGCAATGATAAGAATACAGAGCTGACAATTCCAGTCAGCAAACTCCATCTCTTGATAGAAACTTCACCAACAGGCTAATGCCTGATTTATCTAGAGGGCAAAATTTGCTAGGACTTCAAAAAGAAGGTCTCAGGCATCCCTGCAGAGAAAGCAGATAGAAATTCGTACCAACTCTATTCATACTATAGACAAAATGCACCAGTTCCTAAGCATGTTACCCTGGGACCTTTCAGTAACCCTTACGTAAATGTCTTCTTATTTATTAAACTACTGCAGGAAAGTTTTGCAATCTGGTACAGACAAGAATTAAAGAACTAGAGAGTCAGGACTTGCTGAGACTGGTATGAGATAGACCAGTATGAAAGACCTGCTTGGGAGACTTGTACAAGTATTCTGCTGGAGGAATTTTGAAGGCAGATTTAGTGAGGTGAAGAGGATGTCAGCCATTTAAGCCATCAGGTTTACTTTATTTTCTTTGCTGCTAAATAAGCATTTCTTAGGAAAAAGTAATTTTGGTGTCTTTCTAGACTTATGCATCCACCCTGGAAAAATAAATATACCAAAACAAATCAAATCCCCTAATGAAAACAGGGCTACCTACTTGGGATGAGAACCCAGTTTTGTTTTGTTTAAAAAAAAAAAAAAAAAAAAAAAAAAAAAAAAAAAAAAAAAAAAAAAGTTTAGTCTGCCTTAGGCAAACTTCAACGTGTTTTAGGGACAAAAAGTTTTAAATTTAGCTTGGGTATCACAGACAGGTACAGCTTCCTAGCAACAACAAGTAATTCCACAGTAAATATCAATCCCTATGTTTAAGGCTCAGAATATATCTGATTACTGAATAGAGAAGAGACAGCCAGGTATTTGCATCAGGCAAGGAAACAGAAGAGATCATATAATACTTATACAGTATTTAACAAACAGAACATTAACATTTGCAAAATAGTATGGTCATATATCATCTTATTAATGTGTACTGAAAAATAGGCTGCTGCTCTTCAGACATCTGGTATGCCTCAAGACAGCCATGAAAGTTGTAAAGATCTTAGTGGAATGAGATAACAACCTGAGAAGAAAAAGGATACTACTTATACATAAAAGAGATTTCAAAAGTCTCCATGTGGAATCTACTTACCTTTCATGCTGTCCAGTTGTTGGGAAGCCTTTGGCACATCTAGTTAGAAAGGGGCCTGGACAATATCTGAGGAAAAGAGCTGCCTGATTTTATGAGAGTAAATGCAGTGAAGAAGGTATGAGAAAGGTGGTGGGAAAAGAGGGGTGTGTGTGTGTGTCAAAAGAACAGGGACTGACAACTCAGATTACCTTATATAAAAATTAGTGCACGATATCACTAGAACCTTGTCCAAGAAAGCACGTCAATGCTGGTCTCAAAGATGCCTTCTCATATGGAGCAGCTACCATTTTAGAGCTTTCCAGAGCAGGACCCAGAGGCAGAAAAAGAAAAACAAGGTAAGGAAAGATACTGCAGCCCATGAAAAAGGAGATGTTAGAAAAGAACTTTTAGAAGTTGCAAAACTGAGTACCATCTCAGAAATGGGATCAGAAAATTAAATCAATTGAGGAGAGCCTTCCTGAATGTTCCTCTTGATGCTGCTGAGTCCTCTTGTCAAAGGATTTCCAGATAAGGCGTTTTGCTTTTATTCCTCTCACTAAAGCATTAATTGAGAGGTATGATGTTGAGGCAATGAGACAGTGTACATGGGCTTATTAGCATTCATGGTTATCACACATAAGGGCAATTTTTGAAGCCCAGTTTCAACAGTTCTGCACTATAAAAAGCTGATAGAGAACCTTAGAATACAAATAACAACAGAAGCAAAAAAATCCCCTTGGGGATAAGGAAGAAGAGAGATCAAGATAATGAGTACTTAAAATCTAGAGAATTGTTTATGCTAAGCCATTTATGCTACTAATGTTGATTAAGCGTTTCAAGCAAAAGCAGCATAGGGAACTCATTCTCAGCCATGGACTGCACAAGTGAGCAAGGAGGGTATAGGGCAGCCCCCCTTCCTCCCTCAGGTGAGAAGGAAGATTGGAGGAGATACGGTGCAGATGCAGTGTAAACAAGTACTTTGGATTAGGCGCAGAACTGTGCAATCACTCAGAGTGATTTATTTGCTGAGAAACACAGGAGGTGCAAGAGTTCAAGTCCCTTAAGCATGGGTGATGCATGCACAGAAGCTTGTAGAAGCTTTACTTTTTGTGCTTTAAAATTCTTCCTAGCATTTACTACTCTTCTGAAAGAATACTGCTGGGTTTCCAGAACAGAGCTACTATTGCAGAGTAAGGAGGAATACTTTCTTCATTAGGACAAGTTCATACAATGCCATTCCCTTACAGATAATTTAAGAATCCCACAGATGGTCCAAAATATTTTTATTGTGCATTCCTTAACTGGATTGTTTCAGTGCTTCTACCACAGCTCTGCTTTGGGCCCTCTTCTTCACAGTGCTGAACAGTTCTGTTTTCTGATGTATAATGTGTCCACAACTTGATAAAGTGAGAGGTATAAGTTTAAATAACACTTTAGGAAATTAATAAAAACATTTCAAGTAAGGGACAAGAATCTAATTAAATGCATTTCCCAGAGATAGGTGTTTCTAAATATTTATTTCCTTCAAACATCAGACACCTTTGTATGACTTGTGACAGTAGTATATAGAGGAAATACAATGTTAAGGAAATACTGCATGGTTAATCAAAGAAATATTATAGATGTTCACGTCACTGGAGAAGGAGGATGAAGACTTGACTGGCGGAAGCAAGGAAGGCTGATTCTCCACACAGAAGAGAGCATCCAGTCCAGCCAGCCCAATTGTTGAGAACACACACACACACACAAAAAAAAAAAAAAAAAAAAAAAAAAACACCACAGATGTTAACAAGGACTTGGATTTTCCAGTGAAGCAGTTACAGCAGGGGCTGCCCAGTGCAAGGGTCCCATACCACAGAGCAGAACCTCTCCCTGCTGACCTCAGGCAACCCCAGAGAAGGAGAAGCCATATCAGATGTTTGACATTTTCAAATACAGCATTTTATTTTCTTATTCTAATTCTATACCACACCTTCATTCCCTTTTTATTTATGCAACATTCATAAACATTTTGCCTCATTCTCTGGCAGCATATTTTCCATTTCCTCCCTTCTGCTGGGTGTCTCATGTATTAATCTTTACTACGCACTGTGCAACACCTCTAGCCTCAACTATAGCCTCCTGGGGCCACCCAGGGCTAGGATTTGGTATACCCTGGCCATAGACTCTAAGCATTCCTGCAGGTAGCAACGGTGGGTAAATGAGTATTGCTATTCCTACTATTAATTATTTGCATTGTGGTAGCTTCCAGATACCTCAGTCAGGCAGAAGCATCCTATTGTGGTAAACACTGAGGACACATGATGAAGAGATGCTCCTTAGTCAAAAAAGTCTGTGGTGTAAGATTGTGATGGGAGTAAGAGTCATGCTTAAATAAGCCAGAATCCACAGACTTGCCTTTAGTCAAAGACACAAGAAAAGTACAATATCTGGTACTGTATAGCGTTGGAAGAGTCTGAGGTGGGGGGAAAAAATCCACTCAATAAATGTTGTGCTGCAACATTTCTTATACATTTTCAAGTTCATTATAAGAGAGAAAGGAGAGAAAAAAGAAAAGACCAAAAGGCTTGCTCTGAATTTTGATTCAGTCTCTTGCCCTAAAAAAAAAAAAAAAAAAGTCCACAGAAAGGTCCAATCAACAGGTTATTCTGTCTCCAATAGTCCAAGCTCTGTTTAAACTACACACATTACCTAAATTGCATACTAGGAAAAACAGCAGCTGATGTCAATGGAATTAAACTGAAGTAGTACCGGATTAAGTGATACCAGAAGCAGATCCATGAATTGCACTGCAGTTATTTTGTCACACATTCTTCAAATGATTCTGTCCACTGGCTGCCAATTCCAAACCTGGCATTTGAGTGCCATTCATTCAAACTAGCTCTGAGGCTGCCCAAAACAGGGTTGGGCCAGATCCTGATGTGGCTATGCTCCTTAGCTGGACACGGAGACTCAGACATCCCTTCATACATAGCATCTCTTCTTTTGGAAAATGATTGAGGAAAACAGACAAAACATTTCTTTACACATTTTTCCCCTTATCATAGCCATTTTAGATGATACTAGAGCATACAGCTCTTTGTCATTCTTCCCTTTTTTAATACAGAATTTTCACCATTTAAAAAAAAGACTGACACCTGAGCATTCATTTTACATGTTCTGAGCTGAAGGGTGTGATCATGTTTATGCATTTCCATGAGTCACTTCCAAATACTGTGAGAGCAAACAGGGATTTTTCCAGTCACTCAGAACAGCAAGGAATGTAATGGACAATACTGCTTCAGTGATATAAGAAAGCCTTTCAGCTACAGCTGAATTCCATTCATTTCAGAAGGCATGATTCTTGGGAACCTCTCTTTGTACAATAATCTCATTTACAAGGTTTCCTCAATAATATTAATTTCTGGGTTTGCACAGGCATTCAGGCTCAAAAGCAAACTTATTCTGTTCTTAATGTGGTCCTCATTTTTCTCCTCCCCAGAAGCTCTTGAGCATATCCCTAAATATCCACATTTACACCCAGTTCCTTGGCTGGTCATTCACAGCTTTTACACTTATACCAAGTGAAGGCAACACAGATGGAAAACTTGACTGCTGATTTGAGAGCATGTTCACACCAGCACCTTTATGAGACAAGAGGGACAAAAGCTAACATTAAAAAAAAAGACTGGTCCATTTCAGTCATCGGAATGCTTCCACAGCCTCTTGACTACCTCCCATACTTTTCTGTGGATGAAATTCATTCCTCTCCCTAGCCCTGGCAACTGCCTTGCCTCCTTCATCTTGCATAAGTTCAGATCGCCTTTAGCTGCTTCTGTTTTGCAGCTTTCCTGCAAGAGTACACATTAATCACGGAGACAGCAAGGGTCAGATCTGTACCTTTTTCCCACCCCCAAAAAAGTAGTTTGCTTTTCAGATTTTTACTCACAGCTGCAAGAGGCCAACCTAATCCTGCTTTTCATCTCAATTCTCCAAATGCATGCAAAAAAAAAAAAAAAAGTCTACTACTGGCAATTTTGCATAGTCCATTCTTCTGCATGACACTCACCACTGCACACATTCTCAATTTCTTCTGTTTTCTTTTTCCCCATGCTGTACACGTGACCCTTGACCAGATCATTTCTCCAACTTTATAAAATCTTTATATGTAATGTATCTAGTCCTTCCAAATCAATCTTTAATCATGCCCAAAGGGTCACTAATGCTATATTTTTAAATGTTACTTCTTCTCTGCTATCTATTTTATTATCAAGTTTTGGAAGCCAGTCCATGAACTTAGATAACTTTGTTACTCCCCAACATGATTAATGAGGTGATCTTAAATACCGATAGCTCAACACCAACATTTTGAAAAATTGTTTATATTACAGAGCAACAAAGCAATTTGTAATCTCCACAGAAAGAAACTCCAAAATGGACTCCATCCAGAGGAGATGTTTCCTCCAGTTAGGTCTCTGTTTATCCTGACAATGACGAAAGCAGACCCTTCACTCAAAGTTGCATGCTGTAGACTTCCGACATGGAGTGCTTTATGTCCACTGGTTTCAGTAAATAAACACGGAATATTTTCCTATGAAGTGAAGATGCTCTTTGGATTTAGCTTCTGTATTTATAAAATAAGCTTCCAAATGAAGCAATTTTCCTGGAAGAGTTCAAGACGCTGGACTGTTCCTTTTCTAAACATAGTGAGATACCGTACAAGTCAAAGCTGGTTTATTAATAGGTTGTACATGAAGCCAAAGACAAGTTGATTGCACTGAAGTCTGCTTTTAACAGCTACCATCCTAATAGTGACAGCACACTGTACAACAGTGAGTCATATTTCCTCCTCCAGCTATTCATATTTTTACTAAATATATAGGCAAATTTCTTTGTACAAAGAGGGAATTAACCTGGAACTTCACCTGCCCAATGTTTTAAAAGAATAGAGTCAGCAGATCTAAAAAGCTAGGGTTAAGAGTGTTTAATAGCTTTGTGTTTTGTTTTGTGTTGCAGTTTCTTTGCTTGCATCCTTTCAGGTCAGGCTGTTTCCAGAAACAGAAACTCACATACCATAAAGATTGGATATTCACAGCAATTCCAACTATATCAAAAGCAGCAAGCACCAAAACTACAGTGAGAGACTCCCTTGTGAGCATCTCAGCACAAGGACCTTGGGCAGTTCACATAAGGTTTACCAAAGCCTCTGGATATGAATTTTCATGCCTCCATGATGGTGCGCTGTCAAATATGTACGTGACCCTAAGTTGTTCAGCAGTCATTTCCCACCCTTTCTACTGGGAGAAGTTACACAGACAGTCCAGTTTCATGATGCCAACCCACAGTTCCAAGGAGCTTCTGAGGAGAAACTGCCTCTACAGTCTGGCACCCAGGCCAGACTCACCTTTACCCTTGCCCAAGGATTTGGAGGACAACAGTGCCAGGATGCCTGAACAGTCAAATTGCAGTCAAATTTGCAAAGAACTTGCAAATTGCCAAGTTCTTTGACACTCAGTGCTTCCCTTTTGTGAACAGCTATGGTACCTGTCCCACCTAGCTGCCTCATCTCTTCCCCTCTCCCCAACACCGCTACCCTCAAACAGCCTTGTGATATAAGAAAGCTGGGAAACACAGATAGAAGGAATTGGACCTAGATCTACAAAGGGAATTAAGGTATCTAAGTGACACCTGAGCAGCCTCTGAGTTTCTCAAGAGTTTCACACGTTTCTATGAAACTCTAAGTAAATTTCTCAGATACCAACATTTATGCATGCAAACTTCTGTAGAAGAAGGAATTTGCATGCCTCCTTTTACTCCTTCCAGCACAGATACTCCAGGAAAGTCCCAGCAATCAAAGAACGGAAATACAGTATATACATGTTGGTCTTCAGTGTCCAGGCTGTGTTTTGGGAAGAAAAAAAAAATCCTTATTAGAATGTGCACATCTATTCCCACTAACAGCAATAGCATTTTCCAAATTTGAAGTGTCTGTTTATGAAAGATTGTACAAGCTCACCAGAAGAGAAATGGATGAGAGGTGAAGTGAACAGGAGTTTAGTGATGTTCATTGTCCTAATTACAGCGAATAATGTTTTGGCAGAGTGACTAGAGTTCTGATCGTTCCAGGAACTTCTAACAATGAAAACAGACTATTATGCCACTTAGTCATACCAAAGACCTGATCTTCCAGTCCAGCAAAGCACGTAGGATGGGCTTAACTTTAAACACTTGAACAGTCTAATTGACTTGTTTGGCATGACTGCGGTGCTGAGGAATGAAGCTGAGACTTGGGTGCAGGTGCTCCTGCTAAAAAGTTTCCCAGTCTCCCGCATACTGAAAACACTCCAACCTCCATTTCTTTTTCCCCAGGCCTCTGTGGTATACTCCCTGCTGCACATTTAGCTGAGCTATCAGCCTGTGGGAACACTCATCAGGGTTAATCTGAAGAAGAGGGAGGCAGCTCCAATTGGCAGCAGCATGTAAGAAAACAGACACCCAGTGAAGGTTACGGAGGACTCCCAGCACTTTGATTCTAGGGGACTGCCCATCATTTGTTAATACATTTCAACCTCCAAGATTTCTATCAATAACCTGGCTATTTAGCAGTCAATTACCTTTCCATATCTGCATTTGCATGGAGGGATGTGACTGCAGTCACAAGCATCATCATCTCCAGGTGGCAATAATGCAGCTCACTCAATGCAAGCCCTCAGCTGCAAGTCACCAGTAAACATCAACTACTGCAGACCAGGCTGTCCTTACGCGACTCCCCCTGAAGCACTGCAGTCAGCCATATTTCCTTGAACAGAGCAGAGCTGGTGGGACACCCTGCCACTCACTGGACTAGTAAGTACATCTTCATTTGAAATTTCACAATTTACTTATGGTTACTTGCCCATGAGCACAGTGAAACAAGGAGCCACAACAACCCATCACTTAGGAATGGTCAGAGAAGGTTGGGAGAGGCAGAATACTAGCTTTATTTGCAGTACCCATAAAGCTAACAGATAGATGAAAGTAGACTCATGAGGTTCACCCCCCCACGTTTGCTTGCACTGAGAACCTGTAGCCAAATGCAAGCTTCATGAAAGGGTAGAAAAATTAAAAAAAAAAAAAAGTCTTCACAAAAAAAGCTCCCTTCACCCTCTCACAACTTCCTTCAATTGATGGGTCTTTTAGGGCAGAGAAAGCTAACAAGGAATAAACCTAGAATTGGAAATCAAATAATCCTATTTAATTTTATAGTTGTTGACACAACTTGTTACATGTGTTTCCTACAAGAATAAATGAAATCACAGTCATCTGATTTCCAAATTACCATATCTATTGTTTCAGAAATACAGGGTGTAAATAATTGCAGTGCAATCGCCTATGTCTGGACCTCTCTCATCCAGAACCGTTATCAGGATTAGCATAAATTAGAGTGCCATCTAATAATGAAATCACTGAACACTGATTGTGCCAACTATTTAAACCTGTAATTATTGCTCATTAGAAACGTGTTTCATGTTAGTTGCCCCTTACAGGCCCAAAGTTGTTGTCAAAAGGCTCCTGCAAAGAATTCTACAGAAAAGAGCATAGAAAAGTTTTAGATGATAGGCACAAATTTCATCTGCAAAGTCTGTCTGCATGTAAGAAACGTGCTCTGGACACCATTCATTCACCCCTGAAATATGTTTGTATCTGCTACCAGAAAGAAGATGCCATAGGTGAGAAGAGGAAACCTCCAATATAATTCAGATATGTACTAACAGTATGTGGTTTTCTACAAAAGTGGACAGTGATTAGCTCACGGCATTCATTACTGTAGTACAGTTAGTCATCATGCAGCTGACAGTCTCCAAAGGAAATAAACTCCTGACCTAGCCAGAAGGAAGGCTCTCAGCAGATCTTATCATAGCTGGATAAGGCTCAGGTGGGGTAAGCAACTACCCACATCAAAGGCAGTAAAGGACCGATGCCAGAAGCAAAATAAAAATAACTATCACCTTTGCGTGCTCCTCTGTTAAGGATTTGCTGAAGACAGCTGTTTAGGATTCATCTGCACCTCTGTAGATCAAACTGTTTAAAAGATGAGCTGGCTAAAACAGGACTCAAATAAACGTTCTTTAGGTTTAATAGATATTTTAATCATTTTTCCGTAACAGACAAAGTGATTCATCTTTTGTCATCTTCCCCCTCCCACATACGCAAAAACTTTTGCTACAGAGTGGGGAAAAAAATGTTTCTACCACTTCAAAAAGCAAGAAAGATAGAAAAATAAAAGAGGGAAGACTAATACATAACATTTGGAAAGACTCACCTTGATGTAGAAATTGCAACTGATATCCATCACCCTATCCATTTCCCTGATAGGTTCTTCCAATAGTTGATTCAAATCAGAGTTTAAATTTTCATTCCTGTGATGAGGGGGTTCAGCAGACGTGCAAGCAATCCAACTGCTAAAGCGCACATCCTCCCAAAGAGACATGGTTCCTAAATACAGCTGCAGATACTGTTAAAGCTAGCATACTCTCAGAAATTTAGTTTATATTAACACTTCACAAAGTTGTAGGAGTCAATCTCCTCCCCCCCGCCCCGAATGCTGAAGACTCAAAGTCTGTCCTTTCTCCAACCAAGAGGTCCTTATATTACTTACTATGGCTCCTGGGGCAGGGAGATTCTCTGACCTCCTGATAATGGAGTGATCCTGCCCAGTTGTCAGCCATTTGCACCGCTACATACTTGTGTGATAATGTTCTGACGCAGGGTCAGCAAACCTAATCACTGTATGGGGTGTTTAATTAATTGGTTCTTTTTCCTTTAATTTCTATTGGCTGTAAGGTATTACAAAACCTTACCAGAGATTGCAATTTGACAGGAATTAACTATAAAGCAATCATTGACACTAGGTTCAGGTGAAAAATAAAGAATGAAACTTTATCCTCAAGTGATATGAAAGCAGTTCTTCTTTCTGCATCCCAAAACCAAGCAGATTCTAAAATAAGTATATATATATATATAATAAATAAAAATAAATAAAAACAATTTTTAAATCTCTTAAATGGGTGGGAAATTATGCATTCAAAAAACCATCCACAATTGTTCTGTTAGAAGTTTACAAATAAAGTTAAATAAACTAGGCAAAGCTAATATAAGCCTCTTTGTCCCGTTATGTCACCTGCAGGCATTTACCCTTTGACAGAGCTTTGCATGCCTGAGTATTGCCTTGCTTATGATTGTAGTCTATGGTATTACTACTACAAATACTATGATATTTCCATGTATTTGGAATTCAGTGTCTGATGGAAGTAATATTTTGACTTGAAGTAAAAGAAATGTATTAAAAAGTTCTGATGTATGACTGTTAGCTCAAGATATCTGCATCAGTAAGCTATGGTGAATATTTTTACAGAACTGTTAGTTAACAGAACTCCCTGGAAGAGCCATGCTTGGATGATCTTGTCTGTATCTTTGAACGATGTAGAGCCCAAGCATATGTCCATTTTTATTACTAAATAATCTTCAGTAGTTTGCTGGACACTAAGATGACGTCATTTGGCCTTTCCTCCAACTGTTAGGCTTTGCCAGATCTTGCAGGTTTATTACCTAAGTTTCTGGAGTGGAAAACAAACAAAAAACACACAGGAGGCTGTATATTAAAGAGAAAATTAGCACTTTGATCATTTATCAGTATCTGTTACTTTCATCCCAGGCTACTCTGCTCTGTGGACTACCCTGGTTTCTGTTGCTTACTATAATGGATATGCCAAATGAAGAAAACAATATCCATTTTACAAAGAATTGTTAAACTTTGTTAAAACTGTTGAAGCCTTTAAATGACTCGCAGTTTATGAAATAAATTGGTTTTCTTTAACACCTAACAAGATAAACAGCAATTCTATTGAAGTCATTGTTCTGCCTTTCCTCTCTGACAGTAGAAACAACAAATTTTCTTTGCATTTTACTGCAATATTATATTTGGTGTTTTTATTCTATCTTATACAAATAGAAGTGGTGACGTGTTGTGACAAGAAGACAGACCTCATATTACCATATCTTTATACTTTGCAGAAGAAAGGATGGTACATGAATAGGTTTATTAAAGAAGGTGGTTGTCCTTTATGCACAGGAGAGGATAAGGCATCAACCAGCTTCACAATTATCTACCCACTACCTATTTGTTTACCCAATTTAACATACAAAGAACTAATCAGAAAGAAGAGACTAGGAAAAGAAGAGAGTCTAAAATAGAAGCAGCTTGCAAAAATGTCACTGGAGAACTGAGAGTTTTGCACATATTGGACAAGACAATGTCTCTGAAGTGACTTCACCATTTTAATATGGATTAATTGCCTTGCTCATATTTCATTGCAAGGGGTTTTTTTAAACCTTTGATTAAGAGTTATCTCTAGTATACCTCTAACTAAGGTAGAAAAAGAGCACTGCTATTCCTGCTGGTACAAGAGTAAACTAAGAGTAAATCAAAGGAACTGTGTTAATGATACAAAGCACAGGACTTGTACTGTTTTGGGGTGTGTTTTATATCTCATTTCAACTCATTGGCATCTCATACAGGCTAATAGCCAAAGAAAATTCTAAAGAAAAATTAGGTAAAAATTCCCCTGTTCACTACTCATTCAGATAGAGATGGAAGAAAGGCTACTAGCATCTCCTAGGGCTAGAAGCAAATACTACTTTATTATAAACGTGGAAGGAAAGCCAGTAAGTCTTAAAATAGGCAGAAGTACCAGACCTTAAATACATCACTTTTCAATAGCCTGAATTAGTGGGGAAAAAAACTCAACAGAGGTACAATAGAGAGCTGAGTGCAGCTGTGTAGTTACTAGTACACACTGAACACTGTAACACAGGAAAGATAAAAATGCTATCATCATAGTTAATATGTGTGAGTACATATTGAGTTTATTGAGAGATGTATAAATATATGACTACTACAGTGCATACATTCACACTCAGGTGTATTTAAATATGATATCAGGCACTGGTATAAAAAAATTGGGTTTTGAAATCTTAGAGTAGTTAAGTCTCCATAAAAGCCTGCCTACAAGCTCCACGCCAGCAACAGATGGCCTACTTCCAGATAGGTAGGAAAGCGAAACAATTCTAGCCTTAAAGAGAGAGAGAAAAAAAAAAAAAAAAAACCAACAAACCCGGGGGGGGGGGGGCAAAAATTACAGCATGAAAATTGGCTTTATAAATAAAGGACATCACACTCTGGATGATTAGAAGTAATTTCTCTCCACAAAAGACTGTAAGATCTTCTTGGTATTTCCACAAGTAAATTCCAAGTCTTAACCTCTCTGGGAGAGATAAATGTGATATCAGACTCTAAAGCATTACATATTCTCTCTGTCTCTGTCCCCTTCTCTCTGTATGTATTAATTTTATAGATCTTTTTATTGTCTCAACTATACTGGTTGCGTGAGGAGCAGAACAATAGGCCAAGTACTTCCATTTCACACATGCCACCTCTATAATTCAACAAAGAACAGTAAAAAAGATCTATAAACTTGTTATAAATCAGTGCCCTAAACTAAATTAACCATTGAAATGGATTACCATAAAAATAATGTCATAAAAATATTCTTCACCTCTGTACTGCAGGTGTGTGTCTGTGTGTGTATATGTGCCTGTGAATGCCCACGCATGCAATGCTTTGTGTGTGCCAAGGCCAGTGGCAGTGCTAATGGTGTGGCAGGCTCAGTTTCTGCAGCCTTGGAGATGGCACCCAGGGCTGTGAGAATGAGCTTTAATATCTCTGTGTCTGGGAAAGTAACTCATAAACAGATCCACTAAAATATAATTACTCTACATAACTCACCTTTAGTAGTAGTGAGTCATCTCTGCTTTCTTATTAGCAGTGAAGCACTAGTCATTTTGGTTATGTTTGGTTATGAGGTGCTGCTGGAAAAAAAAATAAAATAAAAAATAAAAACCAATCCAGATGCAGGCTAAAGGATATGTCAACTTAAACAATACACAGCTTGGCCAAGGTTGGGTTCCATTCTGCGCTCCCTAAATACCAGCTCTCCCAGCATTTGATCAATATATATACTAAGCTCCATGAGAAAGGCACATAGGAGTATCAAGAGAGAAGATTGTGTGATTGTGTACTGGACTTATAGGTGGTGGTTCAGGAGCTGGTAGATTTTTTCACTCTGGAGGAAGACATCAGAACAGGAGAGCTGGAGGCAGCTCTGCTGGAGATGACACTTTCCTTGCCCACCTCCCTGAGCTCACATTACCATCATTTTCTTCACAGCCATCACCCAAGAACTCACCAGTACTACTCAAAGGTTTTCTAACTCCAAGTGAGACTTGTCTCAGTTTGGAAGTGCCACACTTCCATATATAGGAAAAGCCACTTTTGAGAACCAGCAGCACCAAGGTAAAAGTAACTCGGGTGCAACACTGGCCTCCTCCTGCAGTCCAGCAGTGTCACTAGACTTTAGATCTCAGTTCCTCAATCTGTATTTTTACAAGGGGATTCTTTCAACAAAAGTGAACTGTGAAATCTTCCAGAAAGGGAATTCAGCTGCTGAACAGGTAGAGTTGGGCCACAGCCACCTTGCATCAACAGGATCTCAGTGTTGAGAAGCATCACCTTTGGTTAAATATATACATATATGTATATATATATATATATACATATATATATATATATACACGCACGCGCGCAAAGGGAGCAACTATGCCCAGGCAATAAAATGGGCTAAAAAAACCTAGAAGGCTGCTTTTCATTCCTGCTGGTGGGATAGAGAGGCTAATGTGAAGAGCAACAACTACCACCTCCTGAATAAGAAAGAGAAAGCTCAGGAAAAATGTCTAGGGCTGAACTGGAGAAGAGGGAGTTGTCATGCATGAGATAAATGAAAAATAGCCATTTTGTATGCATAGGTGGTTGTCTTTCCCTGATTTAAAGGTCTGGTCACCACAAGCCATTCTAGGCTATCTCTAGCCTGTGAGATAATTCCTAACTGGGTATTTTAGTGCTGGTCAGGAAACAGGTATCACACTGAGAAAACCGAATTATTTATTTCTGCTCACTGAATTCACATGTATAGGAGCAGCTTGTTTTTTCCACAAACCAATTGTTGGTGTGCTCTGTGTACGAGTCTTTATTTTGTTCTGATGCATGACATAGTGGTACTGTAAAAGGCAGGCAGATCACTGTCAAATAAAGTTTGCTTTGCTTAAAAATAGCTATATATTTATCTCAAAATAGGAAAGCACAGACTACTGTTATTGGGGCTAGGAGTGAGAGAGTAGGTGCCACACTATGATGGAGGTAAATTAAAGCAGCTGTACAGAGTTGTAACATGAATCTGCTAATACAATTGGCACTGAAGTTAATCCAACCTGTGCAGCAGCTCCCTTTTTCATACACTGCAGGAAACAATGGGATTCAAAGCATCATTTCCCCTGAAGAGGAAGGACTGTGTATTTTGCTTTTAAATGTCTCAGTCCGGTATAAAAGATAAACTCACCCTTCAAAATAGAACAGTCATCACGTCATTGCAAATAATCATTGTTAGAAATGTGCCGAACTGCTAGGCCAGTTAATAACGACACCACATTTTATTTATACGGCTCCCATCTGCTGAAGCCTTCTAGGCAGCTCACAATGGGTTTGATTTTCAGCCAGACCTTAACATAGCTTCTGTTTATATGGATGCAAATAACAGTGGTTGGATGGCTGTGTGCATAAACAGGTCTAACAACTAATGTTTGTGACCATAATGCATGGTTTTATTCCTTCATGCAACAAAATCTCCATCTGAAAAATCCCTCTGACAAAGTACACAAAGCATGACAAAGAACTAAGTTTCTCTGAGTTTTTAATGTTTTCAGGCGATTCAGCATTTGGCTTGCCAGAGGGGACCGTGAAATGTGCACCACTGTGCCCATCACTTAGTGAGGTCCCCCCGACTCCACACTCCCCAGTACAGGGCACAGCCTTGAAAAGGTAAAAGAACAGGACGTATGAACAAAAGCTGCTCCTTTTCTCATCATCTCCCCTCTTGCACCCCACAATCTCCCTCTCCTTTGGCCAGGCCTAATATTCTTTCCTACCCAACCCCCCAGGCATCTCCTTGCCAATATCTTTTCTCTCTTCTTTGCCTCCTTTCTGAGCTCTGTTTCAGCTGTTAGCTTTTTCCTCACAATGCTTCACACAACCTGTTTTCAGATGCAGAGCACTGACATCTCCCATGGCCTCTGCCTGCTGCAGCCACAACTCCAGCCACTGTGCTTCACCAGCGTCCATGCCTGAGCTGTGTCTCCATGCACCCACCCAGTGCTGCTTCCTACCCACTTGTTCTTGACCAGCATGTTTAGCAACGGATGACCAGCCTCTTTCTATACGTTTCATCTTTTTCTTCTTTGTGACAAAAAAAAAAAAAAAAAAGACAAAAATCTGAATACCTTGTCAAGCACAGTGCTGATTGCTTGGAGCACTTCTATCAACTTCATGGCAGTAAGTGCTGTGCTTGGCAATGCTTGCAGATCTGGGCCTTCAGATAATGCATGTATTTATAGTATGTGCACTGCTTATGTACCAATAGCTGCCAAAGTAGTAAACAAACAAATGCTCTCCATAAAACAATGAGAAAGTAGGATCATAATCTTTGATCGTTGAACAGGGATGACAGGTTTAAAAAGGCTTCCTCGCTCTTTTATGCAGATTGCTTTTCCGACTGCCTGAATCTCAGCCAGCGTGAGGAGGCTGGAAGCCTGGAAGGGAGGTTTTCCATAGCTCTTCTGCACTGACAGCACCTCCCCGAGGAGCAGACCCTGAGGAGAGAGTGATGCTGGTGTGAGGAGGCCCCACGACACTCAACAGGAGCAGGCAGTGAACAGTAGGCCTCTGCCTTGCACTGACCCCACAGGCAGGAGGTGCAAGAGGAAGGTGGGCTTGGGCACACTGAGGGGTGGCTCAGAGCCGTGCACCAACCAAGCTGCACCTGCAGGAGCAAGGTCACTGCCCAGGACATGGCATGAAGTCTGCCAGGCCCTTTGAGATAGGTCTGATGCCCAGCTCACAGACAAGTGGATGCCCAGGTCTGATGCCCAGGGACTTACAGACTAGTGGAGACATCAGTGGATGTGAGAATTGTCTTCCAGCTCTTCACTAGAACAGCTGCTTTGAAAAGCATGTTTTATTGAGGTTCCCAGACTGAACCTGCTTCCTGAAGAAGAGTTAATGCATGGTTCATCCAACAACCTACTCAGGGGGATGCTTTGGAGAGACACATTAAAACTAAGGTCCTTATATTGATCTGCAATGCAAGGTTGTCTAGATCTAAGTTCGAAAAACCAGTATCAAATCTACCTGCAAACTCTAAATCTGCATTTGTGCTTCCCTCCATATAACCATATCAAAATTAAGATGAACACAGTGCAACATTTTTTTTTTTCTTTTTAATTAGATACAACCTAGCAGATCTATTAGTCTGATCTTGGCTCCATGTATCTTCCTGGGAGTCCAGAAAGCTCTAAAAGCAATGACCTTTACCAAGACATTAAAAAAAAAAACGATTAAGTTCTATTTAGATATTTGTTTATTTAAGTACTACTTTCTTAACAAATTGAAATATATGTAATTTAAGCAGCAGGTTAACTTAATTTGAAAATGAAAACAAAGGAACATTTTTAACACAATAATACAAGCCAGTTCATGATGTTCCTGAACTACTCCATGTGAATGGCCTGATTTTTAGATTGTTGTGTAGTAATAGTTGTGTAGTAAGTCAGTGTGTGTTCACATCTTCGAAACTCAGGCCATAAGAAACACTCTCATTGAAATGTATAAACTGCATTATTAGTGTGGATCCACTAAAATAATATTATTATGAAGGGTCTATACTACCTGACTAAGAACCATTATTTGTTGATTGAAATACAGAACAAAATTAATGTTGATGACTCAACTAATAACTTCATATTTAAACAGCAAGTTTCAAGCAAAGAATCCTCAGGCATTTCAGAGCTGGGAAGCATAAACACGCCATTATGGTTTTAGGTAGGCAGAATGCAATTATCCAAGCTGGATTCTGGCCAGAACAATGGGCACTACCCCCTCCTATTCTTATTTTTAAAGAAGTTCCCCTACAAAAGCGATGGCAGCTGTTGCAAGAGATGAATCCATCAGTTACTCACACAACCCAACTATTCGATTCTAAGCAGCCCCGATTCCTACCAAAACAGCCTTGATTCCTACCACAGTGAAAAAAAGACCCTAGCCAGCCACCTACATGTGGAAAGCTACGTGCTAATTTTCTCATTCTTATTGGATTTTCGGCTGGAAAAAAAAAAAAAAAAAAAAAAAAAATCCTACTTGAAGAGATGTTTTATTTTTTACTGGAAGAAGTGACTCCACAGCTGCTTCAAGTGGGTTGGACCTGCTGGGAGGATTCACCTTGTCAGCCAAGACATACAAGGGAAAAAATGGGTGTCTCCTCAGACATCCCTTAACCCTCCCACCCTCCTGCATACATAGCATTGTAGGAAATGTGCTGCTATATCTCTGCCATTTCCCTTTGCACATTCCTTCTCAAAGTCATCAGGACTTTTTGCAGAAGGGGGCTTTTCAGGTACAGATGGTAACTAAGTCTGGGCTCACTGAGATCAGCATCAGGACCAGAGGGCACAGAAATACTCTCTGTGCTTAGATGAGGCTGAAGAGGAGAGTTCACCTCCTGCATCACCAACTTTCACCACTTCAGTATCCCAAAATAAATGTCCTCAAAATCAAGTGTTCTCCCTGTAGTTTCTTCTTAAATTACTGGGCATTACATAGTCTCTCCAGGATTCAAGTATCATCTCAATCTCAGAAAAACCTCCAGTGGCCATTTAGGATTCACAAAACCCTGTGTCAGCAGAGCACTTGAGCTTGGCTTCAGAATACCAAAAACTGCAGGTCAGAAGAATACTTATATCCTGGAAAAACGGGTCAAACTTAGGCACATGCCTAAATGCTTGCTGAACACAGAGCTTATTCATGCACAAAATACATATTTACATGTTTCACTGGTTTTGGACTCAAGACCCACAGAAGAATTGCACTGAACCATTACTGAACCCTGCCAGAAAACCATTATCTCTGTCCCTTTCCCCCTTAAATGTGTCCAGAGCTGTTACCAGATCAAGGCTATTCTAGAACTAAAAAGGGAAATTTATTCAACAAGCACTATAGCAGGTGGCAGCTGCTAAACAATCTGCCACCAATCAGCAGTTTATGAAAGAGAGTAAAGAATCCAATAATAACTCACAGTCAGGGAGGGAGACACCGAGCCTGCAGTTACTGAGGGAGGCTCATAATTAGACAGAGCCAACTCTTTGGCAAAATCATTTCTCCTAAAATCTGCTTAACTGGTAAACTTGGCACTCCACAAATCCTGCAGGCAGTATACCCTCAGCTGAGCCCTGTGCAATGTAACCTGCAGGGCAGAACTGAGCAGCTTCTTGGGAGAGCTGGGTGGGTGAAAAATTAGGCTGGTGGAAAACCCAAATCATTTTGTCTGCCTTCCTCCACTCATTTGCTTCTCCTGGAGAAAGTCTATCGTTATGCAAGAGCCCTGAATTTTTATGACATTCAGCCTGTTCCCAGATTAAAGTATGTAGATGAGTCAATGGCACAATTCCCTCAGAAAACTTCCATGGTGCCAATCTGGTGAGGTTGGGCCCAGAGCTGGAAGGTGGTGTGCCAGGGCCCCTGAGTCTGTCTGCAGGTTCCTATACCTGTTCATCTTAAGTGACCGGAGTTTGCTATGGTTTCTTAAAGCCCCACATATGAAATTAGACAAAATAGGTTTTAATTTCCAAGAAGAACTAAGAAACTCCAGCCAGCCTCATGGTAGGCCTATTTTTTCAGCTAGATTACAGCACCATCTACAGGCCTTTCCTGATTTAAGACTAGTGTCAGGCAGGTTGTTCCACTATCTGTATATAAATATCTTTTGGCTTCAGCCGCGTGTCTAGTACCGTGACAGACTGTATAGTCCAGTTTAGTGTGAACAGGGCAGATCCCTATAGACCAGGCTGAGAAAAGTTTGGTAACAGATGACGGACAGGTTTGCTTCTTCACAAGAAGCAGCAAATCTGTGAAGTGCCCTTGGATGTTAGTAGCTTGATTCTAAAACACAGAGGTCTATCATTTCAGTTTGATTTTAAATATTCACCAAAATTTCATTTTTGTTATGCAGTTCTGCTTAGCACAGTTAAATCAGAGCTGCAGGAGAGAAAAGTAAAATGCAGAAACTAGATGTCAGCTAAAACTGAACAACAGATTTCTACCACAGTAGCACAAGCTTAAAATACTGCTGCTCATTTTGGACCACATATGTAGAAGCAGTAAGCACAGTTGATCCACCAGAATTCATTATACTTAACCTCAGCTGGGTGACACAGATATGAGAACTCTCTACAACACAAGACCGAGGTCATCTCTGTCTGGAGACTGTTATTTGCTAAATTACTTGCCAAGCCAAAAGAAATTTAATTGCTCCTATGCATGTAGAAGATCCTGGGATAAGCACTGGTTTGGTGTGAAGAGGGCTGTGGTGAAGCAACCTACAGTATAGCAATCAAATGTAGTAAAATATCAACCCTCCTGTAATAAATAAAGTCATTCTGCCTTCATCTGAACATCAGGATGAAGTATCAAACCACAAACAAAAATGTAAGCTGGCCATACACACTTCTTCCTTACACCAAACCCAGTTACCTGAAATCCAGAATCAGGTACCAAATAAATAAGCTTGATGGGCTTCCAAAAAAATCCAGAGGCTGGGAAAAAAAAAAAAAAAAAAAAAAAAAAAAGCGTTTAGGAAAACTTTACCTGCTTCCTGATGTTGTGGCTCTTAGGAGGTGAAATGTTATTTTAAGCATTTCTCTGCGGGTAGGAGAGAGCCCCCCCCTTTTTTTTTTAAATGAAGGTTGAGATTCAAACAATCCCATGATGAGAGGGCCTGAAGCTTTATAACAATACCAAATATCACAAAACTTGTGATAATATCACAAGAACTGGCAGCACTGTGAATAAACACACTAAGTCTACTGGAAATTTTATTTTCTTGAATCTCTGCCATGAAAATAATTTAGCTGTATACTATACCTATGTAATGCAGGGAGAGTCATAGTAACCACACATGGTGTCAGTGTTAAATACCTTTCAAATAAGAAATTCTCCCCCCTCATTCCAAAACTAAAGAGTAAATGAACAGGGGGATGTGCACATGCCACAGTTACCATGTATGTGAGGATTTTGTTATCTTAAACGTTGTTGTCTAAAACGCTACATACCCTATGGAATTAAAAGCCATAAAGCTGCTGTCTTACTGATGTGTAACAGTACATACTGCACACCGACTGCTTGGGATTAATTGCACATATAAAAACAGATTTCTTTTTAAAAAGTCTGCGTGCAGAGAAGAATCATTAATTTCACTTGAAGTGATTCCCAAACAGGATATGGAGCCTCTAACAGCCCTTTGGGTTGTGCCAATTGTTTTGTGCAGGTGTTTAATCCAAGTGCTCAACCGCACGTAGGGAAACAGTCATTCTGCAAGTACCGGGTGGAGTGGGAGCTGCATGGGGGTGTCACATAGCTGCGAGGGGTTGATTCCTCAAAATCAGCAGAAACCTTGGGAAGCTGCTAATTCTTGTAAACAAGAGCCTGGGTTTTATGGAGCAAAACAGAGCAGAAAACACTGAAGTACACGAGAACCAAATCCCTTCTGCTAAAGCCTCTTTTATTATACTAGAGGAGCACTAAAACCTGCCATAAACAAGCTGATTGCTCATTTCAGCCTCTCTCTGTGTCTGCAGCCAGGAAAAGCAGCAGCAGCCGCAGACTGAGTTGAGCTGCTGGGATAGGAAACATCTCCTGAAGGTCAACGCTACTCATATTTTTAGTTTTCATTTGAACTTCCTCATTCACATGAACTTGAAAACAATATATACATATTTAGGATGAAAGCTGAGCTGTAGTTGCTGTACGTACAACACCACCCAACCTTTGCTATGCTTTGTAATGCGGTGCTTTGATATGAGGCTGCAGAAATACTGGATGGCTCTGAGGTGAAGTAAGGGAGAGGTCCCAAGGCATTGCAAAGGGCTTTTGAACCTACCATGTCTGATCACGAGGAGCTTGATGAAAAGAGAGGCTCCTGTAACAGCCAACGTGGCATCTGTGAAACAGATTGTGTGCCCACCTTTGGCTTCCAGGAAAGCAGCTCTGCTATAGGAGCCAGCGTGAGGCAGCATAGCAGTGTCTCTGGAGGAGGGGGAAGCAAGGAAAGGCTGCCCCCCACAGCCTAGGAAAACAGCAGTTTGTTTCCAGAGGGACAGCTGCTGCAGGGCTCTACATGGGGCTGAACACAGAGGTCAAGTCACAGCCTCAGACCTCTCCTGACTTTTCTTCCCAGTCTTTCAGTATGGGACTTTCCCTGCTCTAGGCAACACAAGCAAGTCCCCAGATTGGGTCCTATGGGACAGACCTGAAACCCACTTCAGTAGTGGAAGCAGAGTAACTTACAGAGATCAGGACCTCAAGCAAAAAAAAAAAAAAATGGTGGAAAGTATTAAATGGGTATAAAGGCTAGAGATGACATTGCTGATCAAAACAAAGAGATCAGCCCCAAAAGGTGGGTTAAATTCTCAGGAAATTCTGCACTCCAACACACCCTGATCCAAGGTTAGCTGTAGCTTTTACTAGATTCTACTGAAAATCTGTGTTGCACTACATATGGAGAAGCAGAATAAGTGAACTTACTATAGCAGCTGAAACACAGAAGCTAGCACATGGCAGCTAGCACTTGAAATGCCTGGCATGCCTGCAACACACAACCGCAGAGAAACCCAATGAGCGCCTTCCAGCCCACCTTTGAAACTCCACACCAGACAGCACCTGCTCGGTGCCCACCACCCTCTGTAGCGGCAGTCCCCTCCATGTACTGATACAATTGAATCTTTCCCCAGTGCATGGGCTGGAAAACAATTTCTTCCTCTGAACAAAGAGGTTAGCACCATGGGCAGGGGCCATGGCTGGAAGGGAGTGCACAAGCCCAGCCTGGCTTTCACCAATGAAACATAGCTGGCAGAAAGCAGGCACGTTCACTAATGAATTATTCCAAGACAATTAACAGTCTGAGGGAGACGCTTGCAACAGCTTAATGCTTACTGTCAAGGGAAGCCAGTACCAAGCTCAGCACTGCCTCACCAACTCACAAAGGGAAACAAGGCAAAAATAGAGGGGAGGGAAACATCAAGGAAGAAAATACAGCATCTGTGAGCTGTTAATTACAAAGGTGCACACGCTGGAGTAACAAGGATGCTAATAGAGTTTTATTAGGAGACAAGAGAACCATTTTCAGGAGCTTTGTGGAAGAGCCAGAATCCAGTAGGCCCAATGCTGGGCTGGTATAAACAGCACTCTGATCAGCACTCACTGATGCCTATGTGATGCTCTGGGAGCTGCAGGGGTTCATGGCTTTCCACACACTCTGTGGTCATACACCTGGTCTTTGAAATATATTTGCATGTTTCGAGCTATAACAAGTGCTTGTTCTACAGCCTGAGTACTAACTGTGAAACACAGCCACCTGAGGTGGGGAGTCACAGCCCCATTCCCAGGAAGTGTGGCAGCCTCTGTGCTAAGACACCTGTGTGAGATCAGTAGCTTACCCATGAATAACAGGGATAAATAAATGGTAAAGAATCCGATATCAGTCTTACTCTGCCTTTTTTTTTTCCAGCTTGCTCAAGGCAACATAATTCAAATGCTTCTGTGAAGTCATTACACATAGAGCCAAGCTGAGCTCCCACTTAATAAGGAATATTTAGCACCCTTACTCTGAAGCTCTCCAATCAATGGAGTCTCACCTTGCTCTTGCTAACAATGTGGTTACTGTAATGTTGGCCCTGATCCTCAAAGGAAAGGATATTAGAGCCAAAACCTCTGGTAATGAAATCTCATGTAATGAAAGTGTGTTTACAGTGAAATGTTTGTATGTCACCATCAAATCAGAGCCTCACAATGCCATTTCCAAAAGCCTCTGTAATTATACAAGCACCACAAAGTGGGACTGGGTGGCAGGCAGGTTATTTAACATTTATTGCTACTACATAACGCACTGTAACTCTGCAAGCAAAAAGGGTGTGAAGGATAGAAGTATTTCACAAAATACACACAGCACAATTAAGAATCACAGGCTCGGAACATTTATAAGTGCTTTCAGTATATGTTACTCCTTATTAAAAATGAATTGCATGCAGCTCAAGAGAAAGCCTTATACTTGTAAATACCAATAAACCATAAGGGAGAAATCTTTTCAGTGGATGGCAAGAGAGTGAAACAGACAGTTTAATGAAGAGAGAGCATGTGAAAACATTTAAGCATGGCAGGGAGAAAGCACATGTTCTATGAAAGTGCTGCCCCTATGGAACAAGGTGTTTTAGCTCACCTCATACATGGTGATAAGCGACTCAAAGCAGTCTTGTCACCAGTAATATCAAGTCTGTGTATGGAGTCCACACAATATAAGTGTAAACAGAGTCTCTGCATCTGCAAATCTTCTGCATGTGATGCTCTCAGGACAGAGAATGAGTTATCTGTTAGGAAGCCCTTAAGACAGGAGTTCAAGCAAAGGAGGACTTCTGTGTGATGGTACTTCCATTTGTGTCGAGAAACGCATGTAAGATATTTGCTTCTGGCTTGTCCTCCGAATTAAAACTCAACATAAACAAAACCAGCTTCACCTTTTGCATGGAGGTCTAATGAGCATCATGACACACAGCAGCTTTGTTCTACAGGATGTTCTCAGCTTACTTTACACAGATACTTCTTTACTATGAT
This sequence comes from Nettapus auritus, assembly GCA_011076525.1. Lineage (NCBI taxonomy): Eukaryota > Metazoa > Chordata > Aves > Anseriformes > Anatidae > Nettapus > Nettapus auritus. The sequence continues at coordinate 44,660,536 of CM021769.1, forward strand.
AAATGCTGAAATCCTAATGCAATTCCAGTTCCTTGAGCAGCAGCCATATACATTAATGCACTGACTGAGGAAAGGCTCAGAACAAGGCTGCAGGGAGAGACAGAGAATACCCTGGCACAGGGTGCATTGATGACAAACAGCAGCATCTGAAAATGCACATAGACTCAAAGAAGGATCTCTTCACAGTGTTTTACTGTGTGTAAATGGTGAAAATCCCACACTGCTTACCGTCTCTTGAAAAAAGACATCCATAAAAAGCCACTGGTGTTTGGCTCTTGGTCATCGTCTGGTTGTCAGGGGCGGTACAGGGCATAGTAAGTCAGATACTAAGCAAGCCAGGAAGCCAGGTGTCTCCTTCAACATCAGCCAGTGTGCCAGACACACACCCATCAGTTCAGCCATCTTCTGCCAAGATCATCTTTCATCAAGGTCACTCTTTCAGGATAGCGTAGGAGCAGCCTGCGAATCCAATATGTTCAACAATAGAGCCCGGAACCTACAATTTAAATTGGTGCTTGTTTGATCTAAACACTAATACAGATATATCAGAGACAGTTCCTAACATGGGGTTTTCACAGCCTGAACAAATAAGGCAGATAAAGACTGGGAGGGAAAGAGGCAGCACAACTCCCCCATGATCACAAAACAAATGAAGAACCAGGAACAAAAGTGCTGCAGCCCACCCTGTCTGCTGTGTCTTTCAAGGACCTTTTATTTTTTGTTAATTGTTTGGCAATTACTTCTGAATGCTGGAGAAAGCAAAAAGCTGAAGATAAACAAGCCCCCACAGAGTTAGAAAACATCCCTGCTGTAACACAGACTCGAACAGGTTGAGTCTGCAGCCAAAAGAGTTCCCAGGAGAGGGAGCAGAGCTTGCTGCTACAAGAAAAGGGTCAGCTGGTTTCTGAAGCAACCAGAAAGCCTGTGGTTGCATGAACAGAGGTAATGCCTGAGACAAACCTGGAGAAAATTGCACCATGGAAAGTGTGCCCATAGGAGCAGGAATGAGCAAGCTGTGCACTAGCAGGCCACCATGTGCAAGCACGGGATGACTGAGACACAATTGTCCAATTGTAAACTCAACAGCTTTGGGGTAGGGCTGCCGCTGGTCCCACACACTGGGTTGCAGCTTCACAGCTTTTTAAAATCTGAACAATTTGACTTGGTTTAGGTTAATCTAACCCTTTGTAAACTAACTAGCAGATGTAAGTCCTCTTATTATCACTGTTTTCTATCATATTTTTCTACTGAATGTTTCTCAGACTGGTATTTGAACAGCTTCACATTGCACTTTGTGCTCACTTACATCTTATATTTTTACAACATTCATATAATTGGGAGTCAACAGCAAGGAAAGAGAGCTAGGTCCTCATAAAACTGTGAATAATGAGGATGCTCCTGTAATTAATTTCTTTCACTGCAGTTTTTGGTTTATAATGGAATAATCCACTCCACTTTACTGTCATAACAACATGTTAATATGTTCCTATGTCCTGGTTCCACTGAGGTAATCTCCATTTTTAGCCTGATTATTTACAGTCTCTGGAATACCATTTTGAGTACCACTGAAATCCCACTTTTCTGTACAGAGCAGTAAGTGGATGGGGTGTGCACTTTGGTGGGTAGCATTCAAAATGTTTTAAAGACTTTGTGAACTGTAGGCATGTACCTATTATCAAAGCTACTCTGGCCCATTGTAGACACTGATCTAATTTTGATGATAAGTTCAACTCAGACACCAAACTCCAGAAAACATCGTCTGAGTTTTTATGTCACATCAAGTCACAAGTCAATAAAAGAGATGCAACCTCAAAATTAAAAAGAAAAACAGCTGAACAAGATTTTCTAGCAACAACCTAACAAGTGTCATTTCCAAAAAAAAATGTTTTTCTTTTTCTGTAGACTGAACTTGAGAGGCAATCACTTGTCTGGAAAGAAAAACCCCTCAATTAAATACTTCATAAAGATTTTAAAATCTTAGTAACAATAAACGCCAAGGTTTTAAGTTTTGTGTACTGTGCCTCTGCACATGCCTGCACAACTTTCCTTCTTTTTTTTCCCCCCTCAACAAAATTCTCAGGTAAATATCCAATATATATCCATAGCTATTTTAATATAAAATTGTTTTTAAACCATTCATAGTAGCTAATTACTAAGCACAGAAGATCTGAGCAACAGTTTTGTTTGCCAGAATTAACACTAACATTATGTCAAGCAGAACCCAACTTTAGAGCTTTTTGCAGTATTTGTTAGAACAGTACTCTCCAGTGTATAAATAAGGAATCTGAAACTGTCTGCTTTTACTTCTTGAATAAACTCTGCCCTTTATGCCATTAATTTGATTGTGAACTATAGAAAGAGATAGCAACTCCTTACCCAGGTGAACCACGACCTGTTCAGCACAGAGGAAGCATGCGGTCTGACACAAACACCATTGATGGCAGGTCCTCAGGCAAGGAGGACCCCGATGGGGCAGGCTGCAGCCAGCTCCTCAGCCACCATCTCTGCTCCTGGGGGATCCCATCTGGGGCTCAGTACTTAGGTACTTCTTCACTTAGAAGCTGCACTGGTCTCCCTGTGCTTAATAACCACCAACTGACCTGCTCCTTCCAAAGGGTATCTAATCCCGGCTTGTCTTTTTCTCCACCAAACTCCTAGGTAAAAATAAATAAATGAATAAAAATCCACAATTCAATTAGGAACTGTGCAAAACAAAAGGTTACTTTTATTTTCTGCCAGAAAAGTTCACAGATTACTCAAATTAAACTACAGCACTGCTGAGCATTTTCATCTCCCACAAGCTTCAAACAGCTCCAGGAGCTCTTAGCAACTATCAAAAAGTAAGCCTAGTATGAACACATACTTGAATTAGGCAAACATTTCCTTTCTTGTTCATGTTTCTCAGTTCTACAGACACGTTGACTTTTATAATGGCATTTTAGACACATTGGAAAAGTATGTAATCTATTACATAGCCATAAATAAAGCTAGGAAATTACACTGATTTTCTAAAGAATTAAGAGGGATATGAGTGTCCCAGCTTGCAAAATCAATTCACATGCACAACTTGTTTATCAGTCAAAACTTTTTACATTTAAATTTCAAATTAAATGAACCACTATTACAAATGTTGTTGTGATCTTCCTGCAATAGATCTAACAAGTAACTAAAATAAGGGGAAGGTAAAAAATCAGAAAGTGAAGCATCTGTGATGAGAAGAACAAATATTGTTTAAATTGGAAGCAAAGGAAGTTGCATTTATGCCAATACAGAGTTTGTATTACTCAGTGCTTTTCCCCAGCTGGGTAGCTATGCTAAGCAGTATTTTTGCTGGCTCTCTGCTATGCTTGTGTTAGAAGCTGCTCCACAGATATAAGAAATAGAGCCACAACAGCAGGAGTAATGTGCATTGTACTCCTATGCTATTCATTCAGTTGCAGAGCCCTAGTAGTTGCTATGTCACCACTAATTCTCTGTTTTCTGGTCAGCTTCTTTATGTTATGGCTGCGACTGTACTTATTTATTTTTTGTGACTTTATTTTTTGTACCTTGGTAAGGTACATAATACTTCACATAGGTCCCTTGCTCATACATATACAAGCAGAGAACAGCCAGGCTTTGAAAATATCACTGTTGTTTTCTCAGAGTTCCAATGACTGAAATGCAATTCATGACCATTGTAAGGTGCAGGCAAAGTGGTGAATGAGAGTTTCCACTAGGTAAAACACAGCCCAAATAAAATTCAGAAAGGTTTAACATACTCATTGCAGATGACAAGGATCCTGAATAATTGCTCTACAAAGTGTGGGTGGTATGCAGACACTTCAGTGTACTAAATCAGAGCTGGGATTTGGTTGAATTAATGTCATCCTACCACCACTCCTGCATTGCTCATGCTGCCAGAGCCAAGACAAACTGTCTGTCAGCAGCCTCAAGAAGCCAGGAAGAGCTCAGTAGCTGCTGGCCACCAGTGGGGTGGGAGGTTTCCCTCTCCACCGCAATGCCCTGTAGGAACACAAATGTGAATAAGGGATTAATAGGTTATTTGCAGGCAACACCCAATGTATCTGTCTACAAGCATAGTCCAGGACCTCAATGAATTTACAGGTCAATTGCTTTCTAACAAGTCTTAGTGGATCAGCTGCATAGTTAAGTCTCACTAGTATGAGAGACTGGCACCATGACATAACCTCACTATTACAATAATCCATTTCTTGTTCATCTTTGTATCTCTTCTACAGGGAAAATGCACAAGATTAAATAAAACACATGGTCAAATTAATTCCCGTGCCTGTCTTCATTTTAATTTCTTGTATAAGAATTGTGAACATTAAGTGTTGATGGAGATATGAACAAAGAAATAGAAAGGGTGGAAGTAAGATCTGAAATCAATCAGTATGTGATTCAGCCTGTAATTGTGGTCATTAATGGCCACAGTAACGTGGCAGGTTTTAAACAGTTTCTGCTCTGATTTTAGAGACCTGGAAAACATCATCATTGGAATCAACTTTGATGGACTTAATACTAGGACACAACATTTTTGAGGTGTGTTGATGTGAGTTGTGTTCTTTCTGTGCACCAGTGCTCATGTAGGACACAAAAGACTCTGATCTATCTTAGTATAATATTCTGCAGTCATACCTTTTACAGTTTATTTGTAGAAGGCTGATTCGTATGTGCTAAATCTTAAGCAGAAAAGAAAGAAGCTTGAATTTGTTCCGTCAGACATCTGATAAATATCTCATAAAGCCATATTCCCCAGCACATTGTCCTACCTGCTAGCTTCCTCTGCCCTATAACTCTGTTTGAGAGGTTCTCTTTTTTGCCCAGGGAGTGGAATATAGAAGGAGGGAGAATTAATTTTTTGAAGATACAGTTGCACCTGCTGTAAATTCAGTATGCTTATAGAGAGAGACTAAACTAAATCCTCTTTACCTGCTATTTTTCCTAGGTTACCATCATGTTCCTTGCAGCATGAGATGTATTCTCAGCTCGAAGGATCCAGATACCATTCTCAGAACTTCCAGAGGTGCTCAGTGTTGATCTCGCAGTGTTTCCTTTAAAAACAAACTTCCACTTGCCATCAATGTGGATGGGTAAGCTAGTACTAAATGCTTATTAATGTACCCTTAGCACATCACATGTAAATTTACTTCTTTAAGGATCATCCCTCTATTTTCTTTCACAGTTCTTAACCACTCTTGCTTTTCTGCTTATCTGTGGTCATGCATATGGGCCTCACATCCTCAGAAATGGGTCCCTTTTCTCAATCCAAGCCACTGCTGTTTGATTTAATGTAAGATCCAAGCAGTTTAATTTTTTTCCTTTTCCTTACCTTCATCACAATGTTGTCGTCTCTATGAGCTTCACAAAATAACCTACCTAGCTGTGCCATATAAAGCATATTCCCGCTGAAACCACATTGGTAACTTTTATCAGAGCACACTTCCCCGTATATTTTGTGATCCGAGCTCTTAAAATCTCCAGGAACTTGCCTGCAACCAAAGTCAAATTTAGTAGCCTATTATTTCCTATTACTGTAGTGCTTCTTTCATAGACTAAGATAATGTTAGTTTCCTTCACATCCACTTATACCTCTCTGTCTCCCTACAGAACTATTAAATATCGTAATTCATTCAGTATTCTCCTATGGTGGCAAAACCCAGCACACTGCTATCCCTCCCACTTGTCAAAGACAGCACAACAAACAACTAATCTGCGTTCATGGATTCTAAATTTTATAGATATGGCCTTTTTTGTGATGTCCCAAAATAACACAGGCCTCTTACAGGTTTTCTTGGGATTCTATTTAAGCGAGATAATAGTGTTTTAGAAATAGACACAATATATACTCTAGGTATGAAGAATTTCCACTGATGGGAAATCCATTATGACATACATGAATTGTCTTTTTTTTTAATTTTATTTGAATTTGGCTAACTTCAGTTTGGTCTTGTAGGCTGTGATCAAGTCAACCCTAAAGTTTCCTCCAGAGTAGCTAAACAGACGCTTGCACATGTGGCTCATTTCTGAGCCTATTTCCCTTTTTACATCTTTCTGGGTGGCATCGCTCAGCAGGGGACATGCCTTCCATCACAGCAGGGCTGGCAGAGGGGCAGTGCCACCACCCTGCTCTCACCCTGACTTCTGCTGCATAAGCACAGAGGTATGGCACAGTGTTGCTTTGGGAGTTCACATTACACAGAGTATTCAGCACTATTCCTGAGCCCCTGCCAGCAATTCAAGCCAAAAGAAAGTGAATAAAAAATCCATTAATTCAGTAACCAAGCCTTTTTTCTGGGTTTTTCTTTTAGGCTTCCACTCTAGGTTTACACAATCCAGTAAAAGCTTCCTTCCTACCAGCAAGAAGCCACCTTTCCACAAAAAGAAAGTTTCAGTATATAATGCTAATACTGTAACGCTATTAGTAATTATTGATGCCTATTACCCTGATGCCACTTGGCTCTGGTTAATGTAAGCTTTTACCATTTACACAGATGAAGGCAGGATCAGGGTCTTCCTTGTGTAACCCCAGTCCAGCATCACGGTACCCTCATTTGTGTGGCAGTCCTGTTTAAATGGGTGGCAAATACAGTTCCAAAGCTCAGGAATAGATACTATATCTCACCATTTTTACCCAAAGTTTATATAAACCTCCAACATCTGTATAATTATGTTTAAGGCATCCTATATTGCGTGGCAAGACTTTTTGGATTCTTAGAGACATGTTTCTGCCAAACCTAAAGTTCAGAAATGCAGGAAAATGTTAAGGAGCACGTATACCAACTCAAACACATAATGCTGTAAGCTACACTTTACAGTTAAAAGATTTTATTTAAAACAGTGGAGTGTGGACTTGAGGGGGGCAGGTTTTCTTTGTGGAGCCCAGAGGATGGCACAACTGCTTGGTGAGAAGTAACCTGCTCCAGCAGTTCTCAGGTACTTGTGCAGGGGACTCTCAAGGTTTCGTCTCCCCTATGGCAGAGGGACGGTGCAGGTAGCCCTATCTGGCCAGCCAGATGTTCAGTGGTAAAGCACAGGAAAAGCAGAACTTGGATGAGAGAGAATTTACAAAGTGCTGGCTTTGAAGCATACTCCTCAGGAGGGGAAGGAAAGTGCAAAGACGTTTGTACCTAAGCTGTTCTCTCCTGCTCCGTAATGTCAGTGTTAGTATTTCCAAGCTCAATAACCAGCCTGCCAATACTGAGCCAATCTTGAAACGCTGGGGCTTTTTCAGACCAAGATATATATATACATATATATATATATTGAAAATAAAGCAAAGACTTTGTGGGCAAAACCACAGACAATGTCTCAATCCTTCCCTGCTTATTTTAACCCTAGCAAATCTAGACAGTACTTTCCATATCCAAAAAAGAATGAAGAAGTATTAAATTAACCATTAGCTTCAATTTATGACAAATCCTTTGCTGAACTTTAATACTTTATGCAAAGAGAGAGATGTTTGCTCATGGGCTTTATGTGCATGTGTCTTTTGTTTTTTGTTTTTTTTTTTTAATTAGCGGCTGTTTTTGCTAAGTCACACGCCTGCTAGGAAGCCTGGCTTTTACCCATCTTTCTCCTTAAGCACAACCACTGTAACAGGCATCACACAATCAACTGCAATGGATCTGATCCTTAAAATAACATTTGAGAAAGCAGGTGTCTTCCAGCGAGACTAGCGCTCCACAGATGGGCGAGACGATTAAGTGTAACAGGACGTGCTATCTAGCACCGCAGAAACCATACAGACAGATTGATAATTGTGCTGTTCTCATGAGAAAAGCGAGGTCATTATTAAATGGATGAAAACTGTTGTTCATAAACGACATACGTACAAATCTAAACCCTTTTTTTACTGCCACGCTAAATTTATCACAAAACAACTGTCAGTAAGAGGTTGTTCGTTCTCCGTCCACCACCACAAGGCCATTTAAAGCAGATATGTTCATCACTGGTGTGTTAATTCAAAACTATATACACATATATATATGCAGTCAAAGAATGATCAAAATATACGTCCTCCTCAAGTCCTTTGCAATAGTCCCTGAGTCCGAGTGGAATCCCTTGCATGCCAGTGCAAGATAGCTACTTACTGCATGAGTAGCTGAAAGCAATGCCTCCCAACATTAAATGTAGGGTGCTTAACACCTTTCCTATAAAACTGAGACAGAGAGAGAAAATCTTTCCTCCTGCAGAAATCTGCATACAGCTATTGCATGCAGTAGCTCTATGATATCTGGTTTGAAGAAAAATGTCTTTACTTTTTCCCATAAAATTTCCTTGTGCTTTGTACAGACAGCAGCTGGAAAAAAAAAATAGAGAGAGAGAGAGAGAGAGAAAAGAAACCTCTCTTCTGTCTTCCATTTTTGAAGAATAGCAGCAATGCAAGCAAATATGCAAACAGACAAACAAGCACCCCAATATTGCTAGAAATGCCAAGAAGCTGCTGGAACACCTGAAAAAAGCAAAATGTTGATGAAGAGGCTGGCTTGTTACCCAGCTACAAGGTCTGTGCGGGCACTCCCAGAAACATGGGAAACCAGAAAAAAATACTGTACTAATCTTCCCTCACGCTGCTGAACATCACCAAAATGCAACATGTAACCCTTGCAGTCCTATTCATCACTGGGACAACAGGATTTCCTGCTGTCATTAATTTTTCACTCCAAGTGGTAGTAGTCTTTGCTGAAATGCTTAAGGAGATGGATGAGATTCCTATAGGTGACAAGGAAAAGGGAACTCATAGATCCACACAGTACTTAGGGTTTAACTTTTTTTTTTTTTTTTTAACAAACCCATAAAGTTCTGTTTTAAAACCAATGATAAAACAATGTTTTCAGATTCAAGCATCAAGAAATATTAGTTCCAGTTGCTATCTGGAAATGCATCCCCATTCCCGCAGGGACACACATATGAGGACTTACTCTTGGACTCGCATTTCTCCACAGGAACGTGCCTCCGTCAGCGTACAGACTGAGGAATGAAAATCACAGCAGCAACTAAATCCCGCTTTGACAAAGGCCGGCTGGTTTTCAAATGTAAAATTAGCAAAGACATAAGTTCCTCAATTAACAACAAGAAAAAACAGGAACAATCATCAAAACACTGAAAGTCTGGGTGTTTTGAAGATTGTACTAGGCAAAGGGACTTGTGGAAAGGAAAAGATCCTAGGCATGGTGAGAAGACAGCAGCTCTCATTTATAGATCCACATGCACTTGTCAAAACTTGCTTACCCCTCGTTCAGGCTTCCAGACAGCTACCTTCCCAGTCCTTGCTGTGCATTATACTTAATTCAGTGTTTTGTAATGAATTTAGGATACCAAATTGACAGTTTAGAGTTGAAACATATTCTCTTTCTCTACAAGGCAGGAAAGGGAGAGGTACATGCAGTCTGGCTGACACAGCACTACATTCCCACCCTGAAAAGATCTTGATTAGCAGAAAACCATCCCCCATACCTTGCTCCCAATACGAGCTGATTATAGAGGCCTCAAAAATCGCAGGTGTTGAGTGTGCGGACTTCCCCAGCCCCCACAAGGGAAACAGAAGCAGACACCCAGGACAGGATTGCCACACACGTGCCATGTCCCCCTACTTCCTTCTGCATGTATCCCTTACAAGCCACACTGGAGACCAGACAGCAGACTAGATGGCCCTGGACTCTGACCCACCATGGCCATTTCTGTGCTTAAAATGGCCTCAGGTTGACCACGGCTCTTGGCTCTGTGCAAAGCTTTAACGCTGACTTTCTATCACATGCGATTTGTCACATAAAATAATACTCTGTTGTAAAATATCTTAAGCTATCTAGACACACACGCAGGAGAAAAAAAAAAAAAAAAGACTGGTTTACAGTAATCACAAATATGCTGTTAAAGTAATAGGCAAGAATAAGAATAGAGTCAACTCATAGTTTTTATTCAAGGGTTCCTCTCCTCTACTCAGAAATGCACCCCTCTCAACTGCCTGAGATTGCATCACTAAAAAACTTACCTGTTTTCAATATTAGCCATGCAAACAGTGATTGTAGGGAACCTTCTCTTCTGAAACTAGATAGGAATTAATTTTTTATTCAACACCGATGTTGTTGGGAACTACAGGGAAGTAAAACTCCTTTAAGCCCTAAGGAAATCTCTAACTTGATTTTATCATTCCATTTCTGCCTCTATGGCTTCCCCCATAACACAATATGGGGAAATTTTTCTTTCTATGTGCTTTAAATAGGTACTGATAAGGACAGGGTCTTTCATGGGAAGACAGGTAACTGCAAGGGAAATGTTAGTTAGTTAGTAGTTATGTACTTCAGTTAGCTATATAAAAAAACAAATCCCCCAAAAGAGATGAATGGGTAGAAACTGACTGACCTTGAAGTGTTACATCATTATCCACTGTGATATCCAGTAGAAAAAAATATATATATGTATATATTTTATGGACACCTGGTTCATTATGCCTTACAAATTAAATCCTCATTTATCTATATGCACCAAACAGTACCTATTCATCACCTTCACTTAAGAACACATTGCCCTTCTTTCTATTCTTGTTAATTTCCAGATGCTAATTAAATTTATACTCATAAATGTATGTTTAGCATGCATGACTAGATCATCCCTCCGTATCCATTATCCATTGTACATTCCAACATGTTTACTTAATGCTTTTGTTTTGCTTTGTTTTGTTTGGATCTATTTCCATCAGTTTAAAGGAGTAAGCTTATGAATTTAAGTTTCCCATTTTGATTCTCTGTGGCTGGACTGTCGGGCTTAGTGCTTTTGTAAATACCTTTGTCTCAGCCTGCTGGGAGACAGAAATGCTTTAAGGTTATGGCAGAAGAATGGGAAAAATACTCTGAAAGTCAGCATTTAAGGCCCTTTATGGGGCCTCTTCCCCAAAGGCAGAGAATCTTTTCCTCCCCATCCCCTGCTCTTCTCCCACAGGGTGTGGTAGCATTTGCCCTTCCCTGTCCAGCACTGTGCAGCAGCAGCCCAGCTGGCACCATCTATCCCTGCAGGTATTTCCTGAATTTCCCCAGCCACTATGGGGCTTTTAGGGGAGGGACAACGAATGGCAAGTATTTGCTCTTCCTTGTTTCCCAACTTCCAGTCTCAGAGCATGGTTTTCTCATCACACACTCCACTTTTTGGTGTTTTGCACTCTTCTGGTGTCAATTAATGCTGTTAACTTTGGTCTGAAAAATTGCAATTGGGATTTGTTGCCGTGAAGGACACTCATCCCATGAAAAATCCTGAGATTCTAACAATTGTTTCTATTTCAAAATAGGGTTCAAAAAGAAATAAGAAAAAGAAAAGAAACAACCTGGTTTTAACAGTAGAGAGCATATTGAAAGAATCTGCAAGTGTTGTTCCTATTCCCTCTCCCTCGCTAAAATTCCCATACTGAAATCTCTAATTTTGCCATACTGAGTCATATCAGCCTAGAGGATTCAACTCGGTTTGATATTTCATAGCACACGCTACCTATCAGCATGCTCCTACCCCATCTCTCTGAAGTTAAATCTTAGGCTTACCTTAGGCTCCTAAACATCTCCGGTCTGTCCCTTCCCGGGCTCAGTCCCCCGGCAGTACACACCAGCAAAAACCCATGGCAGTGGCTTCCAGCACAGCAATTTCAATCAGAGAGCTCCATGCAGAACGGGAAATGCACCTGGCCACAGGGTCTAGGTTCGGAGCAACATTGGTGCACGATACCCACAAAGTTCCTCTACCAGAGGTCCTTGGAGCTGCTCTGTGGGACACAGATAAAAGCTGAGTTGATCCCAAAGCTACTCAATTTGATTGGCATCAAGCCTATTTTGAATTAGACCAATTCAGCTGAATGCGAAACAGAACCTGCCCTCCATTTTCTCTATAAAAAAAATCTGACTATGCAAAACCTGCAATTTTCTATTGAGAAAATATAAATGAAAAATTCCCTGTGAGGAACCAGTAGACTTGAAAATGTGATGCTTACTCAGGGAAAACTCAAAGTTCTACTTTTAATGTACGTCCCCCAAACTAACAAAATAGATCAATGCTCATAAACAATGAAAAAGATTTAAAAAATATTTCACAGAGGATTGCTTGATTGATTTATTTAGCTTTTTAAAGGTTACAGAAATGGCCTAGTAGGAAGAAAAGAGCAAAGACAGCTCACGTCACTGGGGCTCATTTTACTGCCAGTATAGAGGGGAGACTCCCACCCAGTGTAAGAAGCACCTAAGGCTCTATATGCTGCACAATGCAAAGGCAAACAATGCAGGCTGCTGGTTAGCTTACACGCCACCAACTCAATGATTTGCTTCGGCGTGGGATCTGCAGTGATATTTCATTCACTCTAAGACAGACAATCATTATCTGCATGTGGGTGCTGAGAGGACAAGGTGCGAGCATGGAAATCAAGGTCAAGGAAGCAAGAAAAACTCCCTCATTTATCCCTTAGAACAGTTATTCTATTCTGCAATAACTTGGGTTAACAAATAACGTAATAAAGATTGGCGTGCTGCCAGGATAACTGAATTGATTCCTACACTGCACAGCACAAATCTTTTGATCTCCCCATAAAGAATAGGAAATTATAGCCACAGTGGATACCTCACAGGAAAAGCAAATAAAAATGAAATGAACATTTCTAGCAGTTTTGACCTTGCTTTGGGGAATACTGCTTTAAATTTGATTGCCCTGCCCACTTATTATTTCACGAGAAGACACAAGCAAGTCACAAAGACAGTTTTCAGTATGCTCTTTGATGAAGTAGAAAACTGTATAGTCTTCTCCCACCCACTTTTTTTTTTTTTTTTTTTTCCTTTTTGGTTCATATCCTCAACAGAAAAGATTTTATCCAGGCTTTGATTTGATTTTCAAGATTTCTGGTGGGAAATTCTTACAGCAGATATTTTGCTTCCATTGGGGTTTATGGTGCTATTCTGTCTAATTATTTCTGGCATTTTGCCCATCAAATTGTGAGTTTCTTCAAAGGAATGAAATGACAGGAGGCCTCCTTTAGAGCAATCATGGACAGGGTTTGAATTTTGTTGTCTTGGAAACAAGCTAGTTCTTGTCATTGAATATATTCATAAAATAATGGTTGAAACATCACTGATAATAATGGGCTCTTTCCTTGTCAAAATTCATGTTCTGGGGACTTTGCTGCAAGAGGCTCTGTCAAAGAGTTTTTGCACATGTTGAAGCTAATTTCAACGTGTCTGTGTAAAATCACCCGTGCAGGTGTCCACCCCATGGCTTGCACCACACCTTTGGCCAGCTCTGCCCATAGCAGTGGCCAGCAGGTATGGGGAAAGCCCCAGAACCCACACCCCGGCTGGTGAGGATGCATTGACCACAACACCTTGGGCACCATCTCACTGCCTCCCTGCAGCAGAGACCCCAAGGCACGTACCTCTCCAGACCCGTTTGTCTGCGCCAGATGGCTCTGAATCACGAGCCCGGCACCTAGCGAGGATAACTTTGTCTGTGTTGTGCCGATTAGGTAGAAAATATATTTTTCTCCCTGACGGCTGATATAAATCCCAAGGTTCAGGGTATTTACACTCTGTGCCAGGGGTCTTACCAGCTTCTCAGCAGGTGCTTCACTTTTCAAACAGATGGGTATTGATTGATGAGTAAAATCCAGAGACAGAGGTGCAGTTTTTCAGGAAGGCTATTCAAATCAGGACCCGCTATCATTCTTTGAGCTCCTGTATCAATCAATCCACCTTTGGTTTCGTACTTTTTTTTTTTTTTTTTTTTCATATATATTTAAAACCAAGAAAAAAGGCCCCGCATCAAGCTGCTGCTGGCTTCTGAATCACATGAATTAAGCTGGGAGCTGCGCAGGGCTTGACAACCTCATACTGCTCCCTGAAACTTCTTGTGTGTGTCTGTGCATGCATGTGCATCCATGTGCACACACATATCGGGGAGGAAGCTGTAAAAAGCCACCAGTGGGGACACGTCATAAAAAGCTTCCATTCTGCCAACTTTTCCAAGAACCGTTTGGCTGGATATAGTAAACCTGAGGGACACTTGAAAAAATTAAAACTCTAAATTATTACTGGTGAGACTAGCCATAATGGATCTGCCGTGAGAATCTTACTAGCAGTTTTACAATTTTTTTCTGCTCTTCTCAAATCACTACATAATGATACTCGATACTCAAATGTCTAACAAGGCCATTTAACATAGCCTGCAGAAGAGGATTCTCCTGTGAAATTTTACTACAGCCTCTTTAGCACAAAGCTTTCTCAGATTATTAGTAATTTGCATTAGATCTGTTTAATTTTGAAGAGTGCCAGTTCAGTGACCACATGCATATTAGAGCTTAGCAAGTGCATGTGTCTAAAAAGTTACCAAAAGGTCATAGGAATTCTACAAGGCATTTGGGATTTTCAAATTTTCTCTTCATTGCAGCAAGGAAAACTAGCACGAACCCCTTCCTGAGGCCAAAACCTTTCACCTGAGGCATGGTGGGTTGCAAGTATTAGCCACGCGATGGGCACGTCCTTGCTAGCAGCATCCTTTCTGCTACATACAAAAGTCTTTTAGAACAATTTTCCAGTTTCACTTGCAAAAGAATAGCCTGATGACTGCAGAATTCTTTCCAGGCAACTGAAGGAAAAACACAGTTCTTCTTGTAAGCAGTGGCAAACATCTAGAGGCACCTCTTTGCAAACAAAAAACACGTGGATACCTGGCATGACACGTACGCCGCTACAAAATTATGAGTCACTGGAGAAACTCTGTAGTGCTTGAGGACAATGCTGCCATAGCAATCAAAAAACAAAGGACAGCAGCAAATACAGACAACAGAAAGAAAGAACAGTTTTCTTTCAATAAGGCTTTCCTACCTTTCCCTTCCAAAACATACAGCTTCATGCTCTGAACACTCCCAAAGCATGCTACCAGCCTAACACCTGAGGGAACAGATATGACAAATCCCAGACATCACCTGGGCATTTTTGAAACCCCAGTTGCTTGATGCCTGTTTCAACAGAAGGGCCACATCCTGCACTCAACTTTAAAGTCATGCCTCAGTGAATGTAAAAACCAGTCTCAGAGCCATGTAGCCTCCTAACACAAAAGCTGGGTGATGAACTGCTTCTTCCCACTGGTGAGACGGAAAAATGCCCTCGCTACGTCTGCTCCCATGTACCAAGGGCAAGTAAACTGTTCATAGTCTAAACATTTTATGAGTATATTTTTATGCTGTGACTATTTTACACATATCCAATATTTCAGACTCCTATCGCAGCCACCCAAGCACCAGAAAAAAATGATTGTCCTGGCTCAGGAAAGCAGGATCTTGCCAACAAAATTAGCTCATCCTTGTGAGTCAGACACTCCAATCAAGACTGATAGAGAAAGCAGCAGGTCTGAGAGGGAAATGCATCCTTACAAGGACAGAACATTGCTGGCTGTCCCACACCGAGACTCAAAAGGGATCCGTGTTATCCGCCGTGCCATTGTATTAGCAGAAGCATGGAGCATGGGAAGGTGAGGAGCAGACAGAGGGCGGAGGGAACTCTTTGCAATCTGTTCTTCATAAGTCAATGATTATGAATCAGATATGTAATGAAGCAGTAATAGGAATGATGACTAAGTAAAGTAGCTAATAAAGCTAATTTATGTGAAGTTGAAATTTTTAGTACTGTGCATTAAAGCAAGCATGATGTCTCAGCATAGTAGGAGCAATGTTAGTGCTATATATACCAAGCATTTGCAATGCTTCAAGATGATAATACAACTAGATATTCTGAGCTTCTGCATTTCCGATTAAAAGCTTTGTTCTTCAGCACAGGCCAGCCCCCACTGGCCTTTTCATGCCACCTGCTCACTTGCTGGGAAACAAATCCTGCTTGGCAGTCATGGGAGCGGGCATATCTGCCCTGCTCCAATTTCCTAAGAAACAAATGAATGAAGGGCCTAATAAAGTAGAGGCTTTTCCTATTACTGGTGTCTTCATTTTTTTTTTTTTTTTTTTTTTATTTATTTATTTTGGTTATACATAAAACCAAACACAAATGTCTTACTAACCTTGACTGGAATGAACCTGATATTCTGCAATGTGTAGAGTGGGCAATAAACTATGGCACATACAGCTTCTCAACACTACATTTCCATTTTAACTGCTCAGCTATGAGAGTATTTCACTCATACTGTAACTCAAATGATTACAGATTACTTTAATGCAATTTGCTCCTTTTTTTTGCTTTCATGAATTTTAGAAAATTAATAGACATGAGCAAGCTTGCCAGGAAGTTTGAAGGCAGAGACAAATGAAGGTCTTGGGAGCCCAAAACACAAGCTACTTAGCTACTCAAACTATGCCCTTCTGAGAAAGGAAATGTATAGTGTGATATATTTGTTTGCTGTCACCAGCAGGAAGTCCTGCCAGGATAACCTCACTGCTTTGGCTTATGGTCAAGTTCTCTCCCATACACAAAGTCAAACCAAAGCCAGGGACACAAGGACACCCCAGGGCTCTCACTGCCTTTGGTCTGAGAATCCTTTTCCTGATGAAAATATAGCTCGGGTGATTCAAATCTGAACATCTGGGAGAAGCCTTCACAGTTCAGGTTCCCAAGGTGAGAATTTGAAGGCATGAAGCCATCAATGTCCCACCTCAGAGGCAGAGAGCTCAGCCGTGGATGCCTGAGTGGGACCCAAAAGATGCACGAGTGGCTGGCAACTCCCAACACCGAAAGCCTGAGGAGCGTGTTCAAGAGCCCTGATCAGACAAAACAGCCCATATCATCCCTAAGGTACACCTCAGCTGAATGCCACCACTTGCTCGGGAGGACTGCCATTCAGCATATTTTTGCCAGAAACAGGATGTCCATGATACGAGAACACCACAGTGCTCACACACAGCTGTCTGCAGCCTAGTGCTGCTAACCACCCACAAATGAGAGTACAGACTTTAAAAGTTATTTTTTCATACTGGTATCAAAAACCATGATACTTTATTAAGATGTAATTCAGGGGCAAGAACAGTGAACCAAAGGCACTAGCCAGAGGACTAATATTTCTGAACACAGGCATTTTATTGCTTATCATTTCTCCTAACCATTCTTTCCCCCCCTCTGAGCCTCCGCCCATGAAATTGAAAGATTTCTAGTAGAAATGCCTTTGTTGTATCAGCTTTGGAAATATGGATTACAGTATTCTGTGAAAAACATTTATTACTCTGAACTGTGACTCGGACATTGTTGCATTTCTAGGGTTATAGATTTTCTTTCAGCTAAACTAAGGCTGTAAGTCACAGTGACAGTTGTAATGTGTGTAATACCACAGTACCAGATTCTATTACATACATATTTTTGCTAGAGGTTTACGATGTTAAAAATATTTCTTCTTTTCCCAATACCTTTCTGTACCTGTTGTGTAAATATATTGGAACCTATAACACTGAATTTTCAGATGAATGTGCATGGGAACAAGTAGTTTGTCCTTTTTCAAATAAAAAAAAAAAAGGGGGGGGGGAAGGGAACACTGCATACAAACTAATTATATTCAAGCACAATATTGAATTGTAATAAAAGATGAATGAGAGAAAGTGTGTGTCATTGTGAGGAATGGGGAAGGTTACAGAAAGCTGAGACTAGGGAAGGATTTATCATGTGTGATGCTTCAGGCATTGTGTTGAAAGATCTGCAGACTTATTTGCAAGAGTGTTTTACGGGAAAAATAGAGCAGTCTACATAGGAAAGAATTACTATAGATTTTTATCTTTTATACCAGACAAAGGTACGAAGATAAAACACTGTTTCTATTAAAAAAAAAAAAAAAAAAAGAAAGAAAAAAAAGAAATCTATGGAAGAAATCCCAGTTGCAATACAGAGGAGGGAAAACCTTTCAAACTGAGCTCAGAGGCCATCAACTGCATAAATTCGGGGAGCAGACATTTGTTAAAATACAGCTGATCCATAATTTTTAATGTAAGGACAAAAGTGTGCTGGGTTTAAAAAAAAATAAAACCACCTCCACAACTGTGACAACTAGAAAGCTTTCCAGTTTTGCTTGCAAAACCTCAGTGCACATATACATGCAAACAAACCTTTTGGCTGGTTTTTAGAATTCAGATCTAGTACAGTCATAACACAGCTGTGGAAGCTGGAAAAATAATGGCATTCGGAGTGTATTAGTATGCAAACGGGCATGCCAACACTTCCACTTTGCTTCCAGAATTCCTCCGCCTGCACATGTAGTGTTTCAAACCAAATAGGGCTGGAAATCAGTAGGGTCAAGTACAGCTGACATTTCGTCTTCCGTTGTTCCCCCTTAGCATGATGCCTAACAGGGGCAAAGCGGTTCTGCTTTGCTGTAGATCCAAGCAGAGGTGAGATCAAGATATTCTAGCACAACTCCTATCAAGTACAAACCTCTTGGTGGGGTTTTGTTTAATGGCTACAGGAAGGCTCTGCTTCGGCTGGGATGTGCGCTCCATGCACGGAGTGGGCCAGGAGACAAAGCTCCCAACCAAGAAGCTTGCTTTACACTTCCATCATGCTTCCAGCCACAGAGCTCAAAGTCCTTTAAAAACAGGCATATCTGAATTAAGCTTCAGGACATATTTACCCAGCTCACAAGGGTGTTCTGTTCTTTGTTTTACAACTGGAAAAACTGGGGCACCAAGAGGTTAAGTAACTTGCCCAAGGTCATTGAGCTGAATCAATTTCAAAACTAGGATTAGACTGAAATTCACTCTGAGCATCTGATCACAGAAACACAGACAGCGTGGACTTTTTTTCAAAAAGAAGCTACTTATATGCTAAGCTATTTAGGGTTGAAAGGCAGAAGTAAAGAGCTTATTTGGGGAGTGAAGGGATTTGTTTTTGAGGAGTTTAAATTTGAGGCTGAAAGAAACAGGAAGCCAATTTTACAGCATCCCTTCAGAGCTGGAACCTCTCCATCCATTCCCAGCCAGTTAACTAAGTCCTCATCCCTGAGGACCGCACACCAAACAGTAGCATCCCAAACAGAGCCAACCAGAAGGGGACCTCACCAGAGCTCAGCCCCAAGGAAGAGGATGCCGAGACAAATGATGGGTACTCACGTGCTCTGCCAGCCCTATTGCAGCCCATATGAATGGCAGTGAGGCACTGATGTTTCAGCCCCTTCTTGGGAACTCCACTGCATCCAGATTTCTGTGTGTGGCATTAACAACAACATTAGAAGGCTTACAAACTGCAAAACTCAATTAATGTGGCTGTCAAAGCTCCCACAGACATCAGTGCCACCAGGATTTCAGGCACAATCCCCATGACAACCTTAGCTTGACCCTTTCACACATATGAGATACGATAATGTCTACACAGCTTTAAAAATATTTCCTTTTTTAACCACAGGAAAGTGCATCTGGGCCCATCCCCATGATGGATCACATGAAAAGGGATATAACACACCCCTCCGGGCTGCTGCACAGCCTTTTATCTTCTCTGCAGTCTTGGAGGATCCAAAGCTACAGCCAGGGCCGTACAAGTTGCATGTGCTATTAGGGAAGAGAAGACAAGGGTCACCAGAACAGCAAATGCCCCCTACGTTCTGCTGCTAATAAATTCATGTCTATTAATTGCAATAAATTATCAGGTTATACCAGCAAACTGACATGCAAGAAGTTCTCAAAGAAATAGATAATGACAGGAAAAAGAATCAGGCTACAGGTTTTGTTTGCGGTCCCTCCAGAGACTATGTAAATTAAAGCATTTTTTCTTATGCAAAGAGCAGTATCACATAAAGAGCAGTATTTGTAAAACTGCTGATAGTCATATGGAGTATGAATACACATTACAATCACCAAACCAGCTTTTAACTGCCAGCATCCAACAACAACAAGAGGAACTCCAGCAGCAATACCATCTAGCACAGCGATGCCTTGAGGCCTGGTGGGGTCAAGGCAGCATTGTGCTGATGAGTGTATGACCACAGAAGGAAATTCTTAACCCAAAAAGCAGAGCACCTTGTCCAAAGATACATTTAGAGATCTATCCTTTTCTGCTGGAGGGGTTTGAGAAACACAAGTGTGTGAGTGAACACTTACTGAGCAGGGCTGTCTGTCTCTCCGTACTCTGGAAAACACGCGGGAGCTTTCTGAAAATTTCAGTTTCTAAAGTGAGGATTCCCAAATATTTAATTTGTACTGAGACAAATTCTATTTAATGTTTTGCAGAACTCCTTTGGAATTACAGAAAAGCGAAGTACCTCACTATTTTTCTGTATAAATAATTTTTCAGATACTGGCCTGGGCAGAGTTCAAAAAGGGGCCATGAGATTACAGACTGAGCCTCACAAGTAAACCAGCAGGTTTAAAAGCTTGGCTGTAATGTTACATTAACATTGATTTTTTTACTTAGCCTACTGAAGTCTAGAGCAGCAACCCAAATCCATTCAATTTTCCTTTAATCACAGAAAACCTCCCATTTCATCCCCTTCCCATGGGTACACACCTATGGCACAATACGCTGCTTTCCCATGGGGGAAGCCCAGCGGCGCTGGGTGCAGCTGGGACCCATCAGCCAGGTCAACACAGCTGAAGTGCTGCCCCTATAAATGCAGTGCAAACGTATTCAAAGTCCTCCAGTCCATCTTTGTGCAGCGCCTGAGCATTGCACATGGGAAATGGGCTGGCTCATTTGAGAACACCTGGAAAATGGTTACATAGCCAGTAACTCAGGAGGCTGTAACTCAGGGCTTCAGAGGCTCCCTCCAAAGCTGCACACCACCTTTACGCCGCCCTTCAAAGTCCCCACCTCGGCCAGGCTCCCCTTTCACCCCTTCATTTGGAGATCAAATGGCAAAGAGGATGTTTTCACAAACCAGGCTGCTTGAAAAGAGTTTTCTTCTGGATCCTAGGAGCCAGCCCCAGGAGTCCATCCAATACGCATAACAAGCTTTGGGAAGCATTTCCTCCTAACAAAAAGCTTTCAGGGCTGGGGGACACAGCACACACAAAACCAGCACAGAAGTCATCCGTGCTCGATAGGAAGGAGCAGAAAGTCGTTCCACAGCACTAGACAAGAGACTGATTGTTAGGAGATCACAGCGTGCCACGGCACTCGCCAGCAGCAGTGCACTGCGGTACTGGTTTAATTCACTTTCCGAGAGCAAGGGTGTTATTTGTTAGAGCTTTCAGCAGGGAGTGATCTGCAGACACCTTATTATAAACTTCTACAGAGGTGAAGTCAGTGCTGAAAAGCACTTCTAGTTCTGTCTCTTCCTGCCTGCCTTGCTCCTCACACATCATTTTCTTTTATCAGAATGGATGGCAGTATCAAAATTGAAAGGAAGTAGAAGCTGTGAAAATAACAGGCCCAGGAAAAGAATTTTTAATTTTGCCTCAATTTCTTTGATGATGAAACTAGTGTTGAATATTAAGCGAGTCCTAAGAGTTGAACGTCAAGAATAGCTGAAAGTTTTGCGTCTGTTGGAAATGTGAGCAGAATTCCTCTGTGACCCATTTCAGCTTGTTACCCAGATGCAGATAAAACTCTCAGCTTCATGGGGCACATCCGACCGTGCTGTACCCTTACCCCCTACCCTCAGACCGCCCTGTGGCATCACAGTTAAAAAGCTCTCCTGCATTTTTGCCAGAAGGCAAAACTAGGGTAGATTATTTTTTTTAATATGCAAAAAATAATTTTCAGAAATTTATCCCACAAATGAAAACACTTTTTTGTATTCTATAGTAATGATCATTTTATGGTTCTTGTTTGGTTTATGAAAAAGTTAAATTACACCTTAAGGCTTAAGGGCATGGGAAAACAAATACTATTTTTCTTTTTGACAAAACCCAAAAACACCGTGGAAGAAATTTTCCAAACTAGATTACAGTAATGGTCTCTTCTAGCCCTAAAAACCTATGAGCCTCCATTGATGTGATTAATAATAAAATTGTATCTAGAGCAGCTACACAAACAGAAAGCTCCATTTTGCCAGCCCTGTGAAGGGAGGGCAGTAATTTATAAAACCTGAAGCAGAAACACTGCTGAAGCCTGAGTTACTGCTTCCCAGGAGACGGGTGGCAGAAGCCAGACGGAGGGGTGAGCTGCACCTCCTGGGCTGGGGTAGGCGCATGGTGGGGGGACAGGTGGTGGGGCAGGAGAGGACCTAGCTGCATGAGATATCCTAGACTGCAAACACTTCCCAACACAAGCAGTTTGAAATTACACATCCTTTCTAAGCCCCTTTTTTTTAAGCCAGAAGTTTTACAGTAATATCATTGACTCGTTATGGAATCTAACTGTGGAAATCTAACACTTTCTCCTTTACAGAAGCTTCTGAAGACTTGAGAAAAGTTCAGATGAGAACAGTGGGCCCCTCATAAGTTTTTTCAATGTCAAGGGCCCAGCATCCTGGCTTGCAGGTGGATATTACAAATGAGCCGCCTGGGAAATCCAAGGTTATCCTAGTTCTAAGTGTCACTTCTTTCTTTTTTTTTTTTCCTCTTCATACACAAGAAACAAATAAATCCATTTTCTGATTTTAAAAAACAGTGTTTCTTTGTTATTCATTAGACAAGCTCTACACTGTAAAAAGCTCCACAGATCTTAAATTTTAATTTTCTACATTACTTGATTATTGCAAATAACCAGACAAAATTGCTAGGCTCCTACCTGCTCAAATATTAGATTTCATCTTTGCTAATATTTTGGTTTGCATTGCATGTTAAGGATCCTAATAAGAACATCTACTACTATTTTTCAATCCAGTTTTCCAAGGCATTGTGGCTAACATGTTGTGCTGTCTGTATCTGCCAGTTCTGCTTCCTGACAGTAATACCAAATCTGGTGTCTGTTTTTAACCAAATCTGACACAAGTTTACTGCTTCTGCTGAGGAAAGTTTCTAGTGGGAACAAAACTGCATCATTACATGTTAGAGAAACTACATCAGAGATACTTCTTACATGCCATAACTGCAGATCAAGCTTTGGATAAATCTTTGCACTTTGATAGGAAATAACCTCACCACAAGACACAAATTCATAGCAAATTAAGTGCAATAAACTCCACCGTTCACTGAACTCACTGTGCAAGAGGTGCTAGAGAGTCCCATGCCGTGCCCTCACGCAGTAGAGAAGCACCCAAATGTCATAGCATCCTCCTTGCCCCACCATCCAGCCTGTATGGATTCAAAACACCTGTCTTATAAGCATCCTCTCCATCACCATCAGAAAAGACAGTCTCATGCAGAGCTTTTCAAGTGATACCTTTATAAAATATTGACACTAAAGGCCATACAGTGACTTTTACGGGCATCAAAATTCAGACACTTTTGCTTGCTTGTTGCTCACCTGTAGGACCAGTGGTGAGCTGAGCTCCTGGTGCTCTCTCTAAAGAGTCTGGACATCAGGGCATGTCTAAGAAACATCTACATCCCTCAGGAACAAATACAAGCAATGAGTATCATTCCACTGGGGGAACCACAGGGGCCAGCTGCAGGCATGCAGGCTGGGCCTGGCTCAGGACCAGAGCAGGGTCAGGCTCTCTGCAGTGCAGTCCAGAGCAGCTGATGCCATTGAGGCAGAGAAGCCAGAGCCAGCAGGCTAATACAAGCCTTTCTGACCACCTCCCATGTGCCGTTTTCAGTCTCAACTCAATAGATGTTAGCCCACAGCCAAACCATCAGCTCATGGACCGCACCACGCTTCCCACTCCTACATCCAACATCCCAACCACTAGCTTCCTCTGCCTCCCTGTTTTTGGCTTTTCTGTGGATACTGCAGAGCACCCAACCTGCTAATCCACCTGCCCCACACTGCAGACAGGAGAGACACAAAAACAGCATGGCCACTGCCCTTCACCACTGCTTTGTCCCTGAGTACCAATAAATCACCCACACCATGAAAGCCTCATACCTGGAGCACATGAAGATACTTCTGTACTGCATCAACCATGTCAGGGACTAAATGGGAAAAAACAGGACTCTTGGAGCTCCCTTCTATTCCTCTCTGCACCAGCTCTTATCCTGCATGAGTTTCCGACAATCCTGAACCACCCCTCAGCTTTGACCAATCTGGGGGACCCATCCAACAACAGCACTTACACATATAATTTTGCCAAACACCTCTACTTTGGGCTGTGAAAGAACTCATGTTTAAAGAAGAAAATGGCACACCAGATTCCTGAGCCCTCCTTTTTCATTAATGCTTGCTACTGCTGGCACTGCATGGGAGCCCCGGCATGGCAGCTTCTCCCCAGGAGTAGTACTCAGTGCTGGCACCAGTTGTTCACCTGAAGGAGCCCACGTACTGCAGACAACACAGACATCTCTGCTCCACACCGTGGACATGCCTCATTGGCTGATGAAGGATTTTTCGTACAATGTGTAATCACCACACAAAGGAGCCTGATCCTTGCACTAGAATTCAGCGTCGCAGTCCCCAAACCGCAAGCACAATTTTGGCCTTTGTTGTCAGAAATAGTTGATTATAGCAAAGGCTGGAGAAGCAGATTGGATTGGGCTGCATTGCCCCCTGCAGCTGAAGGGTCGCATCGTCTCCGGCACAGGAGCTCTCGGGGGCTTGCATGTCGCAGGATGGCTGGGGCATAAATTCTGCAGTGTGAGCAGTGCTTGCAAACACCCATCCCTGAGAAAAGACTCTGTGATGATTTTAATAACATTTTGTTTGCCAGCCATGACCAGAGAAAGCTGTTTTGCTTGTTTGCTTCCAGATGTTCCTATGTGATTACAAAGGCAGCTTGGCAAAAGAAATTACCTTTTGAAAAACACTGCAGCCTACCTTATTCTTTTCTTCTGCTTGAGGATGGCAAACATCTTTTTCTAGGTATTTCCTCTCTTTTTGTGATGTGACAAGTTGGGGAGAGAGAGGAGAGAGGAAAGGGACAGGGAATAGGTGATGAAATATTTCTCTAGTCCTCCCAAGCAAAGGAAAGCTGCATAACAAAGGAGATGTCAAGAAAAGGCTTTTTCCTCCACTCCACACACTTCAAAGAGAAGCACCCTTGTATAAAAGATACAGTGCAGAAGGCCAGCCAGAGACAACTCTAAGGAGTGCAGAGATGCAGAGAGAACAAGGGTGGGCCCCATTTTGTTTAGCAGCAAAGGCAGCACCAGGTAATCAGTTATTTTACTCGTGTACTTATGTCTCTGCCTAGCCACACTGCTGTAAAACTTTTGAAGTATCTCGGTTTACTTGCTAGTAAATGCTGGACTTCAAAGGAATAGAAAATGGATGCTGAATGGCAAAGTGACCTTTTATCACTCCAGCTACAGTTTGTAACCTGGAACGTGACAGGACATTTTTCATTCCTTTTTTTTTTTTTTTTTTTTTTTTTTTTTTTTTTTTTTAATCCCACTAAGGACCACACTTTCAAAACAGATTCAATATAAGTGTTACACGAGAATTTTGACAAGATACTGTATTTCTCAGTTCCAGTCATCTAACATGGACCAGGGTGGCAGGAGGTTATAGTTGTGTCTCCTTGCAGAAGGCAATTTCTGGCTTCATTAGCTGTTATTACAGGCCCTTAGCTGGCCTCAGATGTTGCCCTCTCACTCTGCCTCCACATGTTTTCACTGTCAAAAACAATCTTCAGTTTCTATAGGTAAGTGGGTGCCCCTGTGCAATCCAGGTAACTGAAGTCTCCCCAGTGCACAAACTGTACTGCAAATCTTTATTGACCCAGAGCTGTGGGTCAAAACTTGGTGGTCATTTTGGAAATACACCTACTTGCTTGATATTGTCTCTATTCTCACCATAAGAATAGCCACTATACAGCATCTTTTATAAAGGTGTTTTGTGAATTTGCCTTCAGCTAGGGTAATGAGAAAGGAGTCTTACAGAGACTGGAGAAAAGCTGCTGATATTTGAGGCTTCAGACTCCCATCAGATGAAAGCAAAAGTAGCTTCTGACTTCAAAACATGGTACATATGATACACTTACCCTTCTTTTCACTGCCTACTATACTGGTTTTACCTTGGGCACTGCCAAATCTGAATATTAATAGGGAGTTTATCAGTACATCAATCTACAGAAATCAAAGAGACCCAGGAAGGACTTATGCTGCTACACTCAACTCTTGCTACTTAAGACACATAAATAGTGTAAATAGTGAAGACCCCATTGCTACTGGGATGTTGGTCCCTGGCTCTAAGTCTTGGCAGAATTTCTAAGCTAGGCAATACAAAATGACCAGAGGTAATGCTTATCATATCACCAGCACCCACATTACTTTCAACTGCAGCATTAACGCCCTGCATTAGCATGCTTGGGCATTCCTAGGCAGTGAGGGCTAAAGAAAGACAGGGGATACAGCTCCCCAGGTCATACCCAGCACAGTAAATCTTGGCACCGCTCCCAGTGGGTCACTGCCCACAGAGACTGGCACTCTCCAGTGTCCCCAGGCTTTGATCCACACTCCCCTCACTGCTCCTTTCCTGAAGGCTGGAGGGTCAGACCAACTCCTTTTACATAAAGGATGCAGAGAGGATGAAAACACGGCATTTAGAAGCAGTCATAACATGGAAGGACTTTGGAAAACTGGATGACTGAGCCACAGCACCCATATGACAACAACTAAGATCAAACTGATAAAATACTTTGGCAAAGAGCTGTCAGGACACAGAAAATAAGAGAAAGAGACGCCTGGAAAGGACAAGAAAAAAACATTAGAATTAAAGGGGAAAATATTCAGCAGTTTCAAAATTATGAGGAGTCTAGCTGTAGAGTAACATATGCTAGGAACAGGTGGGGAAGATAGGAAAAATGGATAAAAGGTCACAATTAGAAATTCATATAAATTACATAGCAAAGTGAGAGACTGAATAAAATGCTCAACAAGCAAGCCAAGACTGGCACCATTTGCTACAGCCATTTTAGGTGTGTTATGATGCAACTGGACAAGGGCCTCCTTCCTTTTTGTTCCTCCAGAAATTGAGAGGTAAATATAATGGCCTTTACAGGTACTCCTGCTCAAGCAGAAAAGAAAACCCGATGGTTAGGAGGCTAAGCCAGTACTTACAAGATCTACCATTTTCTTGTTCTGATCCAGAACAAATCAACTAGAGCATGGAAAAGGATTAAAAGAGTTAAGAAATAATGGAGTAAAAAGGAGAAAAAAATACCACCACAAGAATAGGGCAGGAAGTACTGAGCATGTATTATCATGGATTTTAAATCCTACCCAACACACTTTAGAGACACTTTAGGGAAAAAAAAAAAAAAAAAAAAAAAAGTACTCAGTTTAACAATTGCACCTGTGAATTTCATTTCCCTTAGTTTAAGAGGTGTCAAAAATTCCTCAGCCAAGGGTTGCTCCAGTTACATCCTTGCTGGATCCAGGAACAGTAGCACGCACCACGTCTGAGAGATTCTTCCAAACGGTCCCTAAGGGTGTCCACCATCCTTGCCAGGGAGCTGGGTACCTATCTAGTTACAAAAAGTTGCTCAGACAGTTTTTAAAAAATCCAGATGAGCTATTCAAAGGGAATAGAGAGAAATCCACCTCCTCAATTGAAGAAATAGAAGAATGACACGCTGGCTGTGTTCTACCAGCTGAAATCAGCAATTAGAAACTCCACTTCCCACTTGTTCTATGTTGTTGCTTTTTTTTAGGGAAATCATTTTAAAAGTGTTTTGGTCTCAGCCTGGTGAGGAATAAAGCCAGCCTTTTGGCTGAACATCAGAAGACTTGTGCAAGCAAGCATGGAACCTCCATAAACAGCTTAAATCAAGGTTTTCTTCTAAGCATGCTGATACTGAGAGAGCGTGGGAGGCAAATTTAGACACCAAACAGAGGCCTCCACAGTAGAAATCCATCTGGTTACGCTCAAAAATGGGCATTCACTGACTCAGACATGCTTTTACATTATATACTAAAGCATTTGTATGACAGTAAAACTGAGCCAGTTAGGAATATCATCGTGTTTATATCTGCCAGTCCTGCCAGGGTAAAGTTGGTACATCATTTATGAGTGCTCAGCATTCCACGAGGCTTACAATATGGGAAATTTATCTACAGCCTCCTGTACATAAATAAATATTGCATTATCTCTTATGCTGGTACTACTGATATTGTGTGGGAACAGATTTTGTCTTCCATCAGCAGACTGGTGGAATTTAATAACATTTGTGGTCATCCTGTCCAACTGGAAAGACACATCACACCCATCATACTGAATGGCTCATCATCAGCTGAATACATAAATCTGAAAGAGCTGCAGACAGCAATAGAGTGACAGAATCTTTTATTGAACATGGATGCATTTTTCTCTGACAAATGGGAGTCTCCAGGGAGTTATAATTTATCGGTTGTGCCCCAGAAGTGTACTCAGTATTGCACATGGCTCAATGAGAAGATGGCCCTGAAGAGTTTGCACTCCAAGGTACTGACTTTGTAAATACCCTAGTTGAAATATTCACATGCATAAAATTAACTTGAGGTGTCTAGTGGATCATGTAGTGTCTACTGATGATGGAGGAACAAAGCAAGTGGAACATCACGTGAAATATGGAAGAGCAACCATCACAGGTACACAGTTTGGAGGTTTCTTTAATGGCAAAGGATACCAGCACCAGCTAACTTGTTGCAAATGAACATACTGATGTACTAGGTTTCTCTGGAGCTTTCTTTCAGCGCATATGCAGATTTTTCTCTCTCACTAACAAGTCCTTCCTCTCTGGGATAAATTATATCAGTCAAAAGACACTGCAAACCAGTTCACAGCTTACTGAGTCCCGCAGCTCTCTGCCTAGGAGTACGGGGCCATTAGACTTTACCTAAAGGCTGCAGGAGGTTCCTGCTTTCCCTATACAGGTTTAAACTGGTCTTCAAACTGGAGCTTCCCTGTAAGTACTCTTTCATCTGTGGTATTTCCCCATCACTTCCAGGTGGCATCATAAGACAGCCCAGATACTCGTGACTGCATATTCTGTTTCAGATGGCAGTTGCCTATTTTGCCTTTACTTACTGTTTTTCCTTGGCCTGTCTTCCCCAGCTTCTGCCTCATAAACTCTCAGAAAGGAATGGTACAGGCTGTGTTCCCAGTTTCCCTCTTATCAGGAACCAAATCTGGTTTGAACCCAGGTCTGAAACTGCTGGGAAGGTACTCCTGCGTGGCTTCAGCCAAAGGACTTCTCTTTTTTTCTTCCTAATGCTTTGCTGTAGGCTGGCCACCTTCACCTAGGAGGAAAATCAGAGGGCAGAAAATGAGGCAGAGCTGCTACTGCAGAGCTTGCAAGGAAAAGGTGGGTTCCCCATGGAGCAGCAAGAGTGTGCATCAAGAAGCTGCCTGGGTGCAGCAAACAGAAACCAGAATGAGAGGAGACAAAGACACAACAATGGTGATGGCAGCTTTAGGAAAAGCCTAGTCCTGTGAATATCCATGCAAGGTATCTTTTGAGTTCAGTGGAAGTATGATTTCACTCTCATTGTTGCTCCAGCACATGCATGCAGATTACATTGCTTTTAAATCCTCTCCAGTGAACTCTCATATACTCGAACTACTTCGAAGTAGTTCTATTAACCTTGCTCTGGGCACTGTGCCTTATTTTGATCCGTGTTCTTTGCATGAAGAGAAGAGAATAAAGTCTGTGTAAAGTCTAGCGCATTATAATAAAATCAGAGCATACTCTGGGTATAAGAACACACTCTAAGCTAATGTGAACTAACAAAAACCATGGAAACTTTTACTTGTTTCACCACAATCCTTTGACTCTCTCCTTTTCAATAACGTGAAAACATCAGAAATGCTGCTGAATTTTGATAATACAATAAATCTGTATTAAAAAGAGGCTGAGTGCAGGGACCATCCCCACTTCATTTGGAAATCCCATGTGTTTTTTCCTCAACCTACAGACACCATTATGTTTTTTTTTAATTTAATTAACTTCCAATAAGGCTGCTTATACAAGAAACAATAAAAGTCTTTCTACCATGTCAGTCTTCCTTCTTTAACACACACACAGCATGCACAGAAGCCTCAAGAAAGCTCCAGGCATTCTAAGAAAAGAAATAACCAAATACTCCCAAATATTTAATTTTCTATGCCGGAAATGAGAAACAGGTGTAATTAAAATAACACTTTTTAAATTAAGTGACCTCTCTTGACCAACCATCTGTGAATAATTCAGATTTTTTTTCCCATTATTACTGTAAAATTAAAACTAGGGCATATAAATGACGAGATCCTCTTTAACTATCTTTAAGCACCAGCAATATATATTTTCCACCAGTTAAAATCCTTAATGATACCAAAAATCTGTCAAGCATAACTCCCCCAATTCATTTGCCTGAAACCATCAATATTTTATCATGCATTTGCAGTTGGCTTTAATTTAACAGTCCAGGTTACTAATCAAACAAAACACCCAAGTCATTAAAAGTTAGCGTGCCATTTAGAAAGTGCATTTCACGTTTATTAAAATATCTTTCATGGAGCCATTAGAAGGCTAAAGTTTTAATTACAATCAGATATTTAGTTCTACTTCAGTTATGCTTTTGGCACTCTCTTGCAACTGCCTTGATTAATCTTCCAGACAGAGCTCATCCATTACCTCCTGAAATTATTTTCCTCTTAACTTCTTCATAATTCATCTTTTTTCTTCCCCCCTCCAAACATGTAAAATGCATTAAAAAGGTGTGCACAATACCTGCCTGAAAGATAAGTCATTAGAAAGATTCCATTTCAAATGCAATTTATTCTCAAAAGTACCAAATAGCCATAATTCAAACAGATGTATTGAAATTGAAATGTAGGTTTTCTTGTCTTTGTTGTCATTTTAACTATTTTCCTACAGATGAGAGACTAATATGTGCTGCTCTTTTTCCTGTCTCAGGTTTTGAAATATACAGTTCAGCTGAATTTTGCCCAGGTAATTCTGAGGGCACCTCAAGCTCACACACAGCCTCTGTCACAGAAAATTTCTCGTCTTTTTCCTCCTTAATATAATGGTCATATTGCAACATATTTTACCAAACTTCTGTGATCAGACCATTTCAATGGCTTTTTTCCATCTATTTTAACAAACCTGTATGTAACCTCAGTCAGCAGTAATGAGAAAATATTCTCATTTTGATTGATGTTTTAGATCTTCAGTGTAGCATAAGCATCTCCTGCTAAAGTTATGTTGTGCAAAGATCCATCCTAATAGAAATAAGACCAAGGAAGAAAAATTGAAGGAATTAAATCTGGCCCCCAAACCCTTCACATCTCAAACAAAGCTTTCACATTTTCTCTGGATTTGGAATAGAGACAGACTTAGAAGCTCCAAACTCTGTATTTGGACCAATATCTCATCTTGCATGTTTGTTGGCTGGATGAATAGCCAACTTGCACACCCAAAAGCAAAACTTGGAAGAAACCCTAGAAGATATAACTTTAGATTCTTAGATACATTCGTTGTTTTGTTTTGTTTGGGTTTTTTGTTTGTTTGTTTTTTTGTGAAAAGACCCTTCTTCAAAGCTCAATCTCACCCTTGGATAGAATGGGATCAGAGAATGGACTTCCCTGTTTCTGTTGTGAAGGTTTAGAAGAGGTAAAGGGCGATGTTGCAGAAAGACTATTGAGAAACAGGCTTGAAAGATTCCACCAACCCTTTCCAGTATGCCCTTCTCCACACCTGCCCCTGCACACACCCCACGGGTTCCCACCTGGGCTATTCCCAGATGTCTCCTGCGGGAGAAAAGCTCCCCAGACTGTCCCATGTCCCCATCCCTGCGGCTGGACCAGGATCCAGCCACTGATTGTTACGGCCCCAGGAGAAGGCCTGGCACAACACCAGAGAATCCCTTCATCTCCCCCTCTTCCCTCATCAGCTGGACGCGGGGCTGCAACCACCCACACAAGTACAGCCCATGAACCAGCGCCTCTCCTACAATTATATCTCAATGCAACAGCAAACCTGGCATTTCAAACTGGCAAAAACTGTATGGGGGGGGGGGGGGGCCCCCCCAAGCTGGGAAGAGACCGGGTCAATTAAAGCCCTCTATTCTCACTGATATGATCAGCAGAACTGGCTCCAGGCAAGTTCATGAGGAGAAATGCAGACACATTTCAAGACAAAGCTCAATTACTTAAGCAGCAAAATGGGAGATGCCTGAAAAGCCTGTCTGCACTGTCCTTGTACAGCACTCAATGCATTGTGCTGAGAAGCCTGCCTGTACTCTCTTGTGCAGTAGACAATGTGGATTTTTTTCTTCTTTTGAACCTATTCACTCCACCTTTTAATTTATGTTGTTATTGTTGAAAAATACAGCAAATTGTATTAAATAGAGCTGTTTGTTTTTTTCTTCATGTTCTTAAACAACATTTGTAAAAGTAAGTTAACAGAAACAGAGAGAGGAGAGAGAGATGGAGAATTACAGGAAGAGATTAAAGAAATAGATGGGATACTGTGATTATTACCAACCTCAAATCTCTGATGAGCATCACATACTCCACAAGGACCAAGGAAATTCAGCAGCAGCAGCTCCGTTTTTAAAAGAAAAGCAAAGAAGGAGACCGGGCTGCAATGAAATTCAGATTTGGAGCTGGCCCTGCACTGATAAAAGCTCAAGTTTAGTGTTAGGGTCTTTTTATTATATGCACATTTCAAACGTGGATAGAGAAGCCCTATTCTTCTCCATGGGTGGAAAAACAGGCTAAAATTGAATAGTGTTTTCTAAAGGAAAACTCAGTAACATAGCACCATCTAGTGCCTGCTGTGAAAAGCTGAGAGGAGAAATGGGGAAACGGTTGGAATTCTTGAAACTACCCTAAGAGATCTGTGCTTCCTAACACCAGAACCTGCTGAAAACTGAGTCTTCAGATCATTTTACCGCAACTTAGTGATAGCAATATTTTTCAAGGGAAATGTCAGCTGTGGAACTCCAGAATGGAGCTGCAACAAGAAATAGAAGTCAATGTGAGACTATTTACAGCTCTTTGAAAAAAATGAAGGATAAAAACTGTGGTTCTGATGCTGATGAGGCTGTATGAAACATGCCTGAGGAAAAGGTCTTGTCACTGAACGTCTTAGACACTCAGCTTTTGAGGGAAAAAAATCTTTCCTTCCATTTTTCAGACATTTCTCTGATCACCATTAGGGTTTAGGACCCTGTTGTTAGATTTGCTCTTTAGCAGACCAAAATGTCACTGAGCAGTAATAAACAAAAACTACATTTTAGACCCTCTTCACACAGGACATTAGACAAAATTTCTGCAGATGGAACCATCCAAGAGAAGCCAGTGGCATGCACTTGACAATACATGTATCTTGAAATCCTGTCTTCACCAGAGTAAGGTGAGATTTCTCTTTGATTTCAGCAGGACTATGATTTCTTTCTTTCTTCCTACTTTGCATTATGGCAAGTGCCAGATGCTGATACTACAGGAGGCTTTGGGTAAATTTTATGTACTGTGCTTTACTAAATTCACAGACGTACCAAATAATGAAATCTATTGGAGCTGCAGGCAGCATTAGAAGAAGGATATATGTAGAAAACTGACTCTCTTTCATATATGGCTCAAGTATTGCCAGCTGACTGATGTATTTCACTTAAGTGAAGCAAAATCTTCAGGAAAGCATATAGACTAGACTGTGTAGGTAAATTGTTACATATACCTATAAAGCTGGAAAATGTAGGCTTCTACAGACAAAAAACTGCTGTCCTTTAAGAGGGTTGGGGCTTAAGGAGATAATACTTATTTTAATTATTGAACTTTTTTTTTTTTTTTTTTTTTTTAAGTATATCAATTTTATGCAGTGTAGCTGAAAAAAGGGCTGCTGAACTGAGAAATGCGCTTATTCCTCTGTTTATAGAGCATCTTTCCAGTATGGTTCTGTCAGTCCTCAGGCATCATAAAAATAAGAAATATGATTACTGATGCTAATACTTCTAACAATAATAGATTTTAAGGAAAAAAAATGAACTGCAATAACTAGAGACCAACAAGATGTCAGTTGCTCTTTTGCCATAGGTGAGATACATTAACAGGAGTGGAAAACATCAGCTCTTTCTTTACCTCTTATCTTTGGTGGTAAAAGTAAAGGAATATAACAAGAAAACAAGGGGAAAAGTCTAATGTGGAACTAATGCAACATTTACTACTTATCGTATGATTATTATATTTGCATGGTATTTCCTTTTCTCTAATCTTTAATCTTCTTGCATGCAGATTGAAAGACCTGCAGGGCAAGTTTCTTTCTACATGTCTGTGTAGCATCTAACACAGTGAGACCCTGATCCTCCCTCTGGCCTCCAGGAACACATGAAATTAAAATAATCAAACGATAAGGATCTCTAAGACAGACTCACCAAAGACTTTGGGCAACACAGTACTCAATTTCTCAGCACCCCAGGTTCTTTACCAGCTTGCAGAATTCAGAGCCCAAAAATGAAGTGCCCAGCTTCCCTAATAACACACTGGGAGATTTTTGCCTGGGCAAAAGCAATCACAGTGTGGATAATAGACCTGTGCTACGTTACAACACATGCACATGTTAGCTGGGAAGTGTTAATGGGATCCTACAGATCTCCTCACCTCCCTGGTACATCTGCAGCTACTTTAGGTGCCCCATGATAAACTCAACAGAAGTGTGAGCAGGCATGTTACCCCAAAGCATCTGTGCTTTCCAGGCAGTCACAGATTTACCCTGTGTTTTATGTTGACTCAAGCAGTACCGTCACTTAATGTCAAACCAGGTCTAAACAACGCTGCTATCAGCAGTGCTCTTCCACAGCCCCATGGTTTCTGCCTTCCTCAGAGCATACATAGATCTGCAAGTAGGTGTTTTGAGGTGGTCTTTTCAAGATGGAAACAGCAACAGCAAATACAAACCAGAGACTTGATGAAGCCAGAGATCTATGATGATGACAACTTGCTGTATAGAGAGGAGCGCTCCTCTCTGGTCTGGATTCACAACCTTCAGCTTCCTCCAGAAAGCGGCAGCTAACCAAGCCCTCCACACTTCTCTCAGGAGTTCAGACTCACACGTCTCACATCATAGGTATGCACTATTTAGTGTTGGGATGCTACCAATACCACCTTATTGAAGCTGGTCAGTTTCTCAAGGAATACTTAAGTATTCTTTGAGCCAAAAGGAAAAAGAAACTGCAGCTATGTCCTTAAAGCCTCTACTTGAAAAAGAGGAACAAGTTCCTCTTCCAATTAATGTTTGTATTCTAAGCATTCATTAACATTAACTGTTACAGTTAAAGCCATCTACATGATCACTAAAGCGTTTTAAACATTACTTTCTGACATAAGTAACAGACTACTGTCAAAAGACTTTTAGTAGCAAATGAAAAGATACAAGAACTATGGAAATACAAATAAAGGAAGTCCATAAAATAATTTGTCTTCTAAAATAGTTTAAATTAGTCTAAGAAAGTTTGAGAAACATTGATTAGATAATGATGGAATAGTTTATATGGCACAAGCTGTTCTCACCATGTATTGTAGAAAGAGTTTAAACTATACTCAAACCAGACACAGGAGCATAGCTTGCTTTCTAAGTTTCTAGAATATACTGCCGTTATCTCAGGGCAAGATGTTGCACCTCCTGTGATTTATGAGTGCACCAGTGTATTCAGCTATAAAACATACCATTTTCTTGCAACAACTGTAATTTGCCTTTTTCACACATATATGCTTACAAGAGAAAATTAACAGAACTTAAAAAATAATAATAATATTAAAAAAAAAAAAAAGGAACACAGTGCAGCGCAGTGACTTCTGCAACAAAAATTCTGGAAGACAGAAGCACACAAGTCCTCAGGCACATATGGAGGCTCCTACGTGCTGCACTCCCATCAGTGCTACGGTGCAAAATGAAACCCAGCAAGCCTACAGCAAGCCAGCTGCCAGAAGACAACTCCAGATTTAGAAGGCATCAGTAAAAGGAATGGCTCCAGTGCTGCCAGTCCTGCATGACAATTGCACAGTACTCTTTCCAGGAGGGCAGCATGACTAATTCAGTCAGGTGAGGCTTTTGTGTTAACATCCTAATTCAAACAGAGATGGTATAACATTGTCCCTAAATGTTTAGTAAAAGGTTTGTGTCCTTATTCTGTTTATATTTTATAGCAAGAATCACTGCTTCTAAAACCCATGTAACTCACAGAAAAGAGGGTGTCAGAGGTCATTGAAAACACAACAGGACAGAGCACCGAGGCAGCACATTGCCCTAACCCACCTCAGGCTGTGGGCTGAGGGACATAAACCCACCCAGACTCCCTCACGGCTTTCCCACCTCTGATTTATTTAATCCCAGCAATGATCTCCCAGAGCTGACTCATGCCCAATGGCTATCCAAATATTTAAGAAATATTTGCAGCGTTCAGACTACATGCAAGTAAAACGTACATTTGAAGAAGCAGCGTGATGGCTACCAGCAGGTGGCCTACCAAATTGGTTAAATTAATCTCAGCAATTGTCTACTCCCAACTGACTACTCTTTCATTGCTGTTTCTGACTGGTGGGGGAACATTAGCTGAAGGACTCTGTTGAGCTAACATAGTACAAGGTGTTGTCTAAATGTCACAGAAAATGTTATCTTAGAGGTCACAGACCACTTCACGAACTTACAAGGAAGGTACACCAAAAGCAAGGACAAAGAAACTGCAAAAAAAATAGAATCTTCTCTGAGCAGTGGTCAATAAGGAGTTGTACACAACAGTTGATGGCAGAAAGGAATTCACAGTGAAAGATGGTGAGGAATACTAAGGCTGGTAGGGAGTCAAAGGATAAGGAAAGAAGAGGGGAGCATTTAACTAGTTTGGAAGATATGTGGATTAAGAAAGAGAATAGAAGCTCAGGTATATGGACATGCCAGCAATATTGTTTTAACTTGGTTATAAATCATTGCTCATGGTTTGTTTTTTTTTTTGTTTTTTTTTTTTGTTTGTTTTTTTATGTCAAGAAAGGAAACTAGTAATACTACTAGACTGGATAATCAAAGTGAACAGTCAGCTAAGGTGATATTAATTGTATTTGACTGATGAGAAGGGGCGGGAGAGTGAATAGCTGGCAGAGGGAAAATGTAAAATTTGATGCCTGCTAAATGAGGCATGATGAATAATGGTTTTTCTTGTCAAAACCACTGCTAGATTCCCCTCTAGCTGTGAGCGGGTATTCAGGAACACGTGTCTGGTTTTAACCAGGGGTCTGATCCTTTTCCTAATAAAGGTAACAGAAATTACCATAACTGATGCAAACAGAAGCTGAAGAAGACCAAGATAATGTCCTACAGCCACAAGCTGAAATTCTGTTTTATTTTACAAAATGTACATCCAAAATGAGTTAAAAACAATCCAGGGAGGGTATCTATTATCTTGCAAGAACAGCCAGCAGTTGTTGACGGGAGTTAATAGCATTTCCCATGAAATTTGGCTTAATCTGTTTTTTTTGTTGAAACCTATTTCTTTGTGTGTATTTATTAACTAAGCAGAATTTCTGACAAGATACTCTATAACCAAAGCATTAAAAGTGAGTCTTAGCTAAATAAAATAATATAGCAACAACGTAAGTAATTCAGATTTTAAGATAAGGTTATTCATTGAGTTAATATCAGTGGTTTGTGTTTATCTTACTTGCTTCCTCTTTCCAGAGATTGTTCAGCTGTTAAACTATTCTTTTTATGTGAGTTGTCCCATTACAGTGTGCATGAGGCTGAATTGCGCTTTTATTTTTAGGGAAACAGTAGCAATTAAATCTATCTGTTGGCTGCAATCTAACTCACTCTAAAACTGCTCTCAGTTTCATTTAATTTTAGAGAATTAGGACATTTCCTATCATCATTATACTAAAATGAATTTGTGGCAGGACAACTGATAAATCATTGCTCTCTTTATTTTTCTTGTTATGCAGAAGAAGACTGTCCAATTATTTGGACAACAGCCCCAGGGGCTATGTACAGTGATTCACTCTACATAAACCAATAAACATGTTGATAGTCAGAAGCATAGCAGAGATGTGCTATAAAAGCAGTGACGCCTGAGATTCATTCTTTCTAGCTTTCTTTCAGACATATTTTCTGTATCATTGCTGAAGCAAACTGATGCTGGATGTTTAACAGCAGGCTGCAGAAATTATATCTAAGCATAGAACAAGAAAGCACATCATGGGGATGGATTGCTCACTGAGCAGAGCTACAGTCCCTGCAAGATCCTACTGAATCCAATGAAGAACAGGCTGAGACGCAAGGGTTCTGTGGTAAAAATCATGCAGGGAGGCCATGTGGTCTCCACATCCAAAGTTTTAAAATAAAGATCAAAAAGAACCTCAGCCAGTCATTCCAGTGCAGAGTTTCTTGCATCTCTCCCAAAGCATCTGTTACTGGCCATCTCAGATGACTGTGAAACAAATGGACCTAGTGACAGTCTGACTGCTGTGTTCCAGGTACACAAAAGAAAATTAATGTTTTGAGAGATACAGAAGTTGGATTCCCGGTCTACTTAGTCACAGGATTGGAAATGAGACTGTACCACCAGGATCCAGGCCCAAATTCAAACTTTCCCCAAATATGGAGGGACTGAGAACCAACATTCCAATTTAGGACCATTTTTGACTGGAGTTAAGATTTAGTAATGATCTCAAGGAACGGCAAGGTCTGTTTATGATTCATACTGATGGCTTCTAGATTACAACTGTACACCACTACCCATTTATATCACTGAAATCAGTAAGCAGGCCTGGATACGTTATGGAGCCCTTCCAACCCTTGCAAACAAAATGAGGCACAAGTAGGGATCAGACTGAAAACAGACTTGAGTGAATGTAAGGACTTGAGTCCAGCACCAGCCCACAATGTAAAGTCAGAGGTTGCAACAATTGTATTTGAGAGCTGATCAGTTGATCACAGGGAAGCTTGAATGTGATGGCTTACCCTTCACTATCTTTGTGGCCCTTTCATTAGGGCTTTCCAGCCAGAGCTCTGCTATACTGCTGAAGTACTTAGGAGCTGACCTCTGCTGAAATTCTTACTGCAGAGGCTCCAGGCTCCTGCTGCTAAGGTCTTGTAATCATGCCTCCTCCTTCACACATGTACAGTGACATCTTCATGCCTCACACACACCTACAGCCACAAGCGCTGCTTAAACACTTCATCATCTCCCTCCCTCGGACACAGCTTGCATAGTGCCTGCTGATATGCTCTGCTGTTCACCCTGCCATCAGGAAAAGCAGCAACAGCAGGTTTGCAGATGACCTGGAAGCACCTACCTCCTGTCCATCCATACTGGGAGAGATGTCAGATCAACCTCTAGTATGGATGTGTGCCAGAGGAGGAGTATGGGTTTCTGGGCAGTGTTTGAGCAATTGAATAGACAGGAGCATGTATGGACCACATGCAGTCTGTAGGTTGCCACTCAGACCACACTGTCATGCATAATTCAGAGAGAAGACGCTGCATGCTATTAAAGCTTTTTATGTGACAAAGCACATGGTGTGGAAAGGACAAGTAAATAGATACTCAGACATACTACCCAGGTAGTAAATAACTTTACGTTTTGATTTCTCCTATTTTGGGAAGGTTTTTGTTTATTTGTTTGTTTTGTTTCAAGTCAGTCTTTTATACATATTCAACTTATGAATTGTAATGCTTGTGAAAGTAAAAATACTAGGCCTGGAGTGACATAAGCAAGCTCCACATAAACTTCCAAGCAGCCTTCATCCCAGTCTGAAATACCCCTGCTGATCCTACGCAAAAGCTGCCAGTTCCATACAACTGCCTGCTGTTGATGTGACCTTTCAAAGATGTTACAGTTGAAGCGAATTACAGAAGAGTTCAGTATGCCTCAAACGTGTACTAGGAAGAAAGCACAGAAGCTTGCATTGTTCAGGAAATAAAAATGTGCTGTTATATATCTGCTTTGCTGGAAAACAGCCCTTCATTTCACTCTAACAACAGGCTCTCCTATCCTATGTTCCAGTCTGCAAGGAGTATGCATTGGTTTGTTTGATAACATCAGCATAAGCAACAACCAAAACCTAAGGAATTTTCACACCTTTGTTTTTTGCCATTTCCCTGCCATGTGTGGGTGAGAGAGATTTTTTTCTCCCATTGCTTTAATTGAATTTAGCATCATGCCCCTTAATCAAAGAGATGCTGAGGCTGACAGGGACCCTTTGCAGGTCATCTAGTCTACCCCCCTGCTTGCCTGCAGGTTTCTAACCTCTGTATTATAAGCACATAAAAGCAGAACACAGGCAGGAGGCATCCAGCTACTGCACTTTTCAAAGGACAAGAGAGACTTTCTGTTTTTTCACCACACAGAAAAGGTGTGGTGAAACACCATACAGCCATATGAGGAACGGGAAAAGATCCATTACAGAGAATGGCCAGAAACACATAGTCAGGAGCACCCTTTCATGGCAAACATGCAGTGGCTTTGAGTATTACTTTGGCACTACAAATGAAGCAGACATAAATGAAGCCTTTGTAAATTCAGATAACTATTAACACAATGTATTGCTAACAGTAAAATTGCAGAGAAGGTCATACTTACACTGGACGTCTT
Source organism: Nettapus auritus (assembly GCA_011076525.1). Taxonomy (NCBI): domain Eukaryota; kingdom Metazoa; phylum Chordata; class Aves; order Anseriformes; family Anatidae; genus Nettapus; species Nettapus auritus. Next base: position 44,700,998 of record CM021769.1, read on the forward strand.
CTCCCAGAAAATACTACATTTGAGGCAAATTCTGTACACAGAAATTCACAGAATTTGCAGCTCCAATTCCTTCTCCTGAGATTCTTTGACACAGCCTGGAGGGGAAAAAAAAAAAAAAAAAAAAGTGTCCCCTATGTACGAGATGTTCTGTACATATAAGACAAAGTCTATGCTGAAAAGAAGTCAGAGCCAGAGCATCTGACCAAGCACTGCAGCACATCACATGCACTGTCTTACACACCTGAGGCCCCTGGGGTGCAAACAACTGTGCAGACACTTGTGTGCTCACACTGGTGTGGGCTGAGACTCTCCTTTGCAGAGAAGCTTGATGGGGTGAAGAGCTCTCTTCTGTGAAATTTTGGAGAGGAACTACTTGTTTTTGACTCTCACCTCAAGCCAGCCAAGCAAAACATATGGTAGCATTAAACTGACATGCAAACACTATTCCAGTCTGAAGGAGATTAGGTGGGCAACATCAGTATGAGCTGTGCCTGAAAAATCAGCTAGTGCAAATCAGTGGAGGCCGAGTTATAAGACTTCCCACTCACACACAGCAGAGGGCTGTGTTGTGCTTAGCAGAGCTAGAAGTGACAGTGAGGAGGCTTCTTCAGAAGTACGGAAAAAGCAGAGGCCCTGAGCAGAAAGAAATCCCCGTGTCACTGTAGGATGGGAGTTAAGAAGGACAAGGACGACCTCCTAGTTTCCCATCCTCAGAGCACAGGAGGTCCTTCCATCACTTCTGCTCCATCCCAGTAGCTTACAGTCAAATGTGAACATTTGGCCGTGCATCCTATATTCTCCCCAGACAAGTTTACTTCTCTTTTGGTGTTGCTCAGTTTTAATTATGAACCTTAATACTTTTGCTACCAATATTTATCCCAAGAGAGAGTAGCCACTCTTTGCTGCCACTGTATAAATCAATTGCGCACTCTCTGCTGGCACAGTATGTGCAGTTCTGCTCACTCCACTACAAAAGGGATGTATCAGCGTCTGGAGCATTGCTGGGACAAATGTCACGGATGATTAGAAACCCAGGCAGTATACAGCAAATACAGTGAAACAGGACTCTTATCTGAGAAAGAAGTTAAAAGCTCTCATACAACCTTTAAAAATAAATAAATAAATAAATACTGTATACCTGCTAGAACACAAAATATTTTATTTCATGGATATAATGTGGGATATTCTGAGATATACAGTATGCACTGTTGCTATAACAACATCAGGAGTGCTACGGCCATAGCATTAAAACTGCAGATATTTGTGATGGAGTTTGATTCGTAAGCAAAGGGACAGCAGCTCTGAAGGCTGTAATGAACAGAAACTTAAGGTCAGATCAAGTGCTTTTACTTTACAGGGAGAAGGGGGAAAATAATAACGAACTGCAGGATTTGAGCAAAGGAATAACAGCATTAGCCAGCAGTAATAACCACACAGTGTGAGCAACTGCCTTAGCACTGGTTCTGCTACCCTTAACACATTTGATTTTGCTGTAATGAAAAAACATGGCCTGTATCAATATGACAAAGAGATTTTTTTCACCTCTCATATGACTAAGCACGAGGCTGACCTACCATCTAAAAGGCACTCACTTGAGGACTTGCTCTTTTGTTCCCAGTATATCTTGGGAAAGATGAGATCATTCTCATTTCCTTGCTGCAACGTGTCAATGCTCTGGAGAAATGACAAGCACTGTGGTCTAGGCTAATCTACTGATGAGCAGGTAGCAAGCTGCCTCTCATGTATATTTCAGACTTAATAGTTTTGGTGTCTCCTGGAGTTTTATCGGGAGATCTTTTCTAACACTACCATATGAGGCAGAACACTCTTGAAGAGCTCAGTCTTTATTGCATTTACCCTTCAGCTGGCTCAGGATCCCATTGCTATTTTCATTGTTTGGGTCACACAAACATTGACTGATTTTGTACAGGAACAATTTGTGTAGGAACCTATTTTGAGAAGGAAGAGGCTCACTCTCATAGGTGCAGAGACTGCAAGTTAGGAAATTCAGCCTGTTCTCAAATGAGTGACAAAAATGTCCTCATCAAGGTAAGTGCCAAGATACAGCGACCATGAGTCACAACTGTCATTCTCCATTTTAGAAGATTTCAATTCTTATGAGCTGTTAGTGGGACATAGACAGAAGCATGATGATGCTAACCTTAAAACACTGGAATTAAGCCTTCCTTCCCAGCAATCACCACATTTTTAATCATATACTGTCATTTAGATCTACCTGTTCTGTACCATTATTTCAGGTGACTGAATTAGCACCTGGACCAGAAAGCAGATATTTTCTATATAAAGGAAAAAGTGAGAACAGTCAGAAGCTCTAGAAAGTCTGCATCCCAGCCTAAGCAGTATGTTTTATTTAATTTCAAGAGTTATATTAAATAAATCTCATTTACAGATTGTGAGTTACTGTCTCCCTTTTGATTTCCTGTATTTCTAGAATGATCTAGGAATAGGGATTATTATGAATATCAACTATCTTACCAAAGTAAGAATTAGGTAGTGTGCACTCTGTGAGAATTTGTCAAACTTATTTTCCCAACATCTGAAAAGAAATGATAGGTCTCACTGAAGAGGCACAAACCAACAACCAAAGCCCAGTTTAGGTAAGGGTTGTCTTCTTTTTTCAGACAAAACTTATCCATTCTTGCCAGCCTTATAAAAACAGTGATTTACCAATACAAACAAATTAATCTCATGGTCACAGTTTACAGTTTTGCAAACATTTGCAAATGGTATGTTCATCGCCACTTCACAATGAAGCTTAATTGGCTGTAGATAATGAAAATGTATATTATACACCTGGCTTTGCTGTAATTTCAATTAACATTGCAGACACTGTAACCTATTATTATGCTGAGTAGGCATGAGTTCACACATGTTGTCTACCTGGTTCCAGAAAACATCAGCTTTATGACAGACTGTGAAGTTCACCGTTACTGAGCTAACCATCTCTCAATGTCAAGTTCAGAAACTGGTAAGCATCTAAAGTTACGAAAGCTGCCTAGTGCAGATTCAGTCTACTCTACACAGTGTTGAGAGCTAACTCCATACAGTCTGCATTGTGAGCACTGCAACTGGGCCACCCCAGGGACTGCAGGATGGCCCTACAAGGGGTAGGCACTGCCTAGGCACAGTATTGTCTGCCCCACTTCATTTTTCCACGGCCGTCACTGTGAGAAAAATCCAAGAGGAGGCAATAGTGGAATCAATAAGGTGTATTTATCTACTCATTAATGTATGCACATTCCCATCACCATTATTGGCAGGATCTCTTACAGTAATCCTCACCTGAAGACTTCACTTCATGTGAAGTCTTAGTGAAGATTTACTTCACTAGCAACAGAAGACTAAACCCATCTTGGTTTAGAAATAAGCAAATCCATTTCATCCTTTGAACCAGCACAAGATACAAGGATACAAGATACCTTTGCTGAAAAGGCTTAAATGGTTCTTGGAGTTTGCAGGTTTCAGACCACTGTAACTAACGTTTAACTCTCAGAATCTCCTCCCCCCTTGTATACTTTAAACTGCAGCAGGGAATATTATGTTTGTCCATTATTTACGCATTAGGAGAAGAGCTATAACAGTAAGACATCTCTCAGGTTAGATGGATGTCAGTCTAGCCCAAACACAGCAGATCCTGTGTATCACGTGCCTGTGCCCTCTGTGCAGCTAAGTTTGTGCATTGCCTCTGAGCAGCTGGAACACTGAAGATGAAGCAGTGAGGTACAACACCTTCCACATTAGGCATAAAACCACTGTTTAATTAGAGGTGTGGTAACCACACTTGAACCTGACCCACTCTGGCTTTGGCAGAGCTGGCTAGGGTACAACAAGGCAGTGACTGCACAGGCTCATTGTGGGCCAGGTGCACAACCAACCAAAATGCATCTCCACAGTGACACCAAAGCATATTTTAGTCCAAACTACTGGTTTGTCAATATCAGGGTACATAACCAGACAAAAAGCTGGTTAAAAAAAAAAAAAAAAAAAAAAAAAAAAAAAAAAAAAAAAAAAAAAAACCTCCCTCTTAACCTCTTTCCCCTGTGTTGTTCAGCTTCCCTGTTAAAGACTGATCTCGGATACATCTTCCTCTGGGTTTCCAACCAGAGCAACCTCAGTTTTTAGAGAGCAACCGATTTGCCCCCAGGCAGGGGCCTCCTTTGGCTCCTCTGCCTCCTGGGACTGCTCAAGAGGCAGGAGCAGAGCTGTGGGGGCTAGGAAATGGAGGCTGTGCCCACAGGCACCCCCAGTCCTTCGTCCCCATACCCAAACCTCTGTACAGCACCACACGCCTCACAGCACCCAGCCAGCCTGCACCTCATGGCAAACCCAAGGGGTTGGGAGGGCTCAGTACGCACAGCTTGGCCTCAAAGACCAGGCCCAGAGGAGCCACGGTCTCTGTGCAGCTGATTTACACGGGCTTGTACAAAGCTACAAGAGTAAGCATTTGCTCCCTCCTCATACCAAGCATTTTCAGCAACAAAAGTCAGCGACCTGGTTGTCCAGGCCTTCCTGGGCATTGAGGGAAAACCTCCCTCAGCACCCAAAAGCTGTGAACTGGTGTAGGCAGCCAGTAATAACCAGGAGTAACGTCATGGCAGACCAAGACATGCCATGATACTGGCATCTGCTTCACTCACCAGCTGAGCTCCCAGGTAGTCTGTAACTAGCACCCCACACTTCTTTCCAAACTGAAATATCTACAGCTGTAATACAGAAATAACTTCAGCAAATAAATACAAGTGCATTGAGATCATCATTCCTGAACATCCTCAGATGTTGAGAAAGTTCAAAGGGAGCTGGGTAAGCAAAGACAGAAAGGGGGGGGAAATATTATTCTGTATAGTATGTTAAAATCAAACCAAATGAAACTGGAACTGGTATTATCCATGAGCTAAAATACCAATGTCTTTGCATCAAAAGCTTTAAGACAAAGAAAAGAGTAACCAAGCAAAAGCTTAGAAAATGTGGTGTACCACAAAACAGACTTTCCACTAGGAAGGGCATAAATTTAAAACAGTATAGAAACTGAAAAGAAAAAGGGCAAGCAAAGAGGGACAATAAGAGTAAGTAGGAGGACAACAGAAAAGAGCAGTCTTGTCAATCCTCATCTTTCTAAAAACCAGGATTCTGTCTCTAAAATGCATGAAATAATTAAAAGAAAACAAATAAAGAAAATAAAAACTGTAGGCTTTCAAGAGACTGAAAGGCTGGTGGTTTTTTTTCCTCCTTAAGTAAAGAATGGGTTTAACCTCATTTTGTTTATTAAATATTTTGACTGTGTGCAGAGCCTGAGTTTGGGTGTGCCTTGCTTGGCACTGAGTTGCAATATAAACAAACTCCAGCTGTGAGGCATGAAAAACCCAGGAGCAGAGGAGAGCATAACACCTCTAATTAATGTCTGTTTGGACCTAAAATGAGGCTTGGGAGACTCCAGATAAACTTTAGTACAGAACACATTTCTAATGGGAATTAGGAACTGAATAAATAAGGGTTTGTCACTGCGGAGCTCTGGGTATATTTGTAAAATGGATATGGCGATGAGATCAGACTATTTGTCTGCAATGTGCCCAGGCACAGTCATTCTTGTGTCACCTTTTTCAGGGGCAATAACTATGGCAGGTCAAGAAGACGAGAGAGATGTGAAGGAGTACTGTATTTAATTTACCTTCAGGTCTACACTTTGAGCACTGCAACTATGCCTGGGTTTGACTTGAAACATAAACTACAAAGTATGGTTTCATGCCACTCTGATACAGACAGTTTTTCAACGTAAATAGGCTTTTCAAACTAAAGAGTAAAAGCATCTGAAAGCCAGCTCTGAGTGGGGAAAAACAAGGCTAGGTTTCCAAAGCTTTCATTAAACCTACAAGCTGGAAAATAATTATAACCTTTCTGTTCTACGTGCATCACAAGAAGAAAACTACAGGGAACTCACGGTGGCTACTGGAAAGCTGAATCCATTTGTTTGCACAAACTGTCCCCCCATCTCAGCTCCACTGTCCTCAGAGCCCAGAATTTTTCCTTCACTCCATATTCCCCTGTCAAGGATTAATAGCCTTAGATAAAAGCACAGTTAGTCTATAAATTCCATATGCCTGAACTTCCAGTCAAGGCAGGATATTTGTTCTTCCTTACCAGACAATGCTACATGCTCCTAGGCTGTTTAGTTTTACCTAGGCTCTTATTAGTGTCTGCTTGCCGAGGCTTGGCCATAAGTGCTTAGATCCAGAATAAAAAAGCATCTAACTCACCACACTGTTATGCAACATACTTTCTACTCATCAGCAAAACGTCACAACAGGTCTGGCTCTCAGGCCACTTGTTTGGAACTGCAGCGACTGGGACAGACCTGCAGTGTGAACCAGTTGTAGAAAACAACAGGAGCTGTAGCTGATTAGGGACAGTGAGGTGATGGTGCCAATGAATTCAGCTAACAAAGACGTAAGGTGCTATAGAAAAAACACCTTCCCATGCATTAGAAAACAAGAAAACACCTAAGACACCTGGAGTGCATCAAAAGTTTGCTTTTGATCCACAGGTGCATATGATGTGATATATCATAGAACCATTATGCTCCCAAAGTGCAAAAATTATTTCAGTGACCAAAAACGCACATACACACTGAAGTCAAGATAATACAAAGTCATAAGCCAAAGCATAAGCATAATGCTGTAGCACTAACATCTATTAACCATCTAGCCAAAGTTGCCTGTAACAGGCTTGGCTCTAACCCAGCACTTCCAGTCAGCCAGCTTCCTGAAGGGCTCATTTTCCAGCCAGGTCACAACCTTCAGAAGTGGATTCTTCCAAACAGAAGTTAGCAATGCTCCATGCAAGGCTCCATCTCCATTCAGAAATGCTTTGTAAACAGTAAGTTTATTTAATCCAGTTTCCTGTTTTCATCATCCCTAGATGATCATTTTAATTACTTATTGAATGGTTCATAATGAAAAGAAATAACTAATCATCAGGATTTTGAGACACAATATTACCACCATAATTCCTTGAACTTCCATTAAGTGAGACATGAAGATTCAATACCAGGCAATCCCATCTTTCAGGTTATAATCGTTTTTTCAATATTGTATAAAATAAGACAGCCTTCACTTCGAGTCAGGATCAAATTATCCTATCAAAAGCAGGGAAAATTAAGATGTATGGACGCTTGTCACTGGCAATCGTTTACTGACTATGGTAAAAGGTCTTACCTGTTCAAGGTAGAAACTAAACTTTAACATTAGGAAAACACATTATTTTAAGAAATACTTTGATTTCTACAAGCCAATGTGTCCTGGTTTCAGTTGGGACAGTTTCCTCCTAGTAGCTGGTGGAATGCTGTGTTTTGGATTAGGATGGGAAGAATGCTGATAACATGCCGATGTTTTGGTTGTTGCAGAGCAGTGCTTGTACCAAGCCAAGGACTTTTCAGCTCCTCACTCTGTCCTGCCAGCAGGCAGGCTTGGGGTACAGCAACAACTGGGAGGGGACAGACCCAGGACAGCTGACCCAAACTGGCCAAAGGAGTATTCCATACCATCTGACGTCATGCTAAACAATATATAGGGGTGGCTAGCCAGGTTGGGGGGGCCGGCTGCTCGGGATAGACTGGGCATCGGTCAACGGGTGGTGAGCAATTGCATTGTGCATCACTTGTTTCATATACACTATTATTATTATTATTGTTATTATTATTATTATTATTGTTTCCTATCTTAATAAACTGTCTCTATCTCAACTCTCATTTTACTTTCCGTTTCTCTCCCCCATCCCAGAGAGGGAGGGGGGAGGGTGAGCGAACGGCTGTGTGGTGTTTAGCTGCCGGCCGGGTTAAACCACAACACAATGAAAGCCAAGAAGCCTGTAGGAAAGACACGGTCTCACATAAACTATTAACAATTATTCCATTCTTTAGAAATGCCTTTGTTCCTTGGAGTAAAGTTTTGAATAATGCTCAACTTAATGTCTTGTTTTAACCAAACCTGGAACAGTTAATATCAGCACAAGGAAAGAGTGCATGGAAATAATTTGATCAGATTATCCAACACTAGGAGAAACTTTCATTATGCCCAAAGAGACTATGTTTACCACCAATACAGATCTGCATGAATTAAAAACCTCTGATTGTTGTTAACTCTGATGTTTTTCCTTCTCAGTTACTCCTGGTTACCTCACAGTTCCTCAGCTTATGCCAGGCTCCCCAATAAGTTAGTTAGGAACTGATCTGCAATAGATGGTAAGCAGTGAAAACCTTTGTCTCTGCATTTCCAGGGCATGCTCCAGCTGAACCCTTCACTTTTTGTTTGCATTCCACAGTGCCAGCTGGCTAACCACAAGAGCAGAGAGTCAGCAGAAAGTACCATCATCATCATCACCAGTGAAACACAAAGCAGGTGACAGAATGAAAGCCTAAACTGAGTAAGTACAGGGTGGAGCTTTCTATGGCTTTGAGAGGTGTGAAACAATATCACAAAGCTAATGAAAGCAAGTCCCACTCAAATGTCTCTCAAGGGAATGAAAAGAGCTTTTTCCACCCAACTACCTGAGTGCAATCTAAAATGCAATCTAAGCTGCGAGCAGCTTTCTGGCAGCTTGCCAGAGATGTACTCAGTAAGAAGTGCAGCAAATGGACTTTAATCAGGAAAAAAAAAAAAAAAAAATAAAAAACATTTTAATTGTATTCTTCATCTACATTCAACATACCTAATGGCCCTAAATAAGAAGCTAAAAAAAATAAACACCCTCACATGGAGCTGTGCTGTTCGGCCACAGACTGAAGTTTCATACAGTACTCATACCTCAGGCTATCTGCACTCTGTGAACAGAAGGTGATATGGATGGATGGACTAGAAATCTCCATCATCAGAGCCTTCAAATATGCACACTTCATCAGTGCTAAATTCACTTTACAGAGCCATTTACACTGAGTGCAAGAAAAATACAAATGTTTATGCATGGAGAAGAGACTTTCACTTGTCTTTCACAAATACTCAGCTCCACTTCAGTGGATTTAGTTGGCTTAAGGTTTGAATTTTAAGGAGAATGAATAAGCAATAAGTAGGCAAGGTAGCACAGTATCTCCAAACAATTCAGATGCACCAAGGTGAAATCCTGACACTGTGCATCCATGACACCAATCCCACTGACTTGAACAAGGCTGGGATTTCTCAACATTTTGACCAGGATAGTCATTACTAATACCAGAGTTACCTAATGCCTGCACTATTTGAAGACAGCTAGGAAATTTAGAAAGAAAAGAATTAAGAGCACCGACTCAAGACAAGCAATGACCTGTCTTCTACCCACAGCTTGTTGCTATGCCATTGTCATTAAGACACAGGGCTGAGAGCAAGAGCTGAGGGGAGGCAATAAGCTGCCACAGCCAAAAGGGTTAACGGGTCCGTGGGTACATAGAGATTGTGACAGTAGGTTTGCAGGATTCTGTAACATGCAAGGACACGAAGACTTAACTTCCTAAATTTCTTTACATTATAACAGATTACTAGAAGTCACCACTAGAAGGTATACCTATGATAATAAAGCAAGTATATACAAAGCTATTACAAATTATTACTAGGAAAGAAAATATATATAATCAATAGCATAGCACCAGTCAATAGTGTATCAGATAGTGAGTGTGTGTGTATATATATATAAATATATGATATGAATTATATATTATAAATACACATATAAATGTTACAGGTTACTACAATGTAAAGTAGCAAATATACTTAACAATTGACTACTTATATACATATTTGTAGATTTGATATATATGTATATATATATTTCAAAATGTTACCTCATCAAACCAGTCCCAGAAGTGAGGCCAATAAAAAAAAAATAAAAATAAAAAATAAAAAATAAAAAATAAAAAATAAAAAATATTTTTATTTTTTTTAAAAAAAGACGATTTTTGAATTTTGAAGACGATTTGTGTAATGGGACTTGGAGTCTGCAAGGCATCCAGCATCCTCAGCAAAGGAGCAAAGGTTCCTTTTTTTTTTTTTTTTTTTGGGGGGGGGGGGGGGGGGGGGGG
>CM021769.1:44711157-44730849 GCA_011076525.1 Nettapus auritus
CAAGTCCTGTAGGGAAAGGAAAATTTCCTGCAGCATGAGAAGATGTCACAGAGAGAGGCTCCATTTTGAAATTTTTAAAAAGTTATTTTTATATCACAGAGACATAAGAGGGTGTAGGACACTACTGCTTATAGAAGTCTATACATACTGCTAATTTCTGTTTTTCACCTGAAACACCCAATAAATGATGTTTCCTATTTTCTCATAGGAAATTTTACTTTTTCCAGACTACTTTTCTGGTCTTTCAGATAAAACAACCAATATCTGTTGCTGATTCCTACCTTCTCAATATGCTTTCCCCTTTTCCAGACCACTTTTTCCCTTTCCAGATGATACAGTTCCTTATCAATTGTATCTCAGGATGTCTCTGGTTCTCAGGTACCCAGCTGCCCTTCAAAGAGGCCAGCTGCACCTTCCCAAGGATGCTTCTGGCTCATGGGCAGGCTTGCCAGGCTGGCAGGCGTTTTCTTCTGTCAGTGGTTTAGCAGACATTTTCTGTTGCACTTTTTCCCATTATAGCCAAGTCATCTTTATGGCTCCTCCCATCATGGGCTTCTCCATTTCCTGAAATCACCCAAAATGACAGGTTTTACCCCTACCAGATTCAGCAGTTTCAAACAACCTACAACAAGGTTTTTTTGTTTGTTTGTTTGTTTGTTTGTTTTTTGTTTTTTGGTAGCAGCCCCATTGAGAATCTGAACAAAATCTTCTAAATAAAAAGACAAGGTATCACAAAAGTATAATCTGCTGCTCTAATCCTTAGATTTTACACCACTGTTTCCCTACTAAATTTCCCTTTACATACTGGAAAAAAAAGGGCCTTCTATCAACAAATGTCAGAAAACCAACCAAGATTTCTCCAGATATGGTAGACTTTGCAAATTTTTATAACAATCTGACATTTTTCCCTACCTCAATCTGCAAAACTCCATTCCCAGCTTTAGAGAACAGCCATATTGATATAAAGTGCCTATCACCTCCCTTTAGTGTCATTACTAATATTCTAAGAAATTCTAAGTTGCTCCATTTTATCTCAGACATTGCATACGAGGTGTTTGCTTGGATGCCTAAGTAGCATCCCACAGGGGAAGAAGAGTGCCAAACAGTATTTCATACCTCAGCAGCTGAGAGCAAGAAATGATAAAGCTTAGGCTACATGATCCATTCACTACATATTCAGTGACTTTATGACACATGCCATCCCCTTTTCAATAACTGAAATGAATCTCTTCCCTTCCCCATCTTCTGCTCCTCCTATAACCTGGTATGGATCAACAGTGAATTCAAGGCCTGTCTGTGGCTTCACAGGAGCATGAAGTGGAGTGCATGGCTTCTAGGGAGATATACTGATCCAAGGGCCATATGGTTTGCTGTATCACCAACAAGTGAATGGCAGGGTTTCTTCTGGAGGAACAGGCAAATTGCTGTCTTATTTTGAACAAGAAAAATTGCTGTCTTATTTTGAGAACGCTGTGATGTCTGGGCCAGATCCAGAGTTAAACCTGCTCTGTGGTAACAGCAATGACTGAAGAAGAAAAGAAAGACAAAGATGTCATCCTGAGGATTTACTGAAGTTATGTGGATGAGTCTTCCTGTGAAAATGCACACACATCTCACTTGGCAAGGTCATGCAGAGCACTGAAAGCAGGAATTGCAGGGATATTACTGCCCAGACTGCTTTTGGGAGGGGAGTACAGTGGGACATAGGCCTGTGAATAGCAATAATAAAAATGCTTTCTGATACAGGAGGATGGAAAAGGAACATGAGGAAGGCCTGGCGGATTTGTGTTAACATATAAGGAGGAATCAGATGAGAAACTAAAGGTGACAGCAACCAAGAAATGATACACCGAGTGATCCCTAGGAAGGCTGAGTAAAAAGTTACTTTGTCTTGGATGAAATTTCTGTAAACTCATAGAAACTTGCCCATTTTGAATTTTTACTATGAGTTTAAGGAAAGAGAAATTAGGGTGCCAGTACCTCAAATGAATTATACTGAAAACCTAAGCACAAGTGGTCCTAAAGCAGAAAAGGAGAAGATGCATAGCAAGAAAAGTAATTTAGGTAAGTCACAAGCTGTTTATTGATCTAGGATGAAAAGGGGGAAAGTGTATAGAAAACAATCTGGGTCATGCTACTAAAGATGAGTACAAAATAACAGCAGGAGCATCTAGGGACAAAATCAGAAATAGCAAGACAAAGTCAGATGTAACTAGGAAGGGACATTAACAGGAATACTTCACCAGTTACAGGAATAGGAAATTTAGAATAGGAATTTAGAAAAGAGGAAAACTAATCAGAAAATGCCAAAAGTCCAGAATATTTAATGCCATCATATAGGTCACACTAGAAATATCAGCAGAATGCAGATGGTTAATACTATACCAACAACAACAGGAAACAAAACAAAACAAAAAGATTACATATGGCACAGTTACTCAAGTATTTCTAAGAAAAATATGTGAAAAGTAAGTAAAATTAATGAAACTAAAGCAACAATTCACAGGTGAGTTGAATATTTTAACCAAGCCCCAAGTAGAAGAATAGGTTATGGTAACTTAACCATCATACCTGTAGGGCATAATGTTGTTTGTTCCACAATAATTTTTAAAACATAAATTAACCTCAGAAATATTAGTGGTCATCCTGGAGAAATCAGAGAATATAGGTAACATCTGACAGACAAAAATCTACTGCATCTCTAACAATGAGAGGAAAAAAATGAGTTGGAAATTAAAAACCTGTCAAGTTCATTTACCAGAAAACTAGCAAAATAAATCTATACCATCTATAAACCCACTGATGGCACTAGAGCAGATGAACGGTAGAGAACAAATCATACCAAACCAATCTAATTTCCTTCCACAACAAACCAACTGGCATTGTGGACAGGGAAGAAGCAATAGATGTCAAAACTTGATTTCAGCAAGGGCCTTTGATGTTACCCAATATGACATTCTCATAAGCGAGCTGCAGAAGCAAAGATTAGATCAAACTGCTACAGAATGGCTGCAAACATCACCAGACTCTAGTCCTAAAGGGTAGTAATCCACAGTTTCCTGTCTAAAAGAAAAGATGCATTGAACTGGATATTTCACAGATAACAGCACTATTTCCAACTTTACCCAGTGCATCCACTAATAATTTGGGCAATCTAATAAAAACTCTGCTTATTAAATTTGCATATTATAAAGTTGGGAGAACTGCAAGTACACTGGAAGACAAACAATTCAAAATAAACAAACTGGAGAAGCAATCTGGAAAAAGAGTCAGATTGAATAGGAGCTTAATGTAGAGTATTGAATTTTCATAGTGATAATCAACCGAATGAATTTGGGACAGCAAGTAACTAGCTAGGGAACAGCTCTTATAGGACAGGAATACAACAGATATCAATCAGAAGGCAAGTCAACATAATGCCACTGTGAAAAAGGCAAACATCAGCCAAAGCTGTATGAACTGGATTATTTCATGTGTCTTTCAGAATACAATCTTTCAGTTTCAGTTGATGCTGATAAGGCCTCAGCTGAGATAGCATCCAGTTTCAGAAAAGATTTGAGAAATTATTTGAGGCAGTTTAGCTTATAGAAGATTGTTAAATCCCCACCTCATCCTTCCAGCCTTCAAGGATGTAAAAACCTGTTGCAAAGAAGAAAAAAAAAAAAAAAAAAAAAAAAAAGAACAATCAGTCATCTTCACACAACAGGTGGGAATAAGCTTAAATGGAAGAAGCAGGGTTGTGGTTAGAGATGAGGAAAATCATACGGCCCCACCCCAGAGCAGCTTACCCGCTTTGCTTGTTTATTTGTATATGCATATGATGAATATGAAAAGTATCTTGAAAGACAAGAATAATTGGAAGACACTTTGGCTCTCTAAACTGCTTACCCACTGTTGATCATGAAAACAGATTATCTTCCCTTCAAAACTGCATTCCTTTTTGTAGTACTAACAGTCCTGAAAATGAATTTCTAATTGGAGCAAAGCTCTGCAAAATCACACAGCTGGGAACATCTGGGGGAATCAGCTGTTTCCTTTGCACCAGTGCAGATTCCCACTCGCTGGCCACACATTAGCAGGAAACATCCTCATTAAGGGGCACTGCTTGGGGTGTCTTTGGTTGATGGCTTCATGAGGAGGAAGAAGGCTGATCTGAGCTAGAAGCCTTAAACTTGCAGCTCACTTAAAAACATAGCAGCTTGATGTTTGTAATCCACTTGACATTCTGGCTTGTTATACCAGTACATCAAGCCGGTCTGACGAACAGGCTAATTAAACAGAGAGCAGTAACTACTTTCGCAAGCTTCACCCACAACGTAGAGGTGAGCTCTAATTCCTTGAGTGCTGCCACTCAAGACATAAGTCACCATGTTTAGAGTTGTTGCCAGGGGTTGCAGGGTTCAGATGTGGTTACCCTGACGTACCAGTTGAGTTGCCAGCAGGAAACCTGTCTCATTCCCACAGTGAAATTTTCAATCAGGTGTAAAGCAAACCTGAGAAGTAGTGCACATGGGACCAAACACACAGTGTGGATTGTGGGATGCCTAGCCTGAAATGCACTAAAAAGGAAAGTATAGCCTCCCTGATAACCTCCTAAATTCATTCAGATGTGAAAACAGAGACTGGAAGCCAGGTTTCACCAAGTGAGTGTCCATATTCATTTTAGCAACACAGGCAAAGCTAATGCTAGCTTCAGCTAGCAAGGCTAACCATATCCCTTACCCTTGAGATTGGACATGGTGACAACAGAAATGCAAGTTACACAGATCCTTGGTTTTGCTGAGCTCTCAGAGCCCTTATAGCCCAAAGATGCTAAAAAATTGCCTCCAGCAAGAGCAGAAGCTCCCACCTGCTCCTTTCACCTACTGCAAAAGGACACAAAATGAAGGTCTAATCCCTGAATAAAGGCTCCTAAGTAGCATTTTTAAGTGTTCTGACACCTACAAAAAAATGTTATTTAAGTTCTTTATGGAGTGTTTTTTCTTGTTGATGAAAATCCAGTACAGTGAGATAAAATATTCCATTTTAATAATTTGTCTTAACCACACATCATTCAGGAATTCAAAAAAGAATAATCTACAGAAATCCTGCAATAAACAAAAGGAAATAAAATAACTGCAAAAGCAGTCTTGCTTTCTCTGGTTTACAGTTTCAGACCTTTCATGAGAACAATCAGCTCTCATAAATAAGCAATTTTCAAGTTCCACAGGGAACAGCTTCAAACTGAATTAGTGGAAATCAGATTCTTCTTTCTGCTCTCTCCCAGAACCAATACTTCACAGAAAACAGAGACATTACGATTTCTTAATAATGGAGTCATTCATGACAATGACATTGCCTCCAGTACAGAAGTCCCTGGCTGTGGATAAGGATGAATCAACCTTTGACCCTGGTGGCTAACACAGGAGCCTCATCACATGTATTTTGAGGGGAAAAAAAAAAAAGTCACAGTGATGTTGTACCAACAATAATAAAATAAAGGACAAGTCCATAAGACAGCTATTCTGAAAACCAAGCTAATAAGAAGGAAATCTGCTCAACTCACAAGCTGTTCTGTTTTACAGGAAACAGACTTTAATATATTGCAATACATGCCTTTCTTGACCTTTTTTTCCTCAGTTCAAGCTCAGAAGATAGTGCTTTCTATTCTGTTGGGTTTGGTCTTATTAACTATAATTTTTATTGACTTATAATAGCATTGAGGGAAATACAATATTGTAAAGATCATCTTGGGACCGTGTCACCACTGCCATCTCAGTACTCTCACAGGATTTTCACTCTGTCATCCTATCAGTTAACTGTTGGGGCTCTGTACATTCCTCCTCACGCCTGCTGCTTGAGTTGCTATTATATTCCATGTGAATTTTTTGTATGGTTCCTTCACCTTGCAACTGCTCCTTCTTATATCCCTCCCTTTCTAACTGCCCCATCAAAACTGACCTTTCCCATAGTCTGTAAAGAATGACAGAAAAGTTGGTTCAAACAGACTTCCCATGAAGAAGTAGGCCTGTGATCTTCAGTCTTGTGACACGTTAGATATTGGTAGAAACTTCACCCTCTTCACCCTCATTGTCGGGGGTCTGCCACAGAACCCCACCACAGCATGGTCAGAATTTCACTATCTTGTTTTCCTTCACTATCACAACTTTGGTGATTTACCTTTGGTAACCTCAGTCTCCAACTGTCAAAACACACACATTAGCTCACCAGGTGAAACAAAATGGCCACCAATCAATTGCTGTGTCTCCTATCTGTGTTCCCTCTGGTGTCTGCTGTCCTTCTAGCCCAGGCCTCAAATAACTCAAGAAAGCACACAGCAGTACAAACCACTGTAATGCACAGTTCAGAGGGTTTATCAGTAGCTGAATGAAGAGGTCTGATGTTGCTGAAACATCAGGCAAAAGAGATTTTCCCAATGGGACTGCTTTGTGCAGCAAGTAGACATTCATTGAACTGGTACAGCACAGGATGCGTATATCCTTTAAAAGGATTATTACCATCATTAATCAATTTAGCACCAACCAGCATAGCATTTGCTCCCCAAATTACAGTCACCAGCCAAAGAACAAAGACTAAAACTCTTGGACTATGCCAGCCACTCATCTGAACAAGCCTCACAACTTTCCAAAGATACAGGACAGACTATTTGTGAGCACATATGCACATCACATTTAGCAGCAGCAGTACTGAAAACCAAGATGTCATGCAGACGCACACAGGCTGTCCACCTCACACGATGCAGCACTGTGTGGAGATGAGAGCCAGCATCTCTGTGTGCTTCAGCTTGTTTGTGATTCCTCACACACCCTTTCATTCTTTTCAGCATGAAGATGACTTCGTATAACTATTTCCAAGGAAATGCAAAGCATTGCACGAATCCTTCCGCAGTGCATTTTTGAATCTCAGCATTAGGTGCCATCACATTGCAGGCATAACCTGCAGCTGTGTCCCAGCCTGGAAAGCCCCACTTCCGCAGAAACTGTCTCCTGTTCCCTGAGTATAGATAGCTTCTTCATTTTTCAGTGGAGACCACCTTTCCATTTGATTAGCCACCACAAATTCAGCAGACCCTATGGAACCCAGTTCCGTGGTCTATGACAGACTGTGTATGTTACACTCTGTCAGTTTGATTTGAGCACTACATTTTTGTCTAGCCTACTGGAATAACTCTATGACACAGGAGGTGTGTCAAAGATCTTTTATTTATTTATTTATTCTTTTTTGAACAAGATTAATAAACAAGAAAGATTTTCATAGTCATCCACTAAGCTAACCCTGAGTTTGGAAACTATCTGATAATTCTGATTGAAATTCAGCAAGTATTACCAAAGCATATAATTTTCTCCAGTCCTGGGATGCAATACTCTGGGCTTTTTCTCCAAAATGTTAATTTTGAGTCGGTAATATAACATAAGCAGAAGAACATGCTGTTATAAATCTGGTACCTGTAACCAGACATCCAAAGACACATTTGGTCTGAATTTGACTAACTCCTCAGATGATCAGACATAACAATCCCATTATGCCAGAAAGAATATTATGCAAAGACATCTTCTAGAATTTCATAATGTTACTGGTGTGTATTAAGCAGTAACATTCAAAACCGTATTCTGAGGCATCCATTTCTTGCTTTTTGAAATATGTGAATCAAGAACAACTTGAATGAAAAACAATCCAAATGGAAAAGAGAACAGCTAACTATACAGAAGCAGAAGAGGAACACAAGCATTGCCCAGAGGATTTTTGGTTTAAATTCCTATGTGATCATGAATACTTAGTTTTTTTTCCCTAAATAGTCCCTAAAAAAAGGCAAACAAATTTCACACCAAATAAGATCAGTCATCACCAAGACAATTCCCTTCCCCCTAAAAATTTCTTCTGAGGGCTATGTAGTATGCCATCTTCTCATCTTGAAATATAGGCCTCAAACATAGTGCTCACCTCACATTGCTGGGAGCACAAAATGCAAGATATGCCAAAGACAATTTCACCTGCAGATGAGTGTGCAAACAAACAAGATTAAAAAACAGAAGCATCATACTTGATATTGTAACTATATGAATAATAGTGATGTGTTATGTTAGGTCCAATTATCAAAGATAACTTAGAGCAGGGAGCTTGTACTTCAGCTTAATATCCAAGCTTAGTAAAGATTCACATCCAGGAACTGTCGGTGCTATTCAAAAAGCAACCATCTACAACTAGAAATTGAATTTTAGGCATCTTCCTCAAACATTATCTGGATAACCTCTTCAACAGGATTAAATGAAATAAATACTATGATTAATTTCTTTGTGGGAAGATAGTAGTAGGTTGTTCTTTAATCACATGTTTAATTTCCAAAGCTCAAGCAATAAGGATTAGATGCACCACCTACTAAACTAGACACCATTAAAACATTTTCGACCTAATCCAGTCCATTGCTGTGACAAGACTGACATGGTACACAATATGCATCCTCCAAGGTTAAGAAAGAACAACAAAAGACAATCAAGTGTCTTCTGGTAATCTATGAAAGACCATTTTAGCCAGTAAGAGGGTGTGATAGATCACCATCACAATCCTGCCACCATGGAGGATGGCTGTTCTCTGCACACATTGTCTTTTCTGACACTCTTTGGTTTGCAGCTGCTATGTCCTGTATTAAATTTGGCAATTATTGCTCCATGCTTACCTGTCCAGCCTAAGACAGGTGTCAAGGCTACAGGGATATCACATTTTATCAAAACACCTGTTTACATAACACAGGATTAAACTGCAAAGCCTTTAGAAAGATTATTCAGTCTCTAATCCCAGACACCATCACTCCAAACCTTTAAATAAATAAATCACTGGGGCATCCTCCTCGTGCTAGCAGGTACCTTTATGGCATGAAGGATCTCCAACCCATGCGTGGCTGTGTCCACAGTCCAACCACGCAGCTCAAGAACCAGGGTGCTATTATCACTTTGAAACAACTCTTCTGCAACTTAAAGTTCTTACCTTGGTAACTGCTATATTTACACGAGTAATTTACTTTTTAATCTGGTAAATCTGGGGGTTTAACACCAGAATCAGCTTCAGATTGTGTCAAATTTCAACACAGCTACCTGAAAACAAGATTATGCTTTCTGTTGAGGGAAATAACTCCTACACTTTCTAGTTTCTAGTGTTTGGGAACATCCATTCTGCAAGAGTTGAAGCTCCCCAGAAACCAAAAGCCTTATAAAATAATTTTAATTCCCCAGCTCACCCTGACATTTGTCCAAAGAGAAACAAAATTTTCATTTTCAGCCTCTCGTTTGATATTATTCCATCATATGTCCCTATGATTTCACATAACAAGCCAAGTTTAGATTAGAATCACTGTAACTCATTTAAAAATTCCTCCAGAATGAAGAAGGCAATTAGTGGAGAGCCCTCTCTGCATAGGAAAGTGGAATAAGTCTTTAAATAAAAAGTCATTAACAGGCTGCAAAACACCACAGAGCTACTTGCATCTGGAGCCACGCAGCACTACGATCTGAGCAACAGCAAAATGTAAAGTACTGTTGTGGGTGTAAAACAGAGCCCCTGCCCCTGATATTTGAAAGGTCTCTTTCCAAAATAAAGTGTGCTTCAATGCACTCCTATTTAAGGTCTAAATACCTGATCCATAAACAGATACAGCTCCTGAATTGCACATGTGTATCACCTTAGTTGCTATTAAAATAAACAGTACTGCTGACAAAATTAAAAGCTAGCCAGTGCCTTCTACAGCTTAAAACTCTGGTTTTTTTTGTTGTTGTTGTTGTTGTTTGTTTGTTTGTTTTTGATGGTGATGGTTTGTTTTTTTTGGTGTTGATGTTGTTGTGTTTGTTTTGCTTTTTTTTTCCTTGGGGGGTTGTTGTTGTTTTTATTACAAGAACTCCACCCACAAACAAGCCAAACTGTAAAGCATGTGCTCTAGACTGGCTCAGGGAATTCACAAAGCACCACGAAGTGATTCACCAGGAAAACCACCTCAGGACAGCCTGACTTCCAGCCAAGACCGCCTCCCAGCATTTTACATTGTGTTAAGCATTCAGTGATAAGATGTTGCGTAACGTAATTCCCCATTCTGCTTCGTTGGAAGCACTCGCGGCATTTGAGAATGACACACGCTGCCATTGCAAAAATATTGTGAAGAAATAGGTTGATATTAATGATACATTAGAGACTGGATCAGGGTTTGAATATCTCAGGGAGAGTGGATGGTCATCATTTCTCATCTTCAATCACACTGTAACAGTTTAGACAGATGGAGGATCTTGTGTTGATGTACTGAATTTGGTAAGAAAAGCAGAGGTGTGTCTGCTGTGATCCCACTCCAGGATGTTTCAGATCTAGCATTTCATTTGTCCCCATTACATGGAGAAGCAGCGTGATCGAGCTCTGGACTGTGATGCCAGATTTTCTCCTTTAAACCACCATTACATACACACACACACAAAAAGAGACAGCAACTACAGCAGCTATTGTGCTCAGTGATGACTGTTTAAGGCTGACCATAGCAGATCCAACAGAGAAACAATTAAAACGACACAGAAAGCTGTATGCTTTTGTCTTTAAAACAAGCAAAACCCCACTAGTGTTTCTTGCTAAATTTTAGTGAGAATGTCTTGCTTTAGGATTCTCAGGTGTTTTCCTTCACAAATTAATTAACATCCAGAAAAAAAAAAAAAAAAAAAAAAAACAAAAAAAAAAAAAAAAAACCAGCCTCTGTCTCCGAATTAAATAATCACACAGACATTACAACTGAGCATTGCTAGTATGCTCCCATGAACTTAGGAAAGTATCTTTGAGGAAGAAATTAAAAGAAGGTATTGTCTACCAGTAGGGGATCCAATTCATTGATCTATTTAAAGGGAAAAACAACACACCATTTTAAAGATCATGATGGTTGTGGAAGTTATGCATTTATATATATACATATATATATGTGTGTGTGTCTGTGTGTACACAACAATAATCGACCCAGGACATACATGCATGTGCACACACATTCCAGACCTGCTTCTAGCTTGATTTTTGGCCGCAGTTTCCTCCTGTGGAAGGAAAGCAGCCCCCACTCCAAAGGCTTTTGATGATGTCTGTGCGGGACCCAGCCTGTGCCTGGCAGGCCCGCAGGCAGAGCCAGCCATGGGAGCGGGTGGGCAGGGGGGTCCCAGCTGGCTGTCAGCAGCTGGTGTCTGATGGAGCTGGTGTTACCAGAGGTGCTGTGACGCAGCTGGTATGCCCTTATTCCGGGTGACTCGAGCTAGATAGACCCCAAGAGCTGTTACTAGTAGAAGACTAACATAAAGCTATTTTTAGGGCTCAGATTTTATTGAGGTCCCCACTTAAAAGAAATACTTCCCATGGTTATCTTTTCCAAGTTTATCTAAAAACACTAATGGCTCGGTTATCATCCTTTTAAAACAAAAGCATAATTGACCAGCTGCCTCCATAAGGTATTTAAGGTGTCTTCAAGATCCGCCTTGCACAGAAAAAGCTTACAAGTACATAACACAAAGGATTTGATCACCCAGCTAACACAATAAAGCAGGCTGCAGTGGGAAAACAACTTGGTAACCTTATGATTCATTTATTATTCAAATTTAACGATGAATTAAACCCCTAGCCCCATCCTTACTTAAAAAACACCTTACTCGGCTTCATAATTATCCCACCTTGAACCATCACTAGGTCAGCTTGAGGAAATTCACATTGCAGATACCTCCTTCCAGAGATACAACAAAGTATTTTATTAATGAAATTATTTCACCTTTAACAAAGTATTTGAAATCTAAAAGAACAGTCCAAGGCTTCTAGGAGATTCTTGATTTATAATTAAAAACAGAACTGCTGAAAATGACTCCTCAAATTAGCAAATCGAATCCAAGTACAACATCGATCGGGCCCACTCCAACACAATGCAAGTGTTTAGACTCTAGTTACTCTCTTTCTCCCCACAATGAAAAGCAGACAGCTAGTAAAAGTCAGTATATAAAAGCCCTTTTATAAAACACTTTGCAATTAAAAATCACATTTAACGTTCACAACGCTGCAGCAGGGGAGGGCTGCCCCCACCCCCACACAACTCCAGCCCTCTCTCAGCAGATTTGTCTCAGTCACAGTGGCAGCTCACAAAGAAACATCACAGTACCGATTTAATCCACGACAGCAGCCATTTGCGCCACTCTACTTCAAAACGAGTACGTTAACTAATCATTAGCTCCATATACATGTATTTAAAATACTATGCCCAAGTCTGGATACACTTTTAAGGAAACGCTGAACTGCCCACGCTTGCAAAGCCAGTTTTTAATGAGCAAAGGCAGGATTACATGCCTGCGGTCTCTGATTCGACCTTACCCAATCGATAACACCATCGCCTGGGCAGGGGTGCTTGGGCATTCCTCTCGGCAGACACACGGGATAAGTGGCAGATGGCATTTTTGTCTCCAAGACACAACCAAGTCTTGCACTTAACAGTTTAGGTACTTTCCGTAAGAAATTCCACCCTTAGGAAAGGCACTAATTTAGCAGGAGACCTCTACCGACTGCAGTAGAGCTTCTGTTCACCCGAGGAGTTGAAGACCCACTACTTAGAGCTTCAGGATGATGATGGGGTTTTCAGACATACACAAAGCAGTTACATGGAAAAGGTGTTTTTTTTTGGTGTTTTTTTGTTTGTTTGTTTGTGCCCCCCCCCCCATCTGTTTGCTTTCCAGAAAACTATATAAACCTAGAGTACAGTATCTTTATAGAACAGTTTAGTTGTACAACTTGGGTATAATTCTTGATTTCCAAAGAAGTTGCATAAAAGATATAAATACCTATTACTACTGGGCCATTAAAAATTACAATTTTTTGTTCAAATACCAGTCTTTTTTCTTTTTAGTTCAAAGAACAGTAAGCAGCATTCAGAAACACATTAACTTCTCAATGAAAGTTTAGCATCCAAGCTCTGCTTTTAAAGTTTTATTTATTAAACAACAACAAAAAAGTCCTCCACTTAAGAAAGTTAGGTTGTTACCATCTTACATTTCAGAATACAAAACTGAAAAAAAATCCCTATTTAAAAAAAAAAGGCAGGACTTCAGCCAAATATTCAGCTACTTATTGCTGTAGTTCTAACTCGAGTCCATTTAAAACCCTATGTTTTGGTCATTTGTAGCGAGAACACATTTGGAACACTAGCAGCAATAGAAAACCCCCTTAAAACACAGACAGGTACACCGTTGAGTGAAAATCAGCAGAAACCATCGCCATTGGAACATAACAAAGCATTATGTAAAAGTACAATTTAATTGGTAGCTAGAAAAAGTGTTGATTTAAAGTACTGTCCCAAAGCTTTACGCGGGCTTATGTGAACAAATAAAAGTCCTTTTGTTCCCACTATGAAAAGACCACAACCCCAGCGCTACTCGAACATAATGAACGCAGCCTCCGCTCTGCCTCAATGCTTTCTCTCTCCCACCCTCCTCCAGCAGGTGGAATACAGAAACTCAAAATAATTGCTAATTCCAAATTCAGGTGATATGCACAAACACACTGTTGAACAAAGTTTGGACAAGAAAACAGTACACCTGAGTTCAGTCATACAAACTAATTTTTTGTAAATAGTTAGACGAATATATCCACGTCTCTAATATGAATCTAGATGTATTTTCTTACAAAATGCATTGATAGAAATATCCAGGCAAATGCATACCATACAATAGCAAAAGCTTTAAGCCCCATTTAATAAGATGACTTTCTGATTAAAAATAGAAGGCAATTAAGATTTACTCAAAATTACAATTAAGAAAAGCTTTCACAGTGCAATGTTGAAACTGTCACAAAGTTAAGAAAATACTGATATCAAAGTACAATCACAATGTTAAGGTAGACAAAACTACTATACAAGGGCAGATCTTGTAAAATCAAAAGGAATGAACACAACATAGGGGACACCTCACGCCCCTGCTCTACATAGCTCATTTCCTAGTCTGCAGAATCCTCATCGTGTCTTTCTTTTTTTGACATCAGTGGAAGTCTCGTTAAAACTAAGAGATTCATTCTTCTTTGTAGACCAGATTTCAGAGCATGATTACTTCTTGAAAATACGTTCTTCATCACTGCACAATTTCAAAGTAGTGCAATATTGCCATGATGTGCTGAGGCATGAACACATAGCCCGTGTAGAGTGCCATTCCAACGATGGAAACTAGCATCGAATCTGAGTCACAGTTAAGGAAGAAAGCATTTAAAACAAAGTGCATTAGCAGTCACATAAGCGTAGCATTATATCTTTCCTGTTAACTATCTTACAACGTTGTATTTTTAAAATACAAGGTGTCAACTGCATTCAACAAATACATCTGTAGAAGAAGCAACAGAAAACTGACAACCAGAACACTTGGTAGGAGTGACGACCTGCACTGCGGTAGGAGACCCTGGGGAACTGAAAATGGGCAAAAAGCTCAACTTGTGTGTTACCTGACAGTACTTAGAACAAAAAAACAGCAGGGGTAATGAAAAATAAGAGTTAAAGTTGTGACATGCGCATTTCCAGCTATTTCAGCCACAAGGCCTCAGAGGATCAGCGTTGGAATAAAGTTGTGCATTTAAATTAAGAGATGCTCATTAGTGCTTTAGTACAGCAGATCTGCAAAACAAACCTCACATGAAGACGCCTGCTAAACAATCTCAAGATGCCCACTCTGTTAGTTGAAGTCCAAATCAGGACCTTTTGTAGAACTTAAAGAAGTCAGATGGTAGGAGTATAGCTTATAATATATATGTACTACTAGACCTACTCTAGGATTCTCAAAGCTTTATCTACAGAAATCACGGCAACCGACTAATGAAGGATCACATCGTTCAAAGTTTAAGACTTCAGAAATTCAAAAGTAGCACACTCAATAACAGCCTCTTGATTTCAACCAACTACCAGCAGAGATTCAGTAAGCTTAGACAGGAACACTATGAAGGGCTCTGAAGATTAACAAACCAGATAACGCTGGATAACAGTACTCAGTTTCCACAGGTGAAATCAGAGGAGCTGCGCATGCTCCCTAACTTTGAGAAATCAAGTTACCTCAGCACATGTGTTACAAAGGCTTTGCAACTGACTTCCCTGTGATAGAGTGGAGATATTCATTGTGCTTATTAGAGCGTACTAGCTTCTGGGTGTATTTTTAGTCCCAGAAGATTGCACAACGCAAGACACCAAATGAAGGTCAGCCCATAAATCCACGTTTCAGTATCAGTGCTCGCGGAGCACAGGGAGCTGGCAACACATGCAGGAGGTCGTCACACCCTTAGCTCCCGAGGCCGCCGTGTCGGTGCAGCGTCCCCACGGCACCTGGCAGGCCCTGCCCAGACAAATGAAAGTACCCAGTTTGAGGGCAAAAACAATTCTACTGAACTGAGATCGCAAATGATACTTGGGACACATAGGACATTTTTAAGTTAAGCAGCAATTTATAAGAGCATTTTATAAAAATATGTGATCATACACACACACATTCTATTTGCTTAAGTATCTTGCCCAAGTTAAAAAGATGTATAGTTAACACAAAAGGAAAAAAAATACATATTCATGACTACTCTACTCACAAGGAAAGCGATAACGGAGGATTTTTCAGTGATACAGACATGGCATAAACAGAGGAAGGTATTTTAGTCAGGAATGTTCTTTTTGTTGTTGTTGTTGTTGTTTTTTAATTAAGAACTGCTACCTAAACAATTGTGTGCAGTAAGTCTATAAATACGAGCACAAATAAATAGTAGGTTATCTCCACTTTTACTGACTGTACACAGGAAAAACTAATCTCATCACACAGCTGTAACCTGGGAAACCACTTTTATGTAACGCAAGCCAATTCCTTTACAACTGACCAGGAAAAGCAGCTTTGCACTACTACTAACACCGTTCCCGCTGGGTACAAGCAATGATCACGTTTTGGTTAATTTGTCTCTTTGCCTCTTGACGTTAACCAGAGGTGGCTCGGGGTCATTCATGCCAGACATCATTTTAACCCAGGACCAAAACAGACAGGCTGAAGAGAAGCACTTGCGATACCATAACAACACTCGAGGGGATATACTGCCTGCGTGGGAGAGCTGGGTGAAGAAGCTAACCTTTAAGTACTCTTTTACACAGATGCCTTCGCGTTAGCGTCTATCAGGCTCTTCCACTCCAAGCGAGACAAATAAATTAACCAGCTCGAGGATCAAGCACTCTTCTACTAAAACGCCATGTGACGAAGCATGACCAAGACACGAGGGAGCTCGGCGGCGTGCACATCCACTTTCCACTCGGCAAAAACACACACGCACGGAGGAATTCACGGAAGGCTCGTGCTAACCAGAAACCTCGGGGTTCCGGTTCACAAGCCAGGGAAAAAAAAAAAAAAAAAATAGCACAAAAAAGACCGAAGGAGACCCAACTGCTGACAGACGCCTAGCCCCGGCAGCAGGACCGGCGGCAGCAGGCAGGGCAGCGGCACGACGGGGACCGCCCGGCTCCGGTGGCGCCAGCCCCCGCCCGCTCTCCGAGCCCGGCTCCCCGCTCCCCGCGGCCGCCCCGCTCCGTGCCCCAGCGCCGCCCGGCAGGCCCGGCACCGCCGCCGGCAGAAGGATACTGAAGACGGTGCGCTCCCAGGGCTCCAGCATGTAGAGCGCGGTGACCAGCAGGTACTGGTAGTACAGCCACGACATCTGCTTCCAGGCCGAGCCCAGCGCCATGGCGCGCACCGCGCTCTCCCCGCCCGCCGCTGGCTCCACGCCGGGCCCAGGCCGAGCGGAGACGGGGGGCGGTGGCTGTCCGGGACCCGCCCTCCCGCCGCCGGCGCCGCCGAAGGGCCCGGCCCCGCCGAGGCCCGGCCCCGCGCCCCGCCCGGGCGGCCGCTGCCCTCCGGAGCCGGGCTGCCCGAAATGGAGGCGCCGGGAAGCGGCGCCCGGCCCGGCCCCGCCTCGGCCGGTCGCCGTCCGCGGCAGAGCAAGCCAGGGGGACGAGCAGGGCTGTGCCTGACCGACCACCGGCTTTTGAGGAGAATCGAGCCTCGGGAGGATGTTGCTGCAGACGGTTTTCTCTCAGCCTGTTTCGTTTGAGTTGACACACTGGGAATTGTGGAAGACCTGAAGGCTGTGCTCAACACGATCCTCTGAAAGCGTGCTCAGAAGGCTTCAGCGGCTGTAGTTGTCAGGGAGTAAAGCCCACCCAAAACCAGCGTCCAGATAAACGAGACCTCAGAATCTGACAACGCTGACTGTCCAGGCTAATCCCGCAGGAATGGAAAAAATAAAAGCTGCTACAGATCAACTTTGTACCACAACTGTCACTAACTTTGCACTTCTGTAAGGCATCTGGGGCCAGACACTAGAGGGTGTTCCAAAGCCCTGACTGGTATTTGTCTTCAGATACAGAAAAAGTCAGAGACTGGCCTGGGACTGCGTGACTAGAAAAGCCATCGACAACCTAGTTTAGAAGGCCCCAATCTAGTTTAATGTAGTTTAATTAAACCTGGTAAAAAGGGACACACACGGAAATCGGGCACCGTGACCAAGCTGAGCACGAGGTGCAACCTCTGGGCACTAGGGCCAGGCCACCAGCCAAGACCTCCCTCACAGGCCAAGTGCGTGCACCACAGATGAGAAACTGATACCAACCCAGTACAACCATCCTGCTTTTAGATTATGTCACTGAGTGTTGTAATTCTGTTCTTGCAGGCACCCCACCCCAACTTCACCTGTGCTGTTCATACAACGGAAAGCAAGGAAATACAGTCACAGGAGGGTGTATGTATTAATTATTTACACAGTTGCAATTGCAACTACAGTACTAGGAGCTAACTGTGCAAAAGAAAACCAGCTGGCAGACAACTGAATGTTCTGTCTGTTTATGGGGCAGGATCTGAAAAGGGTTTTAATCTGTCCAGAGTACATTTAGACACACTTTCTGTGCAGATTTATTTCAGCACAAGAAGAAATGAGAGCATTCACACAATTAATACCCCCACACAACTGGCCACAAGAACTGTTGTCCCTTTCCAAGGGACTTGTAATTTTTACTGGAGGAGTCTTGCGTTGGTGTCACTGCTTGAAAAAGTAGTGGTAGTTATGAAAGCCTCCTTTCTATATAAACATGTACAAAGTGCAAGGACAAGTGGTGTTTTCAGCACAACTAACGCACTACTCCCATTCACAGCTGCAAGCTGTAGTGATCTGGGGGCAAACGTGTCCCAGTTCTGCCTGCTCCCACGCTTTGCAAGAGTGGGACTGCAATTTGAGTGATAGGGCGAGTAGGAAGCACCAGCAAGTACCCAAGATGAGAAGAAAGGTAATGTCAAGAGGCACACCAGCTGCATGATTTCCCCCTGTATCCACCAGCTGCTGTCCAGGTCTCTTACAACTTTTCACTATGGTACACACTCAGGAGGCAATTGTTAGTATTTACTTAGCGCCTTAACAAAATATAAATAATAATAATAATAATAATAAAAGACAATACTCCTCTGAATGGTTTCAGAGGAGTATTCCAGCTCCATTCTAGCCCTGCTTTGGGACTGCCATCATCTATTGTTCCTCCTGCTAGCACTGACACTTGAGCCCTCAAACTACATTCCCACATGCTCACGTTTCCAGCAGTTCAGGGCAAAGACCCTTAGCCTAGTGCTCCACAGCGCTTTCATGCTGCACCAGGACTGGGAAGATGACTACATCATGGCCAGTATGCCCTACAGCACAGAGTACATCCTCTATCACATCTGCTCCTCCACAGTTCTAAGAAGGAACAGTTCTTATGTTCCAGATTTTCCATATATGCCTCCAGGTTTACAGCATACAGTAACAATTTATCCCACTTTAGATGGGATCATTGCTGTCAACCTGCAAGTCAGGCACTCCACTAATCAGTCTGTCTGGAGGTAGCAAAAATGGGATGGAGATCTTGAGCAGATCATAAGCTTCAAAACAAGTAGGGCTCAATTTTAGCTGTAGGTTGCACATGCAGAGAAGGGTGTACCACATGGGCCAGCAAAGCGCTCAGCAGCTACCTCAACAGTTCTCTGCTTCATCAAGCTGTAGTTAAGTTTCTGCTTATCTGAAAATAGGAAGTCAGGCATCAAGGTAAAAATGCACGTGTATTCTGAGCTGCTTCCTGAGAAATAAGCAGCAATTTCAGCATTTCCATGCTCATCCTAACAAGATGGAAGCCAGCACTCTTCTGAATATAATAAAAGCCATTTACAGCATCTGCCAAGCTCAAACTGTCCTGAGCGTTATACAGCTAAACTTCTGGAATTATTAAAAAAATATACAAATCAGTGTTGCTATGTACTAAAACTAGACTTTTACAGCTTGCAAAGATCAGTAGGATTGATTTTTTTTTTACTGGAAAGTATAATGTCTGTATTTTACCCAAATTTTACAAGAATTGCATGCTGTTTATTCCAGAAGGACAAAAATTTTGAAGGTTTTTATTTCCCTGCGTAATCACCAGTGAGTGATTTCCTTGAAAAGTTGTAAAGAAAAAGGTGAACGCTGATATTTGTACTAAATCCCTTCAGTAAAACTAAAATAAATATTAAATTTGCTAAAAAACAATGTCCACAAAAGCAATTAACAAATAACTAAGTAAGTGTAGTGGGTTTGCATGGCAAGGTTTTGGTAGCAGGGGGGGCCATAGGGGTGGCTTCTGTGAGAAGGATCTAGAAGCTGCCC
>CM021769.1:44740849-44769422 GCA_011076525.1 Nettapus auritus
TCCCCTGGCGCAACTTAAGCCCATTCCCCCTCGTCCTGTCACCAGGCACGTGGGAGAACAGAAATTACATTTCCCTTCTGCTTCAACAAGCATTTTTCTAATTCATCCTTAAAAACAAACAAACAAACAAACAAAAACCCTCAAATAAAACAGCTTTGTTCTGTTTGTATTACAACCTTTTCATTAACATTGTGGTTATTTCGATAAGATCTATACACAAAACTGGCTTACTGAACTAGGAAGTTTTGATTTTGCAAAACTTGGAAGTTTCAGAATTGTGTCATTTCAAAGAGTCAATTTTCATTATATACACATAGAAATTTTACAGACTTTTACATTTCATACACTGTAAATTCTAAGGAAAAAATATTCTCACTGTGTGGACTTGACAGTGTTTTTCGGTATATTCAACGGATTTTTTCAGTTTATGGTAATGCCCTCTTTTGGCTGGAATCGAGTTAATTTTCCTCCTAGTAGCTGGTATGGCGCTGTGTTTTGGGTCTGGGATGAGAATAACGCTGATAACACACGGATAGTTTAGTTGTTGCAGAGCAGTGCTCACACAGAGCCAAGGACTTTCCAGCCTCACCGGTACCACCCTGCC
This sequence comes from Nettapus auritus, assembly GCA_011076525.1. Classification (NCBI taxonomy): domain Eukaryota; kingdom Metazoa; phylum Chordata; class Aves; order Anseriformes; family Anatidae; genus Nettapus; species Nettapus auritus. The sequence continues at coordinate 44,741,454 of CM021769.1, forward strand.
AGCACCAGGTGCACCAGGAGGTGGGAGGGGACAGAGCCAGGACAGCTGACACAGAGTGGCTGCAGGGATGTCCCATACCTTACTGCTTTGTGATGAGCAATAAAACTGGACGAGTTGGCTGGGGAGATGTGGGGAGCGGGGATGCTGCTGCTGCTCGGGGAGTGGCTGGGCACTGTTTGGCAGGTGATGAGCAATTGCATTGTGCATCACTTACTTCCTATATTCTTTGATCACCATCATTTTCCCTTCCTCTTCTGTCCTGTTAAACTATCTTTATCTCAGCCCACAAGTGTTGTTTTTTTTTGTTGTTGCCCCCCCCGCCCCCCGATTCTCTCCCCCATCCCACTGCGGAAGGGGAACTCATCAAATGGCTACATGGCTCTGAGTTGCCTGCAGGGTTAAACCACAACAGGTAAGCATCCTACAATTCAATTATTTACAGTCTCTTACCTCCTCCTCTGTAAGTCAACCCACGCTTGGTCTCGATTGTCTTCTTCTGGGTCATATAACAACTCATCATTGGAAAGAACCCGACGTTGCTGATGTTTTCTTTTTTTCTGGACATCCTGTGTAACTGTAAAGATTTGTGCAAGCACATGTTACATCATTTGGACACAAGATGATTCTCTACGTAACAAATCAAAATGTCAGATTTTTCACTTTGCTTTTTCAGCATCTACAATAACTCTAAACTAAATCATAAATATCTAGCTCATCTCTACTCCAAATGCACCACCCCAAAGGACTAACGCACTTCACATACATTGGGATACGTCACAAAGTTGCAGGAACTTTGCTGAGATGATATAGGCTGGTAAATGCCCCCAAAGGGCTCTCTTCAGAGCCCCTACCCCTAATCCCCCTAGGAGGATTCTACCTGACCTGAGATGGTACTACTCTTAAATGCCCTCCTCTCTTCTGTCACTTACCCATTTTATCTTCATCCTCTGAATCAGAATCAAAGTAAATGTCATCGTAGCATTTTGAAGTGGAGGCATGTCCAGTCTGCCCAGTACTTGAGGAAGTACCTATATGCGTAATCGGAGAGACAAGTGGTAAGAACATCTCACCAAAAGGATAACTAATACATAGTCCAGAACAAACCTTCATTTCCAAGTTAGTTTACTCAGAAGCATTCTGGGTGTGTTAAGTAACAGCTGTCCCAATTTACTCCCATATCCTGATCATCCACACTACTTGCGCTATTTCATTTATACGTGCTCTCTCAGAATAGAAATGCTTGCTTTCTCTGAGATGAACCCCCAGTACAGTTCAAAGGAAAGTTTCTTCTATTCAGTCATACAAAAGAAATACAGATGTGGCGCATTGTCATAGTTTGATATAGGTAAAATTCACACACACACATTAAAAAAGAAATGCTACATTTCGGGACCACAGAAATTCATAAAAGACCTAGATCAATTGGCTATCACATGTTGGTCTGCACCAAAAATCCTATTCTGTTCTGGATGCATGTAGCAGTGTAAACGTGTCTACATCTTCTTAATTGCAAAACCAAAACTTAAGGATCAGGTTTGCCTACCAAAACAGAAAAACTATTAAACCTGCTGAATGCAAAATAAAGTTCCTACATTAAAATAAATGCACATATACCCCCAGAAATTAAAACACCTCACTAGGTGTTTGTAGTAGGTACAAAACATACACTCTTCCAATACCAAAGCAATTGATCTATTGCACCCAAAACAGTACACAAACTCCACAACAGGTAAATATTTAACACACTTTTAGTATTTGATGTAACTTGTAATTTTAAGCACTTAAGGGAGGAGGGGATGAGTGTTTTTCTTGATTCTTTTCCCCATCTGATTTGGGATCTCAGTCCAACATATGCTTTTCTTTTGTGCAAGAAAGGGCACCAAATCTTGATAGCATCCAGAGCCACTAGAGGCTGCAACCTGCTCCTGAGACTTGTAAATGCATGTGCAAAGTTAAAGAGACATTGGGGAAAAGGGAACAGATCATCAGCTCCTTAACCAGACACCACTTCACTGGGTTTCACGGACGAGCAGCCGTTAGGTGCAATTTACCCATTTCTGGTGATTTCCATTTGCCTTCGATAGTCCTCATGGTGGTGTTGAGCTCGGCCTCCATCTCCTTCTGGAACTCATCGTCGCTGGAGGATTCGCTCTCCCCAGTCAGGCACTCCCGGAGCAGCTTCCGCTTCTGATCTGGAGTGCCGTGTAACAGCACGTCCACCTCATCTTCTGAGCTACAAGGATTGACATGTTATGTGTCTCATCAGTGCTACCAGCTTAAAACACCAACTAATTTGGGGAACGAACACCTAGATTGCGGGGACATATTGAGAGGCGCTTCTCCATGGGTATAGGTGAAACTGCTACGCCTCCCGGACCCGGGAGGCTCCCCACAGCAGCCGGGCTGGGCTCTACAGCTCACCCCTCTGTCCTCCAGCCTCAGCCCACCGGAGGCGACCCCTCCGCGCCCCCGGGGCGGCCCTGAGGCGCCGGGCCCGGGCCTCCGCGGTTACCGGGCCCGAGCGGGCAGCGGAGGGACGCGGCAGCCCCCGGCCGCCCTCCGCGCGCTCCGAGAGGCACCTGCTGAGCGCCCGCTCCTCGTCGCTGGGCTCCTCCACCACGTAGGGGTCGTCCTCCTCCCGCAGCCGGCTCATGGCGGCCGCCACCGCTTCCGCCCGCTCCCGGCGGCTCCGGGCCCGCCCCGCCGCCCGCTTCCGCCCCTCGCTGGGCCGGGCCCGGGGAGGCGGCGCCGTGTCGGCCGCGGGCCCCCGGTTGGAGAGATACAGCCGATACCAAGAGGCTTGGAAAAAATTTAATGAGCTAGTAACACTGAACAACGAGGACTAACCTAAAAACCGTTCCCACGATCCTACTTAAAATATTTACACGTTTGTTAACTGTATGTACATTTTAGTCTTTGTCCCTTATAATCTGTTATTTATAGATGAGTTCCTTAGGAATTATACCTTTAATAGTTGGAAGATGAACAGCACAGTAGTATTGTAGTAGCCATTAATAGAAAACATTATATACACGACAGGAGTTGCTAATAGCCACTGGGCACTGGTTAAAAAGTCTGAGGCGATGCGTATGCAACCCGATGCACAATGCAAACAGCATGTGAAGCCGAGAAACTCCTCTGCCTTTGAAACGTTCCATGTGCAATGCTGTAGAAGTATACTACACTGTGCAATTCACCCTACTTGGAAAAGAAACAAAAACAAAAAGATGCCCCACAAAACTAACAAACCTCTGTGCTGCAGTATAGGAGAGGCTGTAAATACAAAGACATCAGCTTACATTGATCTGCATCCCCAAACATGAAATCCCATTCACAGGAACTGCTGCTCCACTGAAGGTCTGCAAACTCTTATAAAGCAGCAATCCCACTGCAAAGAACAACTCATCAAGTAAAGCCTAATTTTATGACACTCTGGAATTATACAGAAGAACAGCAGCTCGTGGAAAAGACTCATGGTTCAAGAGAGAGAAAGCAATACAACAAATGAAAGACCAAGGATTCAAACAACATAAAATGTTCAGAGCTCTAAGTCCAGTTAACAGATTGAGATCCTTTTCAGGCATTCCTCCATTGGCTGTAGCTTCACTTTTTATTTTCTGAAGTAAAGCTTATCTGTATCAAAGTGGGGCTCTATTACCTTTCCTTATTAATTTATGTACTTGCTCAATAGGCTCCTGCTACTTTATGTCCCCCTTCTGGAAAGAAAGCAGCAAGTTCCCTTAAAAAGCATTTCTGACAAAGAAAATGCAGTCAGCCAAACTAAAAAATAAACCACAAAAGACATAAGTACACTGGATAGGAAAGTCACAGACAAACAGGCAAACAGATAGACCTGAGAATGCAAGTGAAAAATTGCACCAGGTGAGTACTTAAGTGTCAGACCAATCTAATACTTACTCGATGGTTTTACAGGATGAATAGAGAGAAATCTAATCTGATTTACTAGAAAATATTAAGCTTATAGATGATACAGTGTCTGCATAATTTTAGAAAAATCATTGATTTCATGGTTTATTTTACAATAATTGGATTAGTCTACAAGTTAAGGCAAACATACTAATGTATTTGCTTTTCCTTTTAAATCATAGTTATAAAGGTTACACAAAGTTCTCCAAAACTTCTAAGAAATGTTCACAATTGAAAAAAAAATGATTAAATCAGTACATGGAAAAAAAAACTAAGACAGTGTATACAATGCATTATAGTAACAATATTCAAATATCTAATGGTAATATTTAAGCCATTTGAACAATGTACTTCAAATGGTGAACTTCAGAAATTACTTACAAAGGTAAATAAGATTGGCAGCTGTATCATAGTATTCATAACATGAACATATTATTGGCTAGCTTCACAAAAACAGAGCATTTGGTTTCTGAACAAGGAAAGCATATAATGATTAAATAAACATGAATATGTATGAATAACAAGTACGCTGTTGCTTCGTATAGTCTGGAGCTACTTTCAGGTGTCTGTTTTAATTCTTTTGAAAGGAGGAGCTTGCTTATGTGCACTTTGTCAAATGGTTTCTCCAGGGAACTGTAAATGCCTATTTAAAGTCATGAAAACAAAATCCAGAGGAAGGCAGCCCTTGTTAGTGGGAGGACGGAGCGTAGCTTATGTGTCACCATTTAACACTGCCAGGCAGCTCTGCAGCAGCTGTAAGTTACCCTGCAAAAATAAGAAAAAATATTTATTTTCTTTTTAAGCTTATGGTAAAAATATGTTTTTTAAACATCAATGACACTCATTATTAAAGGACAACAGATAGGTATTAAGTGTATATAGTGTAAGTGTATTCATGTCAAATCACTTTTCTTTTTTGGTTAAAAGAACATTGTTACATAGAACTATGAACTTGAGACTCGAAAATAAGCATTTGCTGCCCCTTCCATGTTTCTTCACAAGTTTCTTGCAAAAGATCTAGAAGTTGTGTGTTGTGATTTTTTTTTTTTAATATAATATCACTATTATTCTGTCACTGCATTATTATTCCCAAAACAGAAGCACTCACGATTTCAGCATTCTTTGAATGTATCAAGAAGTGTTAACCAGTGCTCAGCACTCAGTATCTTCTCACTAGAACAGCCATTTAAGCTCCAAGCTCTGTTCAAGGATAGGCCTTGTTTACGGAAAGCAGCCTTTCCACAAACTAACTTATGTACACACAGCTCCTGAACAATTTGTCACTCTTACTTTTTCAGCTGAAATCATTCCAAGGGACCTGTAGTAGATAGGCCAAAGGACGCCTGTCCCTCAGCCTAAAGAGGTCAGAAATCAGAGCTCTACCACATGTTCAGGTTTTTACAATCCGGATTAAATAATTAACTACATTAAAACAGAAGATTCCCATTTATGTCTATTGAACCCTTATAAGTCTTACTCAGAGGCCAACTATTTCAGTTAAGGCTTCAACAGCTCTTTGTCCTTTTACGTCTATACTGGCAGAGGACAGTCACAAGCTACCTCACTAGGTCCCTAGGCCCGCAGCTCTGGGATATGAACAAGCTCAATATACAGGAGACACACGGGGACTTGATGGCCCATTGTTGTGTATAGAAGAATTCATAAATCCAAGGTCTCTGTTATTGTAATAGTTGATTATTAGCTAGTAATGAAGTCGTTACAGGAATGAAGTATTTCTTCAGCCTGAAGAATGTGCACTGCATGCCTGCTGCCCCTAATGAAGGTGTGACTAGCCATCTTTTGCCCATCCCTTTACAGTTCAGTAGCAGCACGAAATGTCTGCAGTTTGCAGGCCATTATGTAGCACTAAGTGTTTCAGTCAGCCAGTCTACTGACATTTTACAAATAGGCACATCATTCATTTTCATTAAATTTGCAAAGTTCAGAAGAACAAGCTTATTTAAATTATAATAAATCAAGGACCGCAGAGGCTGTGAGCTATTCCTCCTTCTGGCTGCAACATTTGACTGACTTGACTTGCACCAGCACATCTCAAGAAAGTCCTGTAATTTTAAACTCAGGAAAGCATTTCTTGCCAACTCAGACTCCCGAGCTCTAGGAATTACTGATACTGGTAGACTGTGGTGACAGAATCAGGAAAAAAAAACTACTTAGAAAGCATTTAACCTCATCTTTGTGTTTTGCTTATTCCCTTCTGTCAATTCCAAACAGACATCTGTTGTTAGTACAGCAACAAATTCTTTTCTCACCAGAGTCCAGAGGCAAGACTGTATATATTAAAATTTGTGGAAAAATATGTCTTCTTTTTTTGAGGGAGGTGGCTTAGTTAAAATTCATGTGTCATAACACAAAGTGGAACCAAGGCTCTAAATGCTCTAAGTATGACTATAACCTCCGCAGTTTCACCAAGTTTCAGACTGTCAATCCTTCCTTCTTAAACACAAAGCCCAACGCAGGAACACCTCAAAATCCAATGGTTTAAAACAGAGAATAGGTTTAAACGTAGCCTTTGCACAACATGCTTGAATGCTTAAGGCCTTATGCAAGCTACTGATGCCTTAAGTCATAAACAGAGCTAGCCTAAAATCACAGTACGTATCAATTACTAATCATAAAACAATCATTTTAACACAACAGATAACTTACTTTTGCATTCAATATTTCCTTGTTCCAATACTAAAGTCTGATCTGCAAACAAAATATACCTACAATTTATGTTATAACATAACCAGCAAACTAGAAGACAGACCCTACCTAGAGAGACAACCAGAAAGACTGGCTACAGATAAAGAAACAGTCCGTGTACCATAGGCCAGAGACCAACCAGAATCTAAAGCTTCAGTCTGACAGCTATTTTAAGTGAATCTAGAGTCCCTTCTGCTGATAAGGAGGAAGCTCCCTTTTATTCCTAGACCCTCGCAGCTAAAACTGTGTTTTGACACAAGGAATGCTGTGAAAACAAGAAAGAATAAAGCTTAAAAAATAGCTCCATTTTACTACACAGCTGCACACATATTAGTGCCAAGATGAGGTAGAGGACCAGAGTCAACATCATCCATCTTGACAGCAGCCTGCACTTGCCTCAGCTTTAAGCAATCCGCAAGCCACAGTCTGATTTTCAGCTTTCTCTAAAGGATTAAACCGCAACCAGGAGAGTCTAAGAGCATATTAGCAGATTATAACAAGTATTTCATAACTAGTAAAAACCAGGTATAGCTGGTATACTTCATATTGGTGCATAATTGTGCTAAAGGTCTGACTTCATCACCCTCCAGGTTTCCAGAGCCACACAGCCCAATATAGCTCAGGAAATGGGAACCAACTTTCAAAACCTTCTTTCAATACTTGGATCACTGACTTCTAGCACAGCTGTGTTTTAGGATGTGTTTGCTTTCAACTTAGAGCATAACTTGTAACAGTAAGTCGTGCAGCTGTGTTCAGTGTGGCTGAATTCATCGCAGAAGACAACATCCTGGGTGAGCAGGTTTCACCTCTGTGCTTTCTATGCCAGGCAACTCCGTATCTAGAAGCCATACAGCTAAAATGATTCAGAGCCAGATCCATCTGCATGACATATAGTCCAGAGATATTCATTCCAGAAAAAAAAAAAAAAGCCACATTAAAAGAACTATATGCTGCTGCTGGCTCTTGCTATCTGTTGCTCCCAGCCCTCTCCACCCTCTTTTTTCTCCGCATTAGTTTTTTGCTGGAAAGAGCACACAGACCTGAACAACAGCGCATGTTGCCAAGCCTGGAAGTGCTGTGCTCCAGATCCCCTTGCCAAGCCTGCTTCCTAGTTTGGAGTGCCTAACCCTTCACCTGCCTTCAAAAGCCACAAAAGCATGAAGACAAGGACTGCTGCAGCATGAGGCAAAGCACTCTGTCCAGAAACTTAGAGCTGGGATCTTTTGGTCTGACCTGATGAACATACTGCCTGCAGGAAAACTAGCTTTCTTTTCGTTTCTACCTGCCCTCTTTTGGCTCCACTGTGAGAAGAATTAGGTGTCTATTAATATCCCAGCTTAGCCCACTCAACACCAGGACTATTTATTTTGCATTGCAACAAGTACAAAAAAAAATGTTATCCAAGCACAAGGAAAAACCTTTATATTCCCATATTCCCCTAACATCGTTCTTCATACATCAGGGGATAGTACTATCAAAAAAAAAAATTCCAAGTTTTTTCCTATCTTCACTTCACTTTATGGAGGTACCTCAGAAAGACAGTCTCAGCCAAACAATTTAGTTCTTCAATACGCTGTACAGAATAATTAGAAAACTATCCATAAGACTGTCCTCATATGTGTCTCCCATTATGTAAGACAGGAAAACAATCTCTTGCCCTTGTAAATTCTGTAGTAATCCAACTGAGAATCTATAAAAATAAAAGCATAGCAAGCAAACTAATCCATCAGTGGTTGCACGTGTGGAATAAACACAAGACCTAGGCTTTGAAAAAAGCAACTTTCAAACCTAATGAGAAACAAAATATCCTTTTGCTCAAAAAAGTCATAATGTTTGTTAACATTCCAAGAACAGTCATCATTTGTCAAAATGTCCCCTTCAACTGAAAAATATTTAAACATTCAAGACTGTTTAGCAAATCTCAGTGCTCCATGATAAAACAGGTAAAAGAGGTTCAACAAACAAACAGAAAGAGGGCTAGAGTTCAAAGCTTCTTACAGCCTCATTTTGTTATAAAACTTATTAAGACAAGGTAAGACACGCTATCTGAAGGTACATGTCCTAAACACAGACTGGAGACAAAGGAAGAACTTGCTCAAAAGTTTCAAGCTCTTCCAGGTAAATCGAGGACCTCAAGAAGCACGTATCAAGTTAAAAGCTACAGACATAAATGACTTTCCCCCACCTTTTTCAGTTATTAGTTAGTAAAATTTGAGAGAACATCACTGCAAGATTTTGATGTGCACAGAGTTAATACAAATGATTCTTTGACAATAATTTAAAAGACAGACATTTTTCAAGCATTTTACTCCAAGGCAAGCCAATTCAGCAAGAAGTTAGATACAACAGATCTTGAACAGTCAATAAAGTTTTTACAAGAAGTTTTAAGAATGAGGGAAAAAATTGCCAAATTTCAGCTACAGCACGTTACAGTTAGCATTGCTCATCTGAAAAAGGAGTTGAGCATTACAACTTTACTGATTACTTTGCCAGGAAAATAGCCCATCAAACTGAATTTAAACCTACACAGATTAATTAGGGAAAAAAAAATACGCCACAAAGCCCCAAAAAGCTTTTCACAGTATGTTAGTTTTACAATCAATGGGTTTGGCAAAATGAAGGATGACACTGCCAATACTACTGAAAAGAGTATAAAGCTGCCCAAAAGATGGGAACAAGTTAACTCACCAACATTACAAATCTCTTAACTACTCCATTTAACACCTATATTCTGAGGTGATTCAAACCTTGGCGTTTAGCACATTTGCTAAATGAAAATGTTGTAAATGAAAATTTGTAAATGAAAAATGTTGAAGAGTTGACTTTTTAAAAGAAAGACATTTTCTGCTTTTGGACTGTTAAAGTAAGATAGTTATACTTGTCTAGCAAATCAGAGCAGTTAGTCCGATTTAATTAAAACAATTTCATATGGATTACAAGAAAAACACTGAAATTTAAGGACAGCACACAGTCCTTATTTCCTGCAATAAGTTACTTTACTCAAAAGGCTATCTACATCATTTCTTTTGTTAGCATTGTTTAAAGGAAAAAAAAAAAAAAAACACACTCAAAAAGCACACATACAGAACTGATCCGACTTTAGTCCCTAACTTCTGACAGGACTTCTGTGTGATCTCATTATCTGTCTGTATACATCAAGCCTTCAGCATCTGGACAACAGGAGAAACCACTTCCTATCTCACTGTAAATGATGAAATGAGGATTTAAAAATAGGCAGGTATTCAAACTGCAGAAATAAATATCAAAGACCCAGAGAACCATAAAACTGCAGCCAAAATTGTCTTCAAGGAGATGAATTTTCCAAAGCCACCTCAAAGCACACCAGTCCCCTAGAGCTATTTCACCTATACTCTTTTTCTTTAGATATTAAATAAAGTTGTAGAAAGTTCACCTTCCTGGAGAATGCTTACCAAACTCCCCTTTCTTGGATGCAGAGCATGTATCACACAAAGTCACACAGCTGTTTTGGTTATTCAAGCAAATAATATTTAAAACCATTTGAAATAAAGGCCAAAAGGGATCACAGTTACCTTCGCATGCTTTAATTCCAGTTCTGCTAGTTCCACTAAATTTTTTCTGAATGCTGCAACTCTTCTTGTCTTAAAGTCTATCAGTTCTGTATAAAATAAAAATGGATTCATTAACAGTATTAATGCTAGTGCCCTTAACTGTTAACTGATTTTCCTTCAGAATGGAACAGGGAAAGAGTGAGAGAGAGAGAGAGCGCGCAACAGGAAAAAAAATCAAGTTTAATTTCAGCAAATCCCAGACTCAAAGATACTGCTACATCCTTATAATAAGGAAGCAAACCATCATTGCAATTCTCCATGTCTAGCTAACTTTTTGTGGACACCAAGTTCATTTTGAAAAAAAAGACTGCAATGTGGATGCTTTTAAACATTTAATTCTTCTGTTCCATGTGCACTATTCTTTCAAAGCTGATATGTGAAAGTCTCTACAGAAGATGCCTGACTAAAACTAGCATGAAAAACAAAAGAAGCAAGTATGCTTTATGTGTATAACTTTGTGGCTGATAGGTTTACACATCCTCCACTGTCTTATCTAAAGGAATCATTAGCCAAATTTACAGGGTCAAACAATTCTTAACTGATAAAGACAGAAGAGCATGGTGTTTAAACATCATACAAATATGCCCCAAATGAGTCAGATGACTACTTAAAACAGTCTTAGACAAAAAAAAGCAAAGTAAGTTTCCAGGAAAGAGGCAACATGTAAATAATGTTGTTTTTCCCTAAAGTTACTGTAACTCTGTTTTCCATGACCCCTCCCTTTTCTAGTGCTATTGCTGCCACCAACTGCTGCCTTCACAAAGAATGCATAAAACCAAAATGGCAATTTCAACAGTAGTTGAAAAAAGTCAGCTTTGCCATTACTGCTAGCAATTACCCTTTCATGTACTATTCTATGCATATAAGAGAGGTAAAAAATCATCTGTACCTAAACTTTGCTCTGCCAAGCAATTATGACATTGATATTATTGACTAAGGTAACTATCAGAGCCAAATGAAAATACCATTCGAATTTTCCAAAATAAGTACTGATTAAAAGATAATACTTTGCTTAGGAAACACAGAACAAAAAATGCTTCACAGTAACAGTATCTTAAAATCTGTTAATTTTCAAGTAGTAACATATGATCAAAGACCACCTGAATACCTTGTTTTGCAGATTCAGATATTTTCTCAAATTTCTGACAGCATATCTGTTGAGTAGTTTCTGCTTGCAACACATCTTTATTTTTTGCTCTTGCTTTATCCAATGCCTTGTTAGCATTTTCATAATCCACTAGTGACCTAGATCTTCTATATAGGAGATCCTATAAAAAAAAGTATAAAGGACGTATAAAGTTTACAAGAATCTACCGAAGGATTTTATTAGCATGTGCCAAGTACTAAAAAAAAAAAAAAAAAAAAAAAAAAAACCACATTAATTTTAGTCTTTCTTCCTGTATTTCAGTTATAACTAAATTTTCATTCACTTAATTCTGCAAATCACAAAAACATCCATACTGGATCAGATGTGCAATTTAATATTGTTTGGTCTGCATCTTGTCTGACAGAAGCTAGCACCAGATGGCTTAGATGATACTGCAAAAAGTCTAAGAAGAGGCAATCACTGGAAATTTCACAGCCTCTGAGATTAGAAACAAACTATATTTAGATTATGGATTAGAAATACACACAGGGCCTAAGAGCCAGCAGTATTCTTTTTTTTTTTTTTACGCAATAGTTACTGCTGTGATTTAAATACAGACACTTCCTTAGTCTGTCGTATTACTTAATTATCTTGTATCAAGCAACACTAAGAATGAGTCCCAGTAGGTATAGAATATCAAATCTGGCCCACATATTTTTGTATCAGCACTTGCAGAACATATGGAATACCTATTTTTTTTAATATTAAAAAAATGAGTAGAACTGCTTGCAGTCTACAGGCAACTTGGAAAAATCATCAAATGCTCCTCCACTGTTTTTAATTATACTGTACGATTCAGCTTTCTTAAGTGGATCACAATCCCGAATTACTGTATATAAGGAACAGCAATGCAGTTAAAATTAAATTTTTACAGTTGAGGTAGAAATAGCAGGTTGGAGGTGGCAGTGTTTATAACATATCCACTTTTAAAAAACATACTGTATATTTCTCAAGGCATACCCCCCCCTTTTTAAAAAAAAAAAAAAAAAAAAGAACACTACTACACGCAACAAAAACAAATTCACCTTAGCAGCTTGAGATTCCCTTAAGTAATATTTCAGAAGATCAGAAAGTTTAAGATCTTCATCAGCAGATACCCGGGCCTCTATTTTCTGGAAAAACAGTAAGTAAAAGCATCAATTTAAAAACATCCAGACATCAGGCATTCATTTGTATGATGTAAATACAATATAAAATATACAATAGTGCATGATACATTTCTCAAAAGCTAAGATCATGCATTTGTGATAGAATACTTAAATGTGCATCATGAGAAACAGAATTAGTATTTTGTATTAAAATATAAGCAGTAATTGACGACTGGCTATTTTAAACAAAATTTTCTTACCAATTTCTACTATACATATATACATACACATATATAATATACTAGAGCAACAGAGAAATAACTTCTGTAGTATAAAGAGTTGCACAAGAAGTTGTGTAATTTTTGAGATCAAAGGAAAACATTTAAAGTACCCTTGCAGAGTAGTTGTGTAACTATACTACATTAAATGGTTCAAAATACTGTTTCCAATAAGATTACTTGCTTGTATCTAAAACAGAAATTCCTATGAATTTAGAAACAGAGTAAGTGCACTTTAATTATCTTAACTTTAAAACAGAAATTCTAAAAGGCAACATTTGAGGTCAAAGCAAGTAATTTCACAAATTTTCTTTAAAATACTCATTTACATGGATACAACTGATTAGGAAATGCACACATTTCATTCAAAAGATTTCCTAGTATGTGGCATGCCTCTGCAGAAACAGGTCTTGGCCTCAGAAAAAAGCAACATGTCCTCCATTTTTTCAAGTTAAGGATTAAATTTCTTTTTCCCTTAACAAGTTCTGTGATAACCAGTTTCAAGTATGGAAGGTAGTCTAAGCATTTAAGGTGTACAGCAGCTTTAGTAGCTTATTACACAGAAGACAGAAGGACTGCCAAGAACATTTTAGTAGACTTATTACTCATAAGGATCAGTCATTTTACAAAACAGATGACTGAAGTCTTAGAGTTTTTCACTCCCTCGTACACATTTCTTAAATATTCACTGTAGCACCATCCTTAAAACATCCACATGCTCATGTTTAAGTGACACAAAGCATCCTGGCACTTCAAAGATACACACAAAGAATATATATAGAAAGATTTCAAAATACATACCCTTGTTTTGTCAAATAACTCCGACACCTTCAGGAAAAACCTGTAGGAAGGAAACAGTTGGTATTATTACAAAATTAACTTTAACAGTCTAATCAATTTTCTATAACTCTGAATATAGTTTGTGTATGGCAATAAAAGCTGTAAAGGTGCTGCTTGTAACTGGAATTTACAGAAACCAGAGAACATAAGGTTTTTAAATTGTAGTACTTCAAATGTTTGGGAATTGTGTAACTTCATAAAAGGTAAGAGACAAAGCATAACAGATGAATGGATTTTACTAAAGAATAACTGAACTGCTCCTCGGGGATTCTTTATGCTTTAAGTTCAACTCCAAATACCACCATACTGGTTAACAGTCTTATGCTATTATCAAGTGTCCTTCACTCAAATTTGAATGTGCTTTTCTCCGAACAGTAAACATGACATGCCCTACTTGAGATTCAAGGAGGCTGAACAGTGTTGCACATCTTCATCACGGGAAGCAAAACAAGGGTTCAGCATAACAGCAGATTGAATTATAATCAAATAATTTCATTTTGAGAGAAGACAGACATTACCTAGAATGCTAAGGAAAAATCTCTTAATGGGATACGACTATAATAAACTCTGTTCTCATAGCATGTGTGCTACCTACCAAGCTCAGCAGGTCACCATGAAGACTGCTAAATGGAAAGCCCCCCACATAAGTTATTAACAAAATCTTACTTGCATATATCTGTGGAATCCTGTGTTCCTAATGCATATAATGAAGAACCAATTCTATTATAGTCATCTGCAACATCTAGAAAAAAAGGAAGCACTTGTTTTTACCATTGAATACCTCTCCTTTCTGGAAAAGAAGTTCCTTTATTTCTTCAAGAGTGGGTGTTTTTCTAAAAGGAACATGCTTTGATACAAAAACAGAAATGAAATTCCATTTATAACATGTATTATGAATGACAACTTCAAGCTTCAACTGGAAGTTAGAACCAGTTCTATTGTATCAAAGTGCCATGAGAAGGAATTCTCATTATTAAGTAAAACAAGGTTGTCTTAACAGATTGAGTGGGTCATCATCAGTCCAATAATTCATTACTCCATACATCCCAAGGGAATTAGTGCAGTTGGTTACAGTGAAGAATGGTATTAGATAGGCATTAACCTCCACATTTACTTCTACTTCTCATATTTAAACATAAAATACATTTTCTGCTGGAAATAGGAAGTCAGTAACTCCATAAGCCCTGCAGCTCTCTGCAGATCACAAGCAAGTTATTCATAATCTACAGACTGCCCATTTTCAAAACAAGCTTCCCCTGGTTATAGCTCTAATCTTCTAGCCAGAATTTCAAAAGGTATCATTTTTCTCACTTCTATACACACACACACACACACATATATATATATTCCTAAACCAAAGGTTTCAATTTTCTCTGCAATTGAGAACACTACCTAGAGCTTCAAGAAATGACCACTAGCTAGCATTCATCTCAGGAAGAGGAATCAACAGCTAAGTGGAGAATCTCACCTCTGCAACAAAAGGTATCCTGCAAACAACGCTACTAAATACACATTCCAGCCTCCATTCTAGAAGGCTGAAAAAAAATGGAAACTGGACCTCCTGGTCTAAAACTAACATCCCAAACATGAGTATGCTGCTCAGCTAGGCAATACAATGCGTAGTGTATGAAGAATTGCACCCTAGTGAATGCAAGCTCATCTAATAAAAAACAACTTCATTAGGATTAAAATCACAAATAATGCTATATTTCCCACTTTATATTTTAAAGACTACAAAGAATCAGACTTCAAAAAATACGTATTCCTACAGAAAGTTTTGTGTTTCTCTTCAAAGGGACAGCATGAAGACTGAGGATATCTTCAGTGTTGCAGTGCACTGTTTGTACTCCATCCAGTCTATTACAGCAAAGGCTAAACCTTGAAAATGAGATTAAACTTCGTTTCACTACCAGGAAACTACACTTGGATAAATTTGATTGCTTTTTGCATGTAAAAAGAAAACTAAAAACTACTGTTCCTCACAAATCATTTCTGTGCACTTTAGCTAGTACTGTTTTCCTTCTGGAAGAAAAACTCACTTTTGTGTGATCTTGTCATTTTATCAGATTTGGCAGAGGCATCTTTGACTCGGTTGTGGTATTCTACAAGGAATGTTCTTTCATGTTCAAAGAAGTCATCCACATCCTGCAGAAAAACAAGGACAAGCTCAAAATCCTCAGATTTCACTCACTCTGTGTAGTGCAATTTATACAGAGACGATTTGCACATATTTCTGTGACAGGAAATGAAATCTATTTTTGTTGTCTAAAACACCATTTATGTAAATCAATTTCCTCTTCACTTATTTTATCCTCTTCTCAAGTTTTACTATGAATTTGTAGCGAGTATTTTAAAGGTCTAGGTAACTAAACCTGAAATGAAGGAAGTAAGTTCTCTACTATCACTTTGTTGATAGAAAAAATAGGACAAATGTCAAGTACTTCATGTAAGACACCAACCTATAAAAAGGTTGGGCAGCTAGAAAGATACCCAGTTGTGCAAATGGCATGGTTGCAGCAGAGATGATATGAACTTATAGCTCAGGAACACCAATCTTGATGACAGATGTCTTTCAAGTTGGTAAATGTATGTAAATTTAAATAGTTATTGCATTACCATTGAAGATACTTGGTTTACATTTACTTAAAATAAAAAAAAACACAGATGCTCAAAAACATGTAACAGCCTACAACACAGGCTTTGAACAATTTTGAACTTTTTGAATAGTAACTGCTAGTTATTTGAAATCTGTATTTTTCTGAGTTATATTTAACCTATGGTTGTATCTTACACCAGCATAGCTGCAATTCAAGATTTTACAACTAGGAATTTTAGCTCTGCTAACTTGCTTGCAAATGTAAAGTTATCACTAGAAAGAAAGATCATCATCAGCTTCTGCAGAATTTGTTTGTTATAAAACCATTCTTTGAACTTCAGGAAAAGTTAAAATAAAATGGAATTTTCATCATCTCAGCTACCTTCTTGAGTCTTCCCTGAGGGAAAACATAGTATCAACTCTGCTGTGCATAGCTTTGAAAAGGTAGAAGAACGTTATAAAGCCAGGACAATTCTGAGCATTAGTAACCTCTGAGCAGCTGTCAGACAGCACACCTCCCCATCATAAAAAAAAAAAACAGACCAAAACAAAAAAGACAATCAATTACCTACGGGTGAAAACAAAACGCTTAATTCCATAAAACAGGGGAAAGGAAAGAATACTGGAAGTCCCCTTTCACAGAAGCAATTAGATAGTTCTCAGAGATTTTGCATTCAGAGGCACAGGTCCCTTCCCCTGCTCTGCCTCTAATTTTTGAGAATCATGGTTAAAAAGTCCTTACTGTAGCTACGTAAAACTCTGCTTCAATTGAAAAAAAGAACAACATTAATACATTTTTTATCTTGATATGTTAAGCTTCAATCACCTTTACTCCTGAAACAATGACACCATCTGCTGATTTAACCATATTTTTAAAGAAGTCTTCAAGTTTTTCTTTCTTATTTTTCCCACGAACACTCAACTGAAAAACAAATTCATATATCATGTTAGTTCATTTCCTGGGGGCAACAGAAACTTTTTTTTATTTTAAATATAGATTGACACACCAAAACTTGCTACTCCTAAACCAGTTTTCCTGCTCTCTCCTTAGTCAAACCCTGCATCAATGTGAACAGAGCACCATGCAACCCAGAACAACAGACTAGTCTCATTTACTAGACTGTCCTTATACCTAAATACTCCTCCAGGAAAAAATAAATAAATCAGTATTACTCGAGCAGATACGGATACTATTAAGTGCATGACGTTTACCTTCCAGTTATCAATAATACAGTATTTATCATGCATAGTACAGCTGATGAGTTAACCTAACATTACTAGGGTTTGCTCTTTTAAGTGTAGAATCACAGATCTTTCACTTTTTGCAGAAGCTTCAGATCCCTTACTAGACTAAGGATAACGGTTTCAGCCTGCTCACACACTTCCTGTCCATTTAAGTCTGCCCAATTTAGAAAATTAGAACTGGCATATCTACATCAAGCAACAAGGATCCTCTGTAATATATTTTGAAGATAAGCATGTACTCAATTGAATCAGTGCTTTCTACTTCAACATTCAGTGCTCATTTCTGCAATTTTTCTGCCTTTACTGCATTTGTAGAATATGAGCACGTAACATTTTGATAGCCACAGTAGCTAAGCATCTAGGAGAAAAAACAAAAAACAATTGAAATGTCACCTACTTAAAAAAAAAAACGGCTTTATCATAAAATTTCATGACAAATTCACTCTGGTTTTGTGAGCAACAAAATTTAAAATCACAGTTCCAAATCCTGAAAAATCTGTGTTCCATCTTTGTTGCTTCAACTCCCCCACCCTCACTCCACACCCCAAATTCCAGTCAAGGAGGGGACAACACCAAATGAAATCACTATCAAAAGCTAATCTTTTTAATCCAAAAGATATTAGATTTCCATTAATACTTCTGATGTTGAGGCTAGAATACAAGGAGCATTTGGTTCCGCAGGTGGCAGCAGAATGAACTCACCAGACCTAAATTAATTTCTAACTTTTAAAATACAAATATGTCTGGTATGAAGTAACTGATGAAATTTGCTCCAGGAGGTAAAGCCCTCTTAATCAATTTTCCATGCTATCATAAAAGTCCATCTTAATTTCTCTTCCAGCAATTCAGTTTTCAATACTCACATCCTGATTATATTCCAAGAAGACATGGAAATTTAAATCCTTTCTCAAAATAGGATGTGCTGCCACACGACACAAAAATACTTCATGCATTGCAACTGTCTTCTTGAATATTGCCAAATATTCACTGAAAACAAGAAACAAGACAGACATAAGTATTTCACTTGAAGCAACAAAGTCTGAGAAAAGCCTACTGAGAAGCTTAAAGAGATCCTCAGTAAGCATACAAAATTTTAAGCTCACATAGTTGAGGTTATCATTGATATTTTATGTATACATGAACAAATAGCACAATGTTAATACTGGGTGGGGTGGGGGGGTGGGGGGATTTGAAGCCTTAACTTATATTTTAAAGACAGCAAATACGATCTAATTTTAAGACTAGCTAACACTGACTGGTTTGCTGTAAGTGTAACCTCATTTAGGCGTCCTTTCCCTGCTTCCACAAAAGTCAAGAAATTGAGACACAAACAACACTAGCTAATATGTGGCTGACGTGCAATTTCCTTCCTCCCCATCTCCATCCCCTTGCCTGTTTGCACCCTCCTTCCTTACTTAAATGCTCATATCATTTTGTTAGCTCTTTAAATAGCTGCCTCTTACTCCATGTTAAAACACTGAGCCTTTTTTGGCTGAAGCTTACACAGATGTCTTGCTTCCTAGTGGTTCTAAAAGTGAAATTAGCTGTTGTGGTTGGTACATACAACCAGAAAAAATAATCACATTTTACCATGACAACTGCACAGTTGCCCAGGTGAACCAACTCAACTTTAAAGTGATTATTCATTTGTGATTTAATTAAGAGGAAGGCATTCTTATCGATACAAGTTTGCTAGAACTTTTTGCTCTGCAAATTTAAAGAATAAGCTGTAACCTCTCTAGAAACGAGGAAGGAGCTTTTTACCCCATTCTGAGGTCAAAAGATGAAATGATAATCAACACTTCTGCTTCCGCTATGTCCAAGAGGTTAAGATTTACATACCAGCAAACCAGCAGGGCCAGTGTTGGGAGATGTTTGATCTCAGTGAGAGTAGTAGTCATTCAGTGAAGACAAAAAAGGAGGATGCAGAGGATGGAGGTGGCAGTAGAAGAAACCCAAAGTTTTCTGTGTTATCCAACCCCTAACCAGACCACAAGAGAATCATGATCAGGGCCGCTGGAAAACCACAGATTCTTTAAAATCTAGTGTTTTGCTAATTTCCAGTTCTCTGCATATGAAGTGTATATCTACTCTGCAATAAATTATGTTGCATGTAACACTACTACAGAGCTTTAAAATATTTGCTCACAGCAACCAGAATTTGGAGAGAAAGCAGCATTTCTAAGAGTTTTATGTACTTTTCTTGCCAATTCAGAGCTCTTGACAGAAGCAGTCTAGAAGCAGTGTAAATATACACTTAAAAAATGAAACCAATGACAGCAGGAAAAAGATCAAAGAAGTGAGCACATGACAAGGAAAGTGGATGGAGTCAGGAGAAACTTCGCTGTGTAACTTGGTATGGAAAAAAAAGACTTGTTGCAAATGTTTCAACACATACTAAATTCGTAGTATGGAAAGATACTATTTTCAGGAGGTATATCCTCCCTGTGCAAAAACCCAGAAGTCTCAAGAAAAAAGATTTTCTAGTAATCTCCATATTCTTGGGGAACAGAAGAATGGTATCTATGCTTACAATACCAACCACATGCAAAAATCCCTAGTTCAATCACTAGATCTATAAACCTTAAATTTTCATTGTGCTTATAAAACCAGGAACACCAGGAAAAAAAAAAAAAAGACTGAGGCTACCTCCTCCCTTTGCAAGTGTTCTGTGAGGAAAAGGATCTAACTAGCTTTTTTTCCTTATTAAGAAAATTAGCTTGTTCTTGAGAATTTTTCCTTTTTCAGAAGATTGCTTAGAAATTATAAAAAAAATTCACGGACAACGATTTCTACAATTTTCCTAATGGCTCTGATCATGATTGCTAAGATAATGCTGGTTATGTAGCAACTTGATTCTCAAGCCTTTAGCTCAGAGAACTTTTGCAGTGAAATCAGAAATACAGGATAGCAAAACTGTATTAAAATTTTATATTTTTTTTTAAAGTAGTAATCGAGTCTACATACGCCTCCAGTTCTTGTTTCATCTTGGTGAATTCTTCTTTAGTCATTGATCCTTCTCCTTCTCCAAGTTTCTGCAATTTCTCCCTTGAGGCATCGAAGTCAGGCCTGGGTGGTGCTGGTGGAATCTGGAATTGAATCAAAAATTTTTAATTGCTCAGCTTCTCAGTAAAACAACATCCATTCAGTAAAGAAACTGAAATTTGCCTGGAGCTTATTCATACATTGCCATTCGTTATGGTATTTATGGATAAATTCTGTCCTGAATGAGTTAGACATTCAGCATCACTATGCCAATTTTGGCCAGATCTTTTTGAAGATTACTAAAGAACTATCTAAATGTCTTCAGTAGGTTAATTACAACAGAAATCCAACCTTACCTAGCTTTACCAATACAAGGAATTATAATTTTAAACCAGAATTGATTATAAAATGATGGTTTCACTTATTTGATGTAGATTGTTTCTTGTTTAAAGAAAGAATTCTACAATTCTTTTCAAACCATCCATTTATAACTCCCAAAAATACTAAACCCAAAACCCCACATTCTATGTTGTTTGCAGGCATTAGTTCTTTCTTGCAGCACTGCTGACATTACAGATATATCTGCTGATATAACAAAGCACACAATAAACAAGTCTCCAGGCTAATATTGTAATGTAGTATATTAACACTGAAAGAGAAAACACTGCTGCCAAACTAATCCTGAAATGTTATGACCAAAGACAAATAGAACAAATAAAATTTAAGTTCACTGATATTTGCCCATTACATTAACGCATTACAAAAAAACGTAAAAACCAGAATCTACTCAGTCAAGTGTCTGAACCTAGTTGCTACCACTCCTACCACTCCAAAGGTCTAGTCACTCCTAATAGCTATTTTTGCTAAAAAAGACTAGCTCAAGAATGGTATGACACATCACAGGCTATATTCATCATAACGTATCCATTAGTCAATTAGAAATTTAACACATTTACCTACTGAATCAGCAGATCCCCTCACCCAAACACAAAGCTTTCATATCAAAATGACAAGTATTCCTATTTGTAATTAAAGTGTGAACAGTAGCACCCATTTTTAATAAGCACCTAGTCAATAAGGTGACTATTTTGGGGACATCTCTTGCTTGGATGCCTGAAATAAACCACAAAATGCTAAGTTATGTGTTAAGGTTTTCTGTAGTTCTAGATGGCTTTCTTTTTTTCCCCCCTCCAACTGATATATGATTCTGATCTTCAAAACTGAAAAAGCCTAATTTCTAGAGCTCAGTTACTGTGCTTTGCCATTCCAGCTAAAACAAAAGCTGCATGAAACTTGTAACTAAGTTAAACATTGGCTTAATTTGAGAGAAACAAAACACTACACCACCAAGTTATACAGTTCACCTATCTACCACACTCCAACACTGTGTACTAAAAATATGCTGGATACTGATTAAAGTACTCTCTCCTTAGGACTAAAAGGCAAGAAGTATGACAACTACAGTGACTCTCCTCCAAGCTTTCTTCAAACATTAACTTTGCGTAACTGTGTAAAATAACAGTAAAGCACTAGATCTCCCTTTAGAAGGAATGCACAGCTGCCATTTCCACTGGACTAAAAGCCAGGAGTGCTTTTTACACACTGTTTTCCACAGACATCAAAGAACTGTAATACTTACGATATAGCCAGCATAGTCCTCGTTCTCGACAAAGGAATCATGAAGCCAAATAAACTCTTCATGTTGTCGGACAACAGAAAATTCATTTTGTTTGAAATTTGGTAAGGAACTCTGGAAAGGGAAAAGGAAGAACTACAATTTAGAAAAACAAAAACAAAAGGCAGTGTTTTTCATTACCATACGAAAAGAGCCTTGAAGGAACATCAAAGTATAACTCTGTTAAAAAAAAATCCTAGCATCCAGATATGGATTTGATCAAAAAAAGTTTATAAAGCAATAATTACCCTCATCTTAATTAGTGCATCCAAAAATTGGTATGGGTTGCCCGGGGAGGTTGTGCAGTCTCCACCCTTGGAGATATTTAAAACTCAACCGGACAAACCCCGAACAACCTGCTCAGATTCACCCCAGTTTCATGGTGGCAATGGGGGGAGGACATGGGACTAAATGATCTCCAGCAATCTTCCACCTCAACTATTCTGCTATTCTGCAATCAATAAACCATTAAATTTACAAAAAGAAGCCATATACAGACAATAACTAAAAATTATTCTTGAATATAATTAATTATGAAATGTATTTTTAGACTCTGAAATCACGGCTAGTCTAGTAAAAACTACACTAAAGAATACTGAGGTGTATTAGAAATTCTACCTGCAAACAGGCTGATTAATAAGCCTAGGAGTCACATTATATCACTTTGGTATGAAAAAGAACACTTTTTTCTAGGCTCTTTTTAAAGCTCATTTTTTTGTCATTGAATATTTTCTTGAGCACTGCAGCTCCACAGTCTCTTAAGCATGAGACAGTGCTATTTTCTCATTTCCTTTGAAATATATATTACATTTGCTTCAAAAATACAATTTAAGCAAATTTTATTTTCTATAATTAAGAAAACATGAGTGCACAAAGTCTTTTACCTTTGTGTGGACAGTGAATTTCACTTTATCCCTCTCGCTGAGTGCATCTGAGATATCCACTTGCAGAGCAGCATCAGTCTGGAGATCTACATTTATTGCTCTAAGCTAAACAAAGAAAAAATCTATTCAGCTTAAATTAAAAAAAAAGTTAATTGCATTTCCGTTATACTTCCCTTGAGAAAAACCCTGATCCTTCCTGCAATGATGAACATTCTTAAAAGACTAAAGATAGATTATTAAAAAAAAAAAAATAAAAGATTATTTCAGGCAGGCGGGAGGGTATCTATTAGTACTTCTTATGGCACACAATCGTACAAATAATATTCCTTATTGTATTCCCTGTGCGCGCACCATCCTCATTGCTGTGTATTGTTAACTTGCTGGCAATTGAGATGGTCAAGACCAAGTACATTTACAGATAGCAGCCAGTTCTGGAGGTTTCTCTATTCCATCCCCATTCTTCCACTTACCTACACTCAACCAACAACCTGCAGCATATAAGGTAATTCAAAAGTAACTGATAGTTGTAAAGATGTTTTTGAGAAGAAAAGTGGTTCTATATTTCAAAGCAAGATCTGTTAGAGTCCTAGATTACTTGCATTGTCTTACACTACTATTAAGATTTCCCATAATAGACTGAAAATGCTAAAAAAAAATAATCCTCTGAACTACAGAGTTAAGTTTCCTTTGAAACATTTTTTCTGAAAAAAAAAGATGTCAATCCCTTCAAAAACAGCATGAGAAATAGAAACAGTGCTAGCAACATAAATTTTTTTTCTTCCACATGACATGAAATCTTAACTATCACAATCTAATACAAATCAAATCAAAAAGAAAATGAGACAATGACCAAATACAGAAAAAAATCAGATTATCTGAGCGCTGCGATTATGAGTCAATGTTTGGTAGTAGCTGGACCAAAGGCTTCACCACTACTCAGTGAAACTAACCTCACCTAGACCTCAAAGAGAAATTCACTTCCCCTCACCCTTGCTGTTCTAGAGCAATTTGTCCCGTGACCATATCATAATCATGATCAAACAACATTCAGAATACTTTTACAAGTACTACGGCTAACTAATCTTCTACAGTCACACTGTCAGAAGTTATTTCATCTGTCATGCTTGTGAGAGTCACTTTTTACTGAAGCATTTTGTTGTCTTTGATGTTGCATTTATTTTTATGTGTTATTACACATTCTACAGTATAAAAATGCTTTCCCATACAGAGATTAGACTTTTTCCTGCAAGATTTTTCAGGTGTGCATTTTTGAAGTCTTTACTCAAGTCCAAAAACGCACCGAGTATCAGCAACGTACAGCACAAACGCTACGCATGAGCAAATTCTGAAAGGAACGCTGAAAAGCACTGAAACAGGAGAGAAGCATCAACTGCTTCATCTTGTTTTCCACTAGTTATCTTAACCCTGATCTTAAATTTTAGTGGTCAGCACCCACTGTTTACTTTTTTTGTTACACTTAATACACCAACAACTCCGCTGCTTATGCAGCAGCGACCAGGCTGCTCAAGCTTACAATTACTGTATTAAACTAAACCAAATCATATGGTCTAGAGCATTATGCTAGGCTACAATAACATCCAAGAGCTACTACACAAACAGTAGTATTTTGGGGTGTTTTGTTTCCTCCAAGTGCGTCCCTGCCTCACACAAAGAGGTGATATTAACATGCGACGACCTGCTGCAGATCACTTCGCCAAAGCAGAATGTCCCAGCTCCTACTGAGTTTCCAACGTGCTTAACATCTAATTTAGGAAAGAAAAATATAATCTGACATACCAGTGTCAGCCTTATGTCATGACACCACATTTTTCCAGCTTGGAAAAAAGTTTTTAGTGGTTACATTGTTTGAGGTACTGCTCGTTCTTCTCCAGTTCCCCACAACACATTAACGAGCACAGCAGAAAGCTCTCAGCAAAAAATCTGAATTATCCAGACTGCTTTCTGTAGTCTTTCACAGGTCTTAACGATTTTACTAAAATACTTTGTTTTCCTTTTTTAAAAAAGTGGTACAATACAAAATCCTAAGATTCAGTAGAACAGCTGTTCAGATTTGTCCCTGGTACTTACACAGCATCTAGCGCATCACACCCTATGGGGCCATACACACTCTTTACAACCTCAGAAGCAAAATGCTTATCTGTACTGAGAACAGGAAGAGCAACGTGAACCCCGACAACTTCACTCAAGGCATACAACTGTAAAGCACTACTTGTTTGATTTATACCAAGTTACACTTGTAATAATCCTGAAGAGTTTAATTGTATGTTAAATTATGCTCCGTAGCCTGACTGCCAACGGGGAACATTTTCATCTGCAATGGTAATGAAGCATTCAGTGAAAGGTGTCAAAGACAACCAGAAAGTTGAAGGACCATAAATTTATTCATATGACACAATGGCTCACATTGTATTACTGGGAATTAAATTCACAAACAGCACCGTCACACAACAAACTTAAGTGATCCCTTCACTACTTCAAAAAGAAACTGGCAGCAGTGGATGGTTTTCTAGTCATGAAGAACAGAAAATGAAAACAAAAAACGCTACAGAACTTTCCAAGGTCTGACTTGGCCAAAAACTGAAATGAAACTACTTTAAACTCCAGAAAAAAACGGGGATGGGATAAATCCCTCTGTCTCTTGGCTCCTCCACCCGCCCCAATCTAATACACATAAAATCGCTCAGTAATTTTATGCTTACATACGTGCTCTACACTTATGCTGAAGAACTTGCAACACAAAAGCTACCTTAATCTAGCTGCTTTATAGTTTCCTAAGCTATACCAACAAAGTCCCTATTTTATTCAAAGGGTCTAAAAAAAAAAAAAAAAAAATGCCAGAAGCAAAAACAGGACTAATTGATGTTACAGTACTAAAAGAAAACACAATGCAAATGGAGAGGATTTAGCACCTCAACCCTTGTAGAAGGGCCAAATATACTTCAAATGATAATGAAAGGAAGCTGGAAGAGACAAGGGCAACAAGCAAACCTTACATTCCTAGGCAATGTCACCCTTTAGCAACAGTAACTACTATACTCTAAACTCTTTCAAAAGAGTTAGAGAAGAAGGACCCTGTTTTCAACAGGTTCTTTACAGGCATTTAAATACACAGAGCAGGGAAAACAAACAACACTTTCGTAACAAAAGAATACCAAGCCTCAGCACGGCATCAAGTTCCTAGCAGACCTGTTCTAAGGGATAGCGCACTCCCTCTAAATGAGCACAGGGGACCATTAGCCAAGTCAGCTGAAGTATATATAGACACAAAATATACAAGACAGTACTAGCAGGGCAATACTATACCACCTTTTAAAGCACGCATTGCTTACATTAGAGATCACACACACACAAAAACAGGAACCGAGTTACTCTAAGGGGACTCAATAGTATCTTCCTAAGTGAGATTTAGAAAAGCAATCCCTGCAAGTTCGTTTTATGCATGCTATTCATAATAGGTTCCTTCTACAGACCACCCACTACTACTTCCTCAAAGATGATTCTGAGTCCTCTGTTTTACAGTCCTCCGGAAAAGACTCCATATGGTATAAAGCAAATGTTAGAGAATTCCTGTTTTATGTGGCATCAGCATATTTCCACCCCTTTTCATCCCATCATCCCCACATGAAACTTAACACAACTGCAGCTGACCAACGTGATTCTAAGAACTGCAACTACAGTTCTAACAATCTCCGAACTCAAAAAAAAAAAAAAAAAGTACTGATTTTCAAAACGAAAAGTGAACTACTCTGACCAGAAATTGCCATACACACTTTCAAATAAAGGTTTCACCTATCCTTTTTTTAATCACAAACGGAAGTAGGTGACAAATCAGAACAAGGGAAACACTCTGTGTAAAGCTGTTTGCTTATACTACTGCTACCAAGAAAAAAAAAAATAAAAGGTTCTGAAGATAATAGTACAGAGAACCCATTCATGAACAGGCTGCCAGTGTTGCTTTTGACTAGGTTTTCTGTATCACAATCAAAATCGTGCAGATGATGGACTGTATTTTAACCCCACAGATTTACGCAGCAGTAGTGGGGGCAAAAAGTAACTGGCAATAAGAAACCTAAAAACAAAATTAGGAAAAGGAGAAGGATAGCATTTATTTCCTCAGTGCTGGATGCAAGAGGAAGAAAAACAGAAAAAGAGAGGAGTGCATTTGGCCAACTGAGATGATGCAAGTTGTCCAGCAGCACAAACAAGACTGTTAAGAGATTTCTGAAGGCTTTAAAATTACATTGTGAACTCTGACTACTCGTGGCCTCAGAGAGAAAATTAAAAGCCAAACAGCGAAGCTTCACGCAGGATCAGATCTGCGTTCTTGTATTCCTCCTATGTCTTCAGGTAGGAACAACTGAACCGTGTATTTCAGTGTTCCTACAAACTAGGGACAGGACACGTAAAATACAGTTCCACTGGTGTTCTTCAGTCCTGGTTCAAGGAACTGGAAGGTAAAATGCACAGAAATCCTACCACACTTTGTACTTAACATTACACTGGACACTGAGCATGGCACGTGTGGATAGAAGGGTATGCCAACACCGTGTTTTCCACATCTTGTATCTGCAATAAGGTACCAGATGCAGCTGGTAATACGCAGCAGCCGCAAGGCCAGGCCGTGCCCTCCGTCCCAGCAGCAGCTCCGCTGCCTGGCTGTGAACGAGCCCCTCACGCCATACCGACAGAGGGATGCCCTCGGTTTGAATGAGCTCCCCTCGGTTACCTGACCTGCTGCTCGGTGAGACGGGCAGGGTGCAGACGGACGGACGGATGGCTGGATGCAGCCGTTAAAGCGCCGTGCAGGCCGGCAGGGCAGGGCAGGGCGCAGCCCCCAGCCCCCGCAGCAGCCCGGCGGCCCCGTCCCGGCCGCACAACTTCTCCCGGCACGGCGCTCCCGGGGCAGCGCATGCCCGCGGCGCACCCGTCCCATTGTTACCTCCGGAGCACCTCCGGGCCTACCGGGCGCAGCCGGTGCCGCCACCTA
>CM021769.1:44779422-44796762 GCA_011076525.1 Nettapus auritus
CCCCCGCTCCGCTGCACAGCACGGCTGCCCCGGAGCCGATCGCCTCGACAGGCCCTGCCATACAGATTGTACACAGGCACCGAGTCTGTCACAGTGCAAATTTGGCTTGGATAGCTCTCATCACCACAAACGTCTGCAGAAAGCATACAGACAACAAAAGCACCTATCTATCAGCCTCCAGCCAGCACAACTGGATGGTGTTGACTAGGCCAAGCTGTAACCTGGAATGACAGCTAACGGGATACACCAAAAATTCTTCCATCAGGGCAGTATTTGACTCCATGCAGAAGGGAGGGTCTCAGTGTCCTGCTTACATGCAACCTGCAAAATGGAACTACAAAGGAAACTAATCATCTTTATTTTTGAGATTTATTTCAGGCAGGTTACCCACGTGAGTAAGATAGTCAGGAATACACTTCCTTCCTCTCAGCTCTTCTGCTAGTGCAAATCAATGTTTTTCCATTAAAGTCAATGGAGCTTTGCTGATTACATGAAGTCAGGATCACTATGTCCAATTTATTGTCTCTAGTCATTAAATAATACTCTACAATGGGACATCTTTTACTGCAGCTTCTTTATATACAGAGCACAAAGGACCCATACAATTTCACTTCATTATATTTTGCTTTAGTCCCACCTTCTCCAAAAAATCCTTTTGTTATTTCTCATTTGAGGGGGCAGCTATGACTAAGTGGCGGAACAAAACCTTCAGATTTACCAGACCTGCAGTGCAGCTCATTTCCCACCATTTTAGGCAATGCTATTCTTGGAATTTGCACTTTGATATGTCCCCACCCAGAGGATAGGTGCTTTAGGACAAAGGTAGGCACCAGAGTAAGTCCCAGTTACTGACCAAATACTGAAAGCTTTAGGTTAATTTTTTCCTTTCACAGCTTGTAGAAAAAGATTCTCTCTGCTGTATGTCTTATTTCACATCTCCGCATAACCTCTCAAGTACAGCACTGAAGACAGAGAACCTCCAGAAATACGTGCTGACAGTGGATCCCCTCTCCAGCCTGGGCTGACCTTTCTTAGCTCTGGACTTTAAGTAATCCTGTCTCCTAGCCATATTGTCACAAAATCAGCTCTGAGACATACAACAAAGACTTCTGCTTAATCATGACTACTTTACATTAGGATGTACACGAATTTCATCTCCACAAAACAACCCAGTGTGCTGGAGTGGTACAATACTGTATAAAATCTTGCAACCACAACAAAACTGAGTTAAACCAAGTCAGTTATGGAACAAGCCTACAGGAAAGTACGACAAAAGTTGTCATATCGGTGACTCATTTGATGGTACTCTTTCTTCTGTGAGACTTCTGAACCAGTGCCCTAGGTACAGGGGACTCTGACTTCCAGGTGAATCATAAAATGTCTTGGCTGCCTGAGATGTGGTTGTGTGTGACATGCATAATCTCTGTGATGAGCTAAGGCAAATAAGAGCAAGTAAGTTTTGATTAGGTTCAGTAAGGCTCCTTGTTAAATTTACACAACATTGTCAGCTCCATTCCCCTCCTAGGGCTCCAGCATTTTTTTCTAACCCCCCTCCTCTTGGGCCACCTGCAGTTCACATCTGGTTCTGAATCTAAAACATACCAACACCAAACATCACAGGTTTATCTGAAGTGCCGCCAGCAATCAGTTCCTGTTGGGCTACAAGGCTACCACATAGGGTTCCTCAGGAAGATAACTGCATGCCCCACATTTGAAAGTTGGCTAAATAATGCTTATAGAACTGGTGAACGCCCACAGTAAAGTTTATAGCTCTTTCACTGTTTTCATATTTCCCTTCTTTTATGTTTGAGATACCCTGTCTTAAATTTATTAATAAAATATTAGAAAAATGCTTAATTTGTTCCAAGTTTTACACATTTTTATTTTGAATAAAGTACTAAATATCTGGGGCTTCATTTATTAAAAGCAAGGTACTGATTGCATAATGTAAAATTTTAGATATATTCAAGAGAGGGAATAACAGTACTAGGCAACTGCCAAAGTACGTAGGTCTGAGGTGAATAATGACTAGGATTTGGACACATTTGGAAGGAATAAAAGATAAAGAGGGGTACAGAAATTGAAGAAAAATATCCACTTATTAATAAATTATAGATGTAGATTATATATTAATGTGATAGATTTATTTGACAATATAATTGCCTATTTTTACAAAGATAGACACTAGACCTCATCTTGCTGGAATTCCTGAATTCGTTTTCTGTAATGCTGCATGGGAGAGCAGTAATTAACGTGAAAATCAAGACTAATATATGAACTGTAAAGCATACAAGAGACTAACTGGAGAGACATACTCTGTCAGGAGAAAGGGGAGTTACTAACGGAGTTTCCTAGATTCACTCTGGTAACAATCTTATTTAATCTTCTCATTAATGACCTTGGCACAAAAAATAGAAAGTAAATGAGCTAATGAAATCTGCTGACAACACGTAGCTGGAAGATACTACTGATACAGAGGAGAACTGAAGTATCATTCAGAAAGACCTGCATGACCTTGAAGGACTGCAATAACAAAAATAAGATGAAATTGTATAGTAAATAGTGCAAAGTGGTGATCTTTAGGTTGGAATTAAAATAAGGCATCAGAGTATAATTTTAAGGTCAGCTTCCTATATTTGGGAAAAAAAAAAAAAAATAGCAGGGGCAGGGAGTGAGGGAGCAATATGACTTGTGAGTGGGTAATAGCAGGTGGTTGGAAAGAAAACCACGCTGGGTGGCATCAGGTTCTCCATTCCCTGTCAGCCCAACGTACCACAGAAAAACAACATGCAAATTTTCACATGTACTGCATGGAGGCCATACCTTTACCAACTCTGCCTACTGCAGGTTTGGAGAGATGTGGTCAGAGTCCTGAAGACATTTCACATGCTGTGGTACAACATATGGCCAGAACACAGCCAGGGAAGTCTGTCTTCCTTTGGCCATGTCAGTTTAATGCTTCAGCAAGTCACAAGATCAAAGAATCCTCATGTGGTAAGAATTGACCTAAATAGCTTTGGCCTGTTCAATAAGTCCATTCTGCAAGCCATGGCAACATAGGTAGTGCTGTCTTTGCAGCAGGAATTGATTCTTATAGGATTAGCTTACAGGGACTCCTCTCCCACTTCCTGGACTATGAGTTTGTGGAAGCATTTCCTGGGCACCTCATCACTGGAGCTTGGGCTGAGAAAAACACATTCACTTCTGATCAAAGGCAATGATCAAACGATGATTTCTGGAGGAATTAAATTAAACACACTATGAGGATGTGCCAAAAATAAATAAGTCTTCTGACAACTGAACCTGATTCTTCAAAAAACTCACCAGGCTTATTAGCAAGAAGTACTACACAGACAATTAACATGAGTAAGGCATGTACTAGATGTGGAGATGTTTATGTTACATTTAGCGAGAGCTGAATCTGCAAAGTGCAAAGTGAGATGGATGCAATGACACATCACCACCATGATGATACAGACATCACCGTGTCTGAGTTCTAGATGCCTGCTCCCTAGTCACTATGTCAATATAAAACATTTGTACAATTCTGGTTCAGAAGCCAGGCAAACCAGAACCTAGCCACCAAATGGTGCCCTTCGAGATGTGAAGTTCTGCTGCATTCAATGTGAGGGTGACTGCACTGAAGTAAGTTGAGAGGGTGAGTGAGGTTTTTACCTCAGCGCTGTCAAAGGATGAGTCTCGGCCATCAGGCCAGGCTGACACACAGCAGTATGGGTGAACTCCCTAACTTGCAATCCAAAGAGAAACTGGAGTATGGGGACCTGCTTAGGGCATGAATTTGTGAATTAGAATTACATCTGTTCACACAGAGGTGAATTCAGGCTGCTTCCATAATGGGTGGATTTCTACCTTTTTTGTCCTATGTTTTTTGTATAAAAACTAGAGGGCACTCAGCCATTTTGTAATTAATATGGCAACAAGACTGGGCTGTGCAATGTTTGTGCTGCGTTCTGTGCTGTCATTGTGTGCTGGTCACGTGTAAAGTACCCTTACAGCACAGGGCCACCGGGGAGACTTGGACAGGGGGTGCCCAGCTCCGGGCTCTCAGATGGGCCGTGGTGTCAGAATTGTTTCTGAACTTCACAAAAATGAGATGGACTTTTATGCACATACAGAACACAAGCAGACAGAACATGGATGCTGATCCAAAAAAGTCATAATAGGTATAAGTGGCGACATGACTACAACATTTATCATTTCATGTCATGCATTTAAATAGTGGACGCTGCTAGATTAAATTAATAACACTTATTCAGAGCAACCTTTTGATTAAAATAATTATGGCTGCATTTTTTCTTTATATAAAGACTGCCACATTTCAGTCTGGAATATGCTATCTTTGTTGTCTAAAACTACAAATCTGTGATATATGCTCTGAAATATATATAATGCTGGTACATTATTAGCCTTCACCTGCTGTGCACCCAGAGCATTTCCCTGCTGCCTGCATCATACTGTACTGTTCTAATGATCCCAGACACTAACAAACTTGCAATAAGCATTTCTAACTTCCACTGATTTTAACGAGAATTACCCCTGGTTATGCCTGGATTACATCAAACTGGACAAAAAAACATAACTTCATATACACTTAGCACATGTGTGCACCAGCTGAATTTCACATACATATCGGATGATCTCTTCTACCTATTAGTCTTGTTTTCTTACTATTCTGTAGTGAACACATAATTTACTTCTCTGCTCAATACACCACCAGATACAGTTCATCTAGAAAGCCATCAGAAAGCTGAAGCTGGACAAACTTTGTCCCACAAGGAAACTGAATGGACAAAGAAAAAAAGAAAAAAGACAAAACTACCAAGAAACGCTGGCCCATGGATACTGAAAGCTGTGTGACGTGCTACCCATGAAGCATGCCTAGGAATACTGTGGCATGGCAAGGCTCCCAGCCTCTGCAATGCTCATAGTCAGCACTTCAGAATCTGAGGAATTTGGTTAAATCATATCACTGATCTTCATGGGGGAAGGGTGGTCAAGACACTGTTAGAAGTGGTGAAGAGGAAGCTAGAGCTGGCATCTGATGTAGCGCACCTCCAAGTTTCACCTTTAAGTTAAATGGAAAAAGGCTTTATGTGTCTTCTGCAGTGTTATCAGCAGCTGAGGTATGATGGGCTGGGCTTTACTGCTCTGTCAGTTCAACAAGAGTCAGACTACTACAGAACATGCAGGTTAAAGCATGTGCTTGTTGAAAAGCTGATAGGCAAGCTTCTCAGTCATCCGGCTCTCCAGACTCTTACCTGAGATTTGCCAGGCAGCGACGTGCGTATGTCAGAACTATTTATGATCTACAGACCCAAACATCCACTATTTTTGGTCTGTGTTAAATATATTGTGGATACATATGAAAGTTGTATAATACAGCGTCCAATTCTTGCTGGAAGAGCTGGACTTACTGTACAAGATATATTTAGTACACCAGCATTCAGCGCAACACACAGGAGCACAGTGACTGCCCGGAGCACAAAGCGTCGCTATTCCAGAGTCAGCCTGCATACCATATCCTGAGCTATCCAGATTGAGGCAACTCCTAGAAACATCAGAGAGATTTCAGGCTTTGTCCCTGCCCAAAAAACAAGCAAAGCCCTAACCTTTCCAAAATAAGCGAGCAATGTAAATTCCTAAAATCACTGCATGGTGCGGCAGGGATAAGCACCAGCAGAAATGAGGGGGAGCACACAGACTGGGTTCTGCGGGAAGCCTCTTCTCATCGGACACGTGTCATTAACTTGCCTTTGCTATGTTGTCGAACAGCACCCTCAGATGGCCCTACTTCATATAATCTCTTCACTTTTTTTTCCCCCTTTTCTTTTTAAGATCAGGAAAAGGAAATAAATCCTCACTGTACTGCTGCCTGTTTCTAGTGCTTGTGACTGCACAGAAAAATGTGAGGTGATGAATTAAGCATAATGCAAGGTTTCAGAAAAGGAAGCGGATGAAAACTCTTAAGTATGTTAATATAACCTCTGATTATACAAAATGCTATTTCATGATTTTTTGAACTTCATTTTTTTTTTTCTGAACATGTAAGTTTGGTAATATGGCCTGTCATCCTTGTGACAGTTTTCTATATATTTTATAAAACAGATTTCCATGGTTTGACTATGAAGCATTTACCAACGAGCCATGCAATTGACTCTCAGGTTTCTGTGTTGATATACAGTTTATTTCACATTGTTTCTACACTTCAGTATTTAATATACCATAAATTCATGCATCCATAGCATCTCCGCACACTTAGCACTTTTGTGAAAGCTAACAGCTGAAACCAAAAGTTTTAATGACTGCAAGATAGGACAGGTTAGGCTTCTGGCACTGAGAAAAGTATATAATAACCCAGTACAATGGTTCACTATCTAAATGATCAAGCCTGGATTTGAAAGTTAAAGCAGAGTGTGAGCAGAGTGGGACTCTTAAATTGTCTTGAGAAGTTATTCCAAATTGTTTGCCACTTTGGTAAACTGCAGTTGAGTTACTCTTTGAACAATTTCTTCAGAAGTATAAGACTACATGTTTTTAACAGGAGAAACCAGCAAACAGATCAGAAGTGGGATTTTTTCCTGTTTGCTATATGCTTCTGATAGAGACTAGAGCACAGCAAGAAACTGAGGGAGCGGGCCCAGAGGAGAGCCACAGCTAGCAGGGAATAAAACGGGTGGTGATGAGAACAGGTAAAGCTGAGCTAACTGAGACCAATGGAGGGCTGGAGTGAGGAAGCAGGTGAGCAATCTCCACATGTAGGCCAGAGGGGGGGAAATGCCTGGGAAGAGAAGGGACAATGAAGCTGGTCAAAGGGAGGGACTCAGTTTTGTCATTTTCCTCTTTAAGGAAATGAAAGACACAGTGAAACCACTCATACCTGTTCAAAGTGGGGACAAAATGCTACTGTCTAGTAAAATGACAGATTCTGATCTGAGAGTATTTCCTATTCCTTTTGCATACAGCATGACTTGTAACTTCACTACCATTAAATTCACTTAACCACCATGGTCACAGATACTACAGCCTTGTAACACCCTTTCTATGCATGCTTTTGCGCTGTGCCTGAGATATTGAAAAACAAACTTGATATCATTATAGCAATTCCCTAAAATAGAGTAAGTAAAATTGTTGTTTCTAAAACCAACTTTCGCTTTAATTTTCAGCCCCTGAAAAGATGCTGAAAAGCTATACCTCCACTAGTTATGTATTTTTAAAAAAAAAAAAAAAAAAAAAAAAAAAAAAAAAAAACATGATAATATCAAAACGTTCATCACAGGCATAAATATTCTATCTGATATCTGTCTGGAGAGTTCCAAGTTATAACAACGGCAAACGATCTCAGACCAATATCATAAGGCAGTTAGAATATTCATCTCTTACAAATGCTGGCACAAGGTTGATGAGATGGTCTATGATTATTTCAGGATTAAGTACTGCAATAATAATCTCATTCCCACTGAACACTCTCAAACACTCTCAGCAAACCCATTTGTCCCTTTTCCTTAATTGCAATCCTATCCCTATTGAAAGAAATAGCTCTATAAAAATGGGCCAAGCAAACGGTTTACTATTTCCTACAGTAAACTGCACAAATTACAATTTCATGTTGTTCTTCTCCCAATTTTTTGAAGAGGAAGAACAGATTTTGGTTTATAAAAATCTGCAGGAACTGCTCCGGTTGACACACATGAACCAGAGACTCACCATTCTCTGTTGCTTTGTAAGTGTATGTATTTCCAAATTGTCCATACAAAGATGCTTAGAAATACAATACTTGGCCTATATAATTTTCTTTATCCGACAGACCAATCATTTTAATTGACTTTAACGTTAAAGAACTGCAATTCATACCCTAAAAATCCTTATTTGCAGCATCTTATAATTAAAGCATTAAAACCTCGCAAACACTTCAGCTGCTAGGTCTCTTCACAGTAGAAAGGACTCATTGCAAGCCAGCATAGTCTCTCCTTTTGGTTGAACTTGCAAGATGACATCCACATACAGAGAAAATTAAAAAGCAAATAAACAAAAATCACAACAATAATAATGAAAAGGAACAAACAAATTAAAAGATACCTTAAAATATCTGGCCAAGTAATTTTTAATGCACAAACCTAGAAGTATATTATTCCATTTCCTGGATATCAGTTAGTGAACGCTTGAAAAATACAGTAACTTAAAGTGAGATTCTGAATTGCTATTCTGAATTGCTACATTAAAAGTCATTATTTATGTCATTATTTGTGCAGGGGATGACTGCAGATGACCACAGAACTATGTGCTTCTTGACCCTGGTGTGTGCAAAACTTGCTGGCAATATCTCAGCCTTGCAGTTCACTACAAGCAGCAACAGCAAGAGAAGCCCAAGTGTTCTTGAGGATGTACTGAGCTGTCAGCCAGCCTGACTTCTCAAGCAGGGTAGTTCAGCACTGTAAGACTCCTAAAAGAAAAGTCTACAGTAGACATAGCCCCATGATGTTACAAAGGTGCTGCAGTAAGAGAGCACAGTGCTTGCTAGCTGCTCATATGCACACCACAGCTCCTTTCTGGAGTCTACCAAGACAGGTGCAGGGTTCAGGTTTGACAAGATAACATTTTGTACCTGCTAAAACAGCCACAGTAGCTGAAAACAATTATGATGACCACATTCCAGTGCTGTATTTTGGCCTTATGCTGCTTAATGGCATGATAATACATTCTTTTCTCTCTTCCAGTAATCATGAAAAAATAAAATTAATAACCGAAATGGGTAACTGCAATGCCAGAAGAAAAAGCTGTAACTGCAGTCTGCCCATTCTATTCAGAATGAAAAAGGAGGTGAAATGGTTTAGACATTGATACCCTTGGAACCTCAGTATATCTAAGGATAGACAACGTATCCAGCTATGCTAGGCAGCAAAATAAACTGCTCTGACCTGAGTGCTCCAACACTTCTCCAACAACATCCTGAAGATGAGTAGCAGATCGTCAGGGGGAGCCCACTGGATGATAGCTTGACTTTTGAGTCCTCCTTGCAAAACTGACCAGGCTACAGAACTAAGATTGTTTTAGATTTATTACTTATTTTGACAACGATGACTTTCAAATGTTGTTTGTGCTGCGCTGTGAATATTATGCTGGCAACAGTGAACTCCAGGCAGTTGAGATTGTAATGGAGTTGAAGTGACTGAATTAAAATAATAATGATACCAAAGCAATGACTAGAATTATTGAAAGGTCATATATCTAAATATAGCTTGTTCTGAAGATACATCCAACTATTGCACCTGTCAAAGTAAGTCTATAAAACTGGCTACAATCAAAGCCAGGTGTTTTTGTCAGAACAGGTAAAAAAAGAGAAAGTGTTTATCCCTGTGACTGTGGTAGCTGTTCCACTCAGCCTTACCGGTGACCAAGGCATAGGCATTCAGCCAGCTGATAGTCTTTACCCTAGGAAAATTAAGATATTCTGCTCAGCTTCCACACATTTTCTGGGCTGGGCTGTTGCACGCAAACCTGAAGGGGCTGACATCACCACCAGAGCAACCCAACAGTTGGAGTGGCACGCAGGAAGAGATGCATTCAGTGGCCACATAGGCTAATGCTGTGCATTTGTTTCCTATGGGTATTCTACAAGATGCCTTTCTGCTTTAGTCACACAGAATAAATATTGGTTAGGAATTCTGGCTACTTGGAAGGTGAGTTCTGGGAACTGGTTTTCGAGTATGGATGCAGAGAAATAATGCGGCATTACAAAGGGAACTCACAAATGCAAACGAACAAAAATCTTCAGGTGACAGATTCTGCATCAATACAGTTAATGACGAGCTAAAATCCTGCTGCTGCTTCATAAAAGAATTTATGCAGGCAGCGAACTCTGGGGACTGGGAAGTGCTTCATGGCTAAGTCATGCTTAAATAACAGGGCTAAAGACTCAAAAATATGATCATAAGTTATATTTGTCACTTGCAATCACCTAATTAAGAATTATACTAGCTCATCTTAATGCCCAGAGTCATGGCTTAATCATGGTCTTTGGTATAATCAACAAAACACATGTTTTTAAAGGACTGCTCATATGCACCGTACTGTGCACTGCCTATACAGTACCACAAACCAAAAGCCTCGTTAGTGTGGCTTCACGTTTGTAGGACTAAAACAAATTTTGATACAGAGCTGTATGTTCACATTTCATGGTTTAAAAGCACTGAGACAGTGCAGACTGTGGCATCAGTATATTCCAGCAAAGCAAACAATAACATAAGCTCAGTCTTTACAGCTGAAAGCCCATGCTGAAATTAAAAGGGGAAAAAAAAAAAAAAATCCTCTGCTGTAGCCTTTTTTTTTTTTCCTTAGATATTCAGGTCTCCATGAAAAACTGCTTGTTCTAAGCCTTCCTCTGCTTCTCTGCACCTTGTTTGCTACATGCACATTCAATTTTCTGTTGAAACAGCTAAAATGGAAGAAAAGCTTAGCTCTCGCATTAGCCTTAATAGAAGGTCATACATGAAAGCAGTGCTGCCACTAAGAGGAAACAGACACAAATAAGGCTCTCTAAACCGGTTTTCAAAATCACATCTCTCTTTCAAGCCAATGTATACCCTGCAGCTGCGCTCACCAGAGAGTAACTGATGCTTTTAACTTTCTGCATAATAGAAAAGCTTTTGAGTAGCATAATATTACAGCATTTAGTTTTTCTAAATCAGATCTGCACAATCACAAACAAGAGAGGGGAAAATAGATACTAAAAGGTACAAGTGGAGATTGTCCGTAGAGCTTTACAGAAGATGGTGGGCAGATGGTAGGGATTTGCAGTGACACAGCTGTTTTTAAAAATAAAGAGGTGGAAGAGGAGGCATGATTACAGCTACACACACATTCCTAAGCCTGTTCACACAAGAATAAAAATTAAGCTAGCAGTGGGAAACAGTTTGCACATTTCTTATTATTTCTATAATAAATTCATTATCATTTGAATTGACTTTAAGAAACTTTTAAAAATAATCAGCACCTTCAAGTTCCTTCTCCAGTCATTAGTTTTCTAAGTAACCATGAAACAAAGCTGACAACAGAAATACTAACCCACAATGAGATACTAAAAGGGCGGCATGAATATTACTTTTACTGCCTCCAAATAGCGCATTTTTGCCATAAACCTTACAGTACAAAAAGACAGGTGTAACATCAAATAAACACTGTAAATGACGTTAACTGTTTGAATTTCCTTACTATCAAAGGCTCTAATTTTCCACTTATTTTTTCAGATGTTACCGGTAGATTGCACAGATAGGCAATGCAATGGACAGCAGTACGTATGGGGTTTACTGTAAATTTAAGAGCATAGGGGTGGGGTAGGAAAATGTCCAAATTCAGTAGGGTATCAAACACTGGATATGAATATAGCAAAAATGGAAGATTTTTGACTAAGCAGTATTTTTTATAAAAAAGACTTAGTTTCATGAAAGACTTTGCATTTATTTCTAATACGTATTTTCATACATACTCCACTTATTACACAATCACACAAAGTTTGTGTTAGGTAAATGGTAAAAAGATCACTAATCTAGTGTGAAAGCTTGTCTTTACCAGAGAATCTGGTGAAGTTACTTCTTGACTAGTTACTGATCTCTGTGCACAGGATTAACTCTCTCAGCTGCAATTAAGCTGTTCCTAGATTTAGGAAACATTAACACTAGAGATACCACTGGAACCAAACGAGCAATCTTTTGATCACTTCCCGCATACTTCAGAGTCACCTTTCCCACACTTCAACAGCTCACTTTCTTCGAAGTATTAGAAAAAAGACTTGTCAGCATAGACAAGACTTCTTTCTACCTTCAAAACAAACAAAAAACCAACGAAAAGTTATTTTTCTGAAGGTATTAACTGGGATCCAACACAGGAAAATTATCCAGCATCTAACCACTAAATACTTTACACCTACCTCCAGTTACCGATGCTGGCTTTTGCTGGGTATTGTACTGAATGAACTGCAGCAGAAACCCATCACAAAAATGCTTCACTCCATGCATTTACTCCACAACACATCCTTTTGTGTTGTTTGAACTGCTCCCAATCCAAAGACAAGAGCAAACTGATTAGCGTAGGTGCTGCCTAGCACACAAAACTCACTCAACATCTGAAGACGTTTAAATTAATTTTATTTATACCAGGTTTTCAAATTCAGAAATATTTGAAAGAAATTCAATACTTAAAGACAGGTGCTACATTGATGATCTTTCATCCACCATTAGTGCCATGTTTTCACTCTACAGTCATTAACTCTCCACCACAAACTAAGGGGAAATTACAAAGTTTATGAAAATAGGCAGACATGAAAATTTGGTTTATACTGGAATTGGTGCAAGAGAGTAAAGCTTATCATCAGATTGTGGCAATTCGATTGCTGCTGTATTCCATTACTGGTTCTGAGCAGAAAAAGACTCTTCCATTTGGAGAAATTGACTCTCTGGGTTTTAACTGAACATAGCCCGGATCTGTTTAGTGATCTGACTAGGAATGATTCTTAAACTGCAGTCCTCGTAAATTTAAACTTTGCATCTCCAAAATTGCCACAACCACAAACCTCACCTAGTCAACCCTCATTTTGGACTTAATTGCCCTTTTCAGAGAAATCAAGCCTGTATGCCTATACCTCTTCCAGGATTTACCAAATCAAACAAAACAACTGCTGGTTTTGAAGTATTTCTTAGAAGAAAAATGTCATTTCTGCACACGCTACTCTCATGAAAATTGCATTTAACATTTCTTTATCAATAAAGTAACTGAAGCCAAGATACCCAAAAGTCACGTCGACATGGAGATACACAGAAGGTATTCAACTTGAGAGGATTTTTCTCCACTTCTAGATCACAATGAGGCCCTCACCATTTTGCATAATGACAGAAAACAACAGCTGACAACCCATTTAGGAACAGATGCCAGCTGTCTCTCATTTGTTTTATAATTTGAACAGTAACAGTTCTGTAGCACTTTATTGTTGCTTAAAAAAAATAATAATAATAAAGCCATGTGAATTGGACCTCACATCAGTCAATCATTTCAAGAACAAACTGAAATCAAGCTGATCCTTTTTGATCCAAAACCTGTTTTGGTAGGAGTTCTGAATCTTACATAAATACAGTTTGTGCTTCAATTTTATATCTACTTGGACTGAGTGCATATACAAAGATACTTCTTTTTTTTTAAAAAAAAAAAAAAGATAACTTTTAATATTCAACTTAGAAGCCACAGACATCTTTCCAGACTGTTTGCAGCAGAGACAAACATTAAATTTAAACACAGTACTGCTTAGGAAAAAAAAAAAAAAAAAAAGTTTAGTGTCTAAAATGAGATTCAAATGCTTTATTAAAATTTAACATTTTCAGTTTTGGCTTTTTTTCTAAAGAAACCATTTATACCTTGTGAAAATCAGTTAAAAGATTATTTCATTATACTGAACTCAAGTCAAACATAAAGCAAAAAGTAGATCTTTACATTAAACTGGGCTTTGCACACAACATGAATGACCAGAAATAGAGACTATTTTGAGGAATAAAAAGTTGCTTTTTCTTTTTCTTATATATAGACAACATGCATACCATCAGTTACTTCTCAGCCTTAAAAGATACCTGAAAGGAGAGTTCTGTAGAACAAAACCAAGATTCATTGATACACTTAGTAAGTCAGTGGTCGTCATGCCTTTTTAGTTAAATTCTAAGTTTAGTCTACATAGAACAGCCAACACAATGAGGTGTGCAAGTCATGGGGATAGCGAGAAGCCTGAAATAAAGTCTTAAAGTTCTACAGGACAAGAAAGCCTAAACACAGTACCATTAAGTTACTAAAAAAAAAATTGACGACTCTCTGCCTCATCATTGAAAAAAGGGCTATGAGCTGAAAATAAAAGGCCAATATTTAAAAGCTCGACAGTTCTACTCCACCAACTTTTTAAAATAAGGTAATGATAAAGAGCATTCCTCCTAGCAGCATGTACATTTCAGCTGTGACTGGCTGCCTAACAGAGTGCCTTTATGCATACCAGTAGAATCATGTCCAGTTTTGCCATTTGTGGATAACGATGACAAGATACAAAAGCATGTGTTTGCCATAAATAGCTCTGGCTAAGGGAGGATTGCTCACACAGAGCAGATCAAATTCTCTATAAGGAGAGCATTATTTGGCCCTCAGCCAAAACATGTCCCCAGTGCAAGCCTCAGTAGTGGCAAACACTTTCCAGTTCTATTTACATAGAAGTTAACAGTTCATCTAGGATATTTCTTGTACCAAGTCAGCATTAACACTTAAGAAACAAAAAAAATACTGATTCGTATGCTGCTGTCACAACAAGTCATCCTATCGACAGACAGAGAGCGGTTAAGAGTTCATGTACGGTTTTGCTCTGACATGTAGAACTTTAAGAACATTCAGGTATGGAACACACTGCGGGGTTTATTACTTGGTATTTCTGAGTTCCTGACACAAGTGGTTTGTAGAGCTAATGGTCTCTAGTAGCGGTAGGTTCTATAACGGTAAACTAGGAACAGGTCCTTCATCGAGTGATCGGAATAGAGCCACAAAGTATAGTAAAGCAGTGCCTAAATCATGATTAGGAATGAAAAAATTGCATTATTTATGATGAGATTAATGATTGTTTAACTTTACAATACTTTCCACAGAAGTTAAGTTATTTGAAATATGCTTAAATTAAACATACTTTAAAACTGTATTTTCCAATGAAAACAAGGCAACATTCTGTAATAAGCCACAAGTTTTATTGCAACGTGGCCAGTTTTTGATCTCAAAAACAATGTTCCATTTAAGGCTCTTTTTAATACAGAAATTGCCATCACGACTGATGTTTTACAAAACTTTAGTGTTTCAAGACTCACATGGTAAACAGGTAACTTCTACTCCTGATCAGTAGTGTACATTCAATGGAAAACAAAAGGCATCGTAACAGCTACTTCATTTATAAAGATATGCATGTAACAGGAATGAAACTGAGGTACTACAATAATTTGATGACACAGTTACAGCAACTTAATTGGCATTCCTTTGGGGGGGAGGGGCGGGTCAAACATATTACAAAAAAGTGCTTTAAATGCATAGTGTTGTGTGCTGCCATGTCACAAAAATAGGCTTGTCAAGGCAGGTGAGGTGTATGAATGCACAAGAGCCTCATGGAACTGCAATCAAGTGCAACTGTAAGTAATACTGTATAGAGTCTACCATCCGACCAGTGGACAATACTTTCAAGGCATTCAATTAGCTTACCCTTTGCTGTCTGCTAGACTATTCACATTAACTATCACATTCATTGTACATGTTGCAAGGAATGCATGCAACGTCAGTTTTGGCTAAGAGTGTGACGTGAAAGCATTCCTTGGATCCTACATAAAACTACCAGGATTAAACAGTCTAATGGCAATCACTGGTAGACTGCTTAACAATGACATCTCCTTCAGGGGCATTAGGGAAGGAACTTATTTTTTGAGGAGGGAAGGGGAAAGGGAGTCTAATACTATTCCAATTGTACGAGCTGCAGAAATGGAAGCTCCTTAGATCCAGATGGCACTTGTCTGTCTTTTTATAAGGGTTTTCCTTCAAGTGAAACTACCACGTTGCCTCCCAATTTCTCTCCAAGTGTTGAACGGTCCTTAATATCATCCAAACCATTTACTTGCCACTCATGTTTAATACCTGAAAGACAGACGGACAACAGGGCGTTTGTGAGAACCTCAGCTTCTAAACAGCATTGCAGCTAACGACTGAAACTTTTTTAGGCCCATACCTGTAAATTTCTTTTTAATGGCATCTTTAGAGCTTGCGTAGATCATCTTGCTTTTTAAAGGCGCGCTTTCAGGAGCCCTTTAAAGAGAAGAGAAAAGAAAAAACCCACCACCAACAAAACAGTTATTCAATCACCCAGTGTTAAGTCACAAAATTCAATTTTAGCTACGAGCTTTGTTTTTACACACCAGAATATAAATACCAGGTCTTCTTTCTTAGATTCCTTTGTCTCATATGTGGCATCATACAAAGCGTATCGGCAATCATTCAGTGGTAGCAACTTCACAAAGGCTGTGTAGGGGTCCTCCACAGTATCTCCAATGTCACCAACCAGTATCTGCTTTGACTCCTCTACAATTATTTGTTTTTTGTCATCACTTAAGCAGAAGAGAACGGCTTTCTTTCTTTTTTTAATCTCTTCTGGGGTTGAAGATTTCCTTACTTTCATGTCATTAAAAACCTTTATGACTTCATCGTTCACTGTTACTCCAGAAGCCTGTAAAATGAGATCAAAGGAAGAATTTAAACATCAAAAAATAACACTCGCTAAGCAAGGCGACAGCCCACAGCGCTAGATAAAGAAGCCCACCCCTGCAAGCGTAAG
This sequence comes from Nettapus auritus, assembly GCA_011076525.1. Classification (NCBI taxonomy): domain Eukaryota; kingdom Metazoa; phylum Chordata; class Aves; order Anseriformes; family Anatidae; genus Nettapus; species Nettapus auritus. Next base: position 44,795,819 of record CM021769.1, read on the forward strand.
AATACTACGCTCAACCTGAGCACGCTACGAGTTCAGTCATCTTTGTCGGACCGGTGCAGAAGATACGAGCGAGGCAAATTCTGCATGCTCGGCATCTTCAACTTTAATCCTGCACAGTGCCTTTCCCCAGCTCGGCGTGCAGCTGTTCTGCAGCAGCAGCTCCCCACGGCCTGCCCGCGTTTGGCTGCTCGGAGGGCAGGCAGGCGCAGGGGAGGGAGCTGCACACGGGAGCCTGCAGTTTGGGGCTGGGGTGGGTTGTTTTTTTTTTTTTCCCCTCCCCGCTGGAACAAACGCTACGGCGGCAGCACATATCCCGCACCGTCATGCCTCTCGTTTTGTTGAGTGATGTAAGGCTCCACGAGCAGCAGAAATGTTTTCTGCATTGTGTCAGCCTTGACACCGCGCTTTAAAACCTCCCCAGTTTCATCCCGCGCCGCCAGCGTTAGCCGATCGCCCTCCTCCCTTCCTTCCTAGGCAAACACCGGCCACAATCCCTGCGGTTGCCGAGCCCCAGCCCAGCCCTGTAAGAGCCGGAGAGCTCACGGCAAAACGCCGAGCCCCCAGCCCAGCCCCCGCCCCTCAGCACGCTGCGGCCCGGCCGGGCAGGTGCGGGCGGCGCCGGGAGCGGCGGCTTTGTCCCGGGGGGGCCGGGGCCGCTCCCCCCGCTTTGTTCGCGGCGGCAGAGAGGGAAAGGAGGAGGAAGGGAAGGAAGGAGAGAGGGAGGCAGGGCCGCCCGCCCGCCCCGCGGCCGGCACCGGAGCCCCCCGGGCCGAGCGGGGCCCCCCGCCCGGAGCCCCCTCCCCGTCGGCCGCCGCGGTGCCGCTCCCCCCGCCCCTGCGTTCCCCCCGCAGCGGGCTAAAATTAGACTAAAATGGCCGCCGGAGGCCGCGGGGCCCGAGCAGCGCCGCGCCGGGCCTGCTCAGCCCCTCGCCCCGCCGCGCCGC